>CM062297.1:762860731-762932502 GCA_031216915.1 Pictodentalium vernedei
GAATCCCATTGTGACCCTCTTTTAATTGTATGTTACGTATCTTCCAGAGGAAATCGTCATAAGAGGGGTAAACCTTTTGTTTACAAAAAAGAGTGTCAGAAATGAGAAATGCGAGAAAACATCGACTTGTCGTTTTTAAACGTCTCACGAAAGGAAAATACTTAAAATTATAGAATTTCTTGCAGACACACTTGTTCTTAGATATTTTATTAACAAGCGTGCGACTTTGTGACCAACAATTTTGATTTTTTTTGTACAAGCAATTGAAGTTTAAAAATGAACGACAAATGCAGCGCAACTTGCGTTTCTTTTGTGTTGTTGTGGTTTCGATTTTTGACTGAACCTGTCAGATGACGCCATATCCGATATATATGGGTGACGCTATTCCTGCACGTTCACCTGTTCCTTTTTCAGAAATCTAATTCGATTTCTACCAATGAAAACAATACAATTTGATCAACTTCGACTCCTATTTTTCGTCCATGGTGTTAATTTCTGGACACAGATTTTTGGATTGCATGGTTATATATTTTTCTGAAATATTCTAAATTTCGATCTTATATTTTCACACATACACACATGTTACCTTTATGCTCTCTTCGTTCGCTATTAAATATTCCCAATTTCTACTTCAAAATTAGGATTTTAAAATTTTCAAGTAACAAAATCAATTTAAGGGCGTATATAAGTAATGGAATTTTGTTTTTGAAATTCTCACCTCTCATATTCCTTAAATTCAGATTAAATATACACAAATTATACATCAAAATGAAGGTTGGGATGTATAGAACACGAAACACATTTGTAATCAACTCATAGAGTCGACTGTAGGCACCACTGGTTCCTGGAGTGCTACCGTATTCGCACCAGAACTGATAATAAAATAATATTTCATCAGAACAACTTGTGGCCAAATGTGCTTCATATATCCAAAAACAAAGCTAGGCATTCAAAACACTTTCGAATACAGCGATAGGACTGCATTTTGGAAAAGGACAACACTGTCTGCATTTTTAGCTCAACTTTGGCGAAGCCAAATTTGAGCTTTTGTCATGGCCCGTCGTCCGTCTGTCTGTCCGTCTGTCCGTACGTCAACAATTGGATACGGCTCGGGCTAGAGGCCGTATTTATGAACCGATCTTTACGAAACTTCTTGGGTACCTTTGTTATGACCGTGGGGACGAGAACGAGTGTTTTTGGGTGCGGTCCGAAATTCAAGATGGCTGCCAGCCGCCATTTTGTACCAACGATGCAGAAATCTGTTTTTTGTACAGAACTTCCATATGAAAGCTCTGATTTGAATAAGTTTTTGTATGAATGTTTAGTACCATGGGATACATCACATATAATACAGGTTTTTTTCTCGTGCGTAAATTGTGCAAAGTAGACTAATTTTGATGTTTTTTGGGGTTACTTTCAGCACTGTAAGTGCAAATGCCAATACGGCTCGGGCTAGAGGCCGTATTTATGAACCGATCTTTACGAAACTTCTTGGGTACCTTTGGTATCACCGTGGGACGAGAACGAGTGTTTTTGGGTCCGGTCCGAAATTCAAGATGGCCGATGGCAGCCATTTTGTACAAAATTAGGTGCAATCAGATTTTTGCACAGAACTTCCATATGAAAGCGCTGATTTGAATAATTTTTTGTGTGAATGTTTAGTACCATAGGATACATCACATATAATACGGGTTTTTTTCTCGTGCAGAAATTATGAAAATTAGATGAACTTTGATTTTTTCAGTGCGACTTACACACAGTAAGTACACATGTCAATACGGCTCAGACTAGAGTCTGTATTTATGAACTGATCTTCATGAAATGTCTTGGGTACCTTTGTTATCACCTTGGGACGAGAATGAGTGTTTCTGGGTGTGGTCTAAAATTCAAGATGGCTGCCAGTGGCCATTTTGTACCGAAATTAGGTCTAATCAGTTTTTTGTACACAACTTCTATACAGCTCAGACTAGAGGCCATATTTATGAACCAATCTTTACGAAACTTCTTGGGTACCTTTGTTATCACCGTGGGATGAGAGCGAGTGTTTTGGGTGTGGTCTGAAATTCCAAGATGGCCACCAGCAGCCATTTTGTACCAAAATTAGTGCAATCAGTCTTTTGTACAGAACTTCTGTATGAAAGTTCTGATTTGAATAAATTTTTGTATGAATGTTTAGTAACATGGAATACATCACACATTGTAAGGGTTTTTTTTTCGTGCAGAAATTATGCAAATTAGATGAACTTCAGGGTTGTAAGTTTTCAGGATTTTCCCTGAATTCAGGATTTTTACTAGGAGATTTCAGGATTTTTACTAAGTTGGACCAAAGGGGATGTGCATCTTGTGGGAAGGACAATATTCAAACCTTTGTATGTTAGAGGCTGGAAACTGCCTCATAGTCGGTCTGTTACCTTCAAGAAAGCTGTAGCTTTCATGGAAAGTCCTCTATTTGCCCTAGATCATTGGCTAGAAATGATGTGATTAAAAACTTCAGGATTTTTTAGAGTGGGTTACTTACATCCCTGGAACTTTGATTTATTCAGTGCTACTTACACAATGTAAGCACACATGTCAATATGGCTCAGGGTAGAGGCTGTATTTATGAACTGATCTTCACAAAACTTCTTGGGTACCTTTGTTATCACCTTGGGACGAGAATGAGTGTTTCTGGGTACGGTACAAAATTCAAGATGGCTGCCAGTGGCCATTTTGTACCGAAATTAGGTCCAATCAGTTCTTTGTCACAAGTTCTATACAGCTCGTATTTATGAACTGATCTTCACAAAACTTCTTGGGTACTTTTGTTTATCTTCACAAAACTTCTTGGGTACTTTTGTTTTCACCTTGGGACAGGAACGAGTGTGTTTTGGGGTGCCTTTGTTATCACTGTGCTATGAGAACAAATATTTTGGGGTTCAGTCAGACCCACTCTGGGACTCAAAGATTTGTTTCTAGTTCAGCATCTGACTGTCACCCACCTTTACAATACTTTACCTATACATTTGTTACAGGCAACGGTCAGTATTTATGTACAGACCGTTACAATACTTTATATGTACCTTTGTTATCAGGTCATTACCTAGATGTTTGTCATTGCTGTGTCACATACTATACATGTACATGTCTTTGTCTTGACAAGTTGAGCTACAGTGTCATTGACACTTTCATGTATTGAAGACGGTTTCCATGCTCAACAGACATGCGCAAATCACTCGTTACCACGAATTTCCATCGAAAAACAAAATCGTAATTCTAAGAAATTTCAACAGGTATCATGATACCTTGCATTGAATATGGCAACTGTGCTGTCTCTATCTAATAACAGTATACTGTATGAAGGCGATCTTTTTCATTATTTGATTTTAGACGGCGTTGTTTTTACATGCTTTTTCTGTCCGATGACGTCGACCGGAAATTGAAAGTAGACTGATACGTAAACAAAAGCAAAGGCTTTGAAATTTTTCCCAATGCAGCTCTGTTGCCGTGTTTCGAAGAATTTTTATCCCCTAGCTTTGTTCTTGGATATGTAAAGCACATTTGGTCACAAGTTGTTTATGTGAAATATTATTAAATTATCAGTTCTGGTGCGAATACGGCAGCAGACTTCCAGGAACCAGTGGTGCCTACAGTCGACCCTATGAGTTGATTACACATGTGTTTCATGTTCTATACATCCCAACCTTCATTTTGATGTACATTTTGTGTATATTTAATTTGAATTGAAGGAACATCAGATGTGAGAATTTTCAAAATAAACAAAATTTCATTACTTATATAGGCCCTTAATACTGAATTCTACGATGCCAGTATTGAAGTTAAAATGAATAATATGAAATTTAGGCAAACCTAAAAGCGTGCGATAGTGATGCATTAGGCCTAAAGTGCTGTAGGCCTACATTGACTGGTAAAGAATAGGGGAGCAACCAAATTTTGAGATAACATTTTTATCTGCGTTTTCATTGGAAGATATTGTTTTCCAGTGCGATTGAAAGATAATTTTATCATTGCTTTGATCGGAAGATATATTTATGGCGTTGTTGTTTTCCTGAATTTATCCGAGGAGTTATGGAAATTGCTACTTTTATTTTTTCACAAATAGCGTGTAGCATTTACAGTTGTTACGGTGTGGAATTATTAATGATATTAGTAACAGAAAGAAATGTGAGAATCAGCAACAAAACTATGAATTTAACTATTCTGAAATTTAATTAAAAAAAATTAATATAAAAAAAAATATGATACAAAGATCTTTTACACTAATTGGTTTACAGAAAAGAAAAACAGTGGTACTTATCAATTATTGAATTAGTCCAAAGTACAGTTTGACAGAATCCAGTAATCCAGTGGTGAGGAATCTTGTGAAGAAAGTTACCAGCTGGTACATGTAGTATTAAATCCAACAATGTCTCTCAGAAACAGTATCCCGTAGATTTATAATAAAAGTTTCACTTAGAAATTTTAGCAGTCTCCAATAAAATATAATAAAATTCTCCACAAAATTCAAATGGAGTAAAAATCCAAGAAGTATTGGCGCCACAGGTAATTTCCAAACAATCCAGTAGAATCCTGGCTTTTCACAAAATATTCTGTTTCACAGAAAGTATAAATTCTCTTTTCCAAGACGAACAAATTCTCCTCAAAATTCTCTTTTGGAATCAATCTTCCAAATTCACAAAGAAGCACTGCTTCTATAATAAATGCACTGCTCTGAAACAATAATAATCTCCAATGGAAACAACTGAAGGTAGTCTTTCTGAAATGGATTTCTAAAATGAGTTTTTGAATTCTGTTGACAAACCTTTATATAGTAACCAGATAGAATGTCCCAGAAGAGGAAGTTTCTGCAATGTTCTATTAGTTTCTGGGGGATTCTGTTAAAGTTCAAGTAAACAAGGTCATTGATCTATTTAAACAATTAAACAATCAACAGCTATATGTACAGTATATCAGTGTAACAAAGATGTAAACAAGGTCACTGAGTGCAAAAGAGTTAGACCAGTCAGAAAATGCAGAAATAAAAAAAAAATCTTTCTCACATAATTATCAACTTAAGGATATACCAATCTCAATATAATATGGGGGCTATAACAACAGTACGTGGAGAGTGGATTGTAACTAAATCACCCACGGAGTGGACTTATCACCCAAGCTATAACTTTCAAATTCTGTACATATCGACAAAAAAACACAAGTGATGTTTCAGCCAATGGACCTCCGGGTTTAACCCGGAGATCCATTGATGGAAACTTTGCTGGTGCTGGCTATGCTTTGCAACAAATTTGCAATTATTGCTCGGGTGGATTCTCCACTCTGCAGGTGATTTAGTGATAATACACTCTCCACATACTGTATTGCTACTACAGGGTTTCCGCTAGGAGAAAATATGTGGGTCCGGTAGTTCAAAGAACGTGAAACTCAGACTCCGAAGGCATCTGTCGCACGTGCCTTATGTGCGTATAGCTGGGGGGTCTTGTGAGGTTTTTCCCCAGGAAAATTTGGATTTTTAGGTGCTCTCTGGTGGCTTCTGGGGGCATTCTGGTCGCTAAAATGCTGAATAATTGAAGTGGAAAATACGTATTTTTTCCTACAATTCTTTCAATTCCAACGGGACACACAGTACTACATCTGGTTGGAGGTTTCATAAAAATACAAACCCAAAACAGCACAAAATCCACGAAGCCTGACAGTGACTGCGGCGCTTGACCTCAATTTTTTTTATACAACCCGATACGTGCCAACCTAAATAATTGGAAATGCAGTGAGAACAAAATATTCGAAAAGAACCATGATGCGGACGTGTGACGTCATGCACGTGCAATTACATCATTTATCGTTCGAAATAAAAGCCAGTGATTTCGGACCAAACACGACAATTTGAGTCCGAAATTTGATACAAGACGTTTAGAATTTGAATTTTGTTTCCCCCTCTCGTCTGTGGGTTATAAAGTATCAGGTTGTCGCCAGTAATAGTAGGCATAGTATACAACATAATTATGCCTATATTACATGGAAACAAAGGATCCTGAGTGTCGTTACGATACAGCATTGTACTCAACATTTTAACAACCAGCTTTTCTGACTGATCATAGTATGATCGGCGGGGGAATGGGTCCGGTCAGCGAACCCGCAGCCGGCCTAGCGGAAACCCTGTACTATTACCAACTGTTAGTAGCCACATAAATATACTGCCAAAATGTATTATCGTTCTTCGATAAATAAATCATTTCTTCAATTGCAAATGCCAATTTCTGCCGTGTGCAAACATGCCAGCGTTCTTGTGTACCACTTCCGTTGAAAAATTTTGAAGTTGATGCCTTTGAGATTAGCTTGGTTTTGAGTTCATACAAACGGTACATACGTGTTGCCTAATAGCTATCATTCAGATAACTTGCACGCGACCCTGCAGGTTGCTTTTGCTCGCTAATAACGTCATTTATTCAGAAAGATTGACACGGTGCAATCTCTTTGGTTTTTGTTGTTATTTTTATTTTCAACTATCCCAGAATTTAATATTGGAACGAAAAAATCCCTGCCATCGATGGGCAAACCGGAAGACACAATTTTCACTTTGTCAGATGTACTGATTTATTGGAAATTGTGCGTTTCTCACTGCGTTCTCTATGGAAATTGGTGCAACCTACAGGTGAATGCAGTATTTGAGTACACACTCAGTACTAACAATCAGCACTACTCCTCGGCTTTGTGTGCTCTCTCTAGTTCTGGTGGTAATTTTGTAAACAGTTTCCAGTTCTCTCATGGACAGTTTTTAATTTTCCTGGTAAGAAAGTGAAGAAAACTGAAGATTGCGTAAGCATTTTGTTTCTTTCTGATTTCGATCTCATCTCTACTATTAAGTAGTGCAAAGATGTGTCAATAACACAAAAAACAACAAGAAGAAATGCACAATATTGGGCATTTTGTGATTTTATTTCAATGCTCTCAGTCTCTCTTGAGTGGACCTGACTCTCGAGTGGTCACTGCTCTCCGAAAAACTTGGTGCTCTCACCTAAGATACGTCATTGTATTACAAAGGCTTTGATAATCATCAAAGCACATTACTAACCAGGAATGGTCCCTCGGCAGCCCATCTTGAGGTTCGTAAGCCCAGTACGCTCTGGCTTCCCGAGTAAAGTGCCGATTCTTGGGGAACCCGTGATATGGAGTTATTGTGTGTCAGGCTTGTCATTTTGAGGCAGGCGATTGCCCTAGCCGCAGTCGCCCGTCTGAGTTCAAAATTCAGCGGACGGTAAACGTCCGTCCAGCCTGATTTCTACGACCCATTAATTCAGTCAAAGGCACCTCAAAATCAGCCATCTCAAACGGCAGTTTTCGCAGATTGAAGGAGGTAACAAAGCGCAATTTGTGAAGTTTGTAGTGTCGTCAATGCAGTCACCCAGAGACAAGTAACTTTCCAAATATGAGCGAGAGGTCTGCAATTCTAAAGTTGTAATTAGTTATTACATTGTACATCAGACTGTGACAACTCTCGTATCACATGCGGTTACAGGGCGTATCATCCCCAAGCCAGTTCGGCCCCTGACGATTCCCCTGGGATGTTTCGTCCCAAAATAAAAGCCAGGATGATTCGTCCCCCAAATCTGATTGATTCATCCCAAGTTATCGGCATCTGGCAGTGAGCACAGTTCACTGGCTTGTACAGTCATCATGTAATGTATAGAAACGGCCTTGGTTATTTGGATGCAAGATAACTATAAGTTTATAAGACTCACCTTTAGTGAGTGTCATGGGTAGGTAACCTGGTATCTTGCATCCAAATATTCAAGTCTGCATCTATACATTATGTGATGACGTACATCATAATTACACAAACCATGTACCTTAAAAGGATATTAGTTGTCTACACATCAGCCCGCAAACCATAAATGGCCCTTCTGGGGTCATTTTAGGCAACCCCAAAATTGCACTCCTGGGGTGGGTTGAGGCGAACCATATTGGCCCTCCTGCAGTTTTAAAAATGACAAGCCTGGTGTGCATGCAGTTACAGAATTGAGTGATTGTAGCATTCGAGCTCATATATTTTCAGTGAAATCCATTCAAAATAATAAAATCTGTTACATTTCTACTTATTTTGTCTGTATGTGCTATTTACTTGGAATTACTGAACTGTTCCACACCAATTTGGACATGTGTTTTTTGCATTAATTATCAGATAATTTATGCAACAAAAAAGTGTGAAAAGTTGTACAGGATGCATGTACATTAGTGCTGTGCGGTATACCAAATTTATGGCACAGTTTCGGTATTGTAGGGATACCGAAAACCGTACCGAAACCAAATCAAAATACTGCTTATTTCGGTATTAATACTTTTCTTTGAAATTGGCAGAAAGTCATCTATTCAAGGTGGATCGTAAATGTGAAAGCCTGTGGACTGCATCTTTTGATCAAATTGATTAGAAAACACGCAAATGTGAACTATGTAGGCGACAGGTAGGCAGCAGATGCTGCGAATACGTCGGAGAAAGAAATAAAAAAGTGACTGCAGAAAAACAAAAAATGGCAAGTTGTTAACTTGGTACTTCCGTTTCTGAAGAAATATGGACGGTTCCAGTGTTTCCAATATTTTGGCTGATTCGATATATTTTCTGGTTTTGAAAGTTCAGTATGTTGTCAACTTTACATACAAACGTTAATACTGCCAGTGGTTATCTTGTGTCCCACTTTTCAATTTGGCATTAATATTTTAAGTTACAGAAACTTTTAACAACTGATCATTTTATTAAAATACAAGCCCCAAAACTTTAACACCAGATCATCTGCTTTATATTCTTTCCAATAAATAATTTATACTGCACACTATTGCACAAGGGACAGCCGTGATTGACCTTAATTTGAAGACACATTGAGAAAACACAGGCTTGGCAATTTCAGGAGAGTGATTTTTTAGCTCTCCTTACTGCCCTCCTGAAAGAATTAAGGAGAGCGAAAAATTGCCTTCCTAAATATTTGGGATGATTGAGATTACATGTATTATGCTCACATTAAATTTTTGTTGTAAAGCAAAAATGTAATTTAACTTCGAAGTCACATAACATCACGTAATTTCATTTTGAAAGTGGTTTAGTGGTAAAAGGTAATGGCTGCAACCATACCCAAACACAGTTGCAATCATTTGAAGCAAAATGGGTCATAGCAATATTTTTTTTCTGTGAGTTTCAAGTTCAACAACTGACATCACAGTTTGAGGAGTAATTATTCAAGGAATATTGACACTATAATATACTACCATTACTACTATCCTGTCACTTGAAGCATTTGCACCAGGATGTGACTGTAGATTCAAGCAGACCTGTTGTCCAAGAAAGTCATACGCCTACCACTACCACCTTCAACCCCCAAGGAGGTTGAAGGTGGTAGTGGTAGGCGTATGACTTTCTTGGACAACAGGTCTGGGTACACACACAGGTCTTGTCAAGTGTGTGTTCGGTTGTTGAGTGAGACATCTAGATGTCTAAGAGATTTCGCTTTACTTTAGTAAAGTTAATAAAATCACAGATGTAGTCTGTTGGTTTCAGTTTCAATGAGTTCGTTCAATTGGATACTTAAAATGCTGTGTAAAGCTAATTGCTCTCCTGAGCTGATTGAGGAGAGTGATTTTTTGCCCTCCTGCATTTTTCAGAATGCCAGGCCTGAAAACAATGTACGGAAGCCAACAGGCGTCATCAGATTTAGCATTATCAAAGTTCATTTGGTCGATCGAGGCGCAACAAATGCTTTGAAAATGATTTGCTGTTATTAGTAAATAATTGATTTGTACATTTTTTCTCATGGAAAATGAAAATTTTCCCTAATTTGTCATGGAAAACTGTGGATACTCTGGAATTTTCAGAAACGTGTACGAGGCCAAGAACCAGAAATGAAGTTAGTGAACACAGATGTAGTGATTCCACTCAAAATCCCCAATAATTGTAACAAGGTGTTTGTCATAAAACATATTTTTTATGTTTATCAAGGATGACAATGAAAGGTGGATGACAACATGTCATTGACGCATTGCATGAGTGGCAATGAGAGCACAATCTTTTCACAACTGGGATTATCATACATGTACAGAGATTAATTACCAGTGACCGTTGGGAGCGGGAGAGCAGGAGAGTGGAAATTCACTCTCCACTTTTAGATTTTACGAGAGTGAAAAATTTTAGGAGAGTGATTTTTAAAATAATGCCTCGGGCCAATTCGCCCCCAGGTGGAATAACGAGGATTGGTGGTGATTGCTGTTGAGAAATCAGTAGGCCTAATAACGCGCGATTTCCAAAATAATTGGTTTTATGACGTTTCGGCCTTGAGACGTTTCGGCCCTAAGAGGCCAAAACATCTTAGAAATTGGGCCGAAACGTCTTCACATTCGGTAATTCTTTTTTAGATGTGATTGTGTGGAGGGGTTAAAGTATGCTATCGCCAGTATCGGCGCATTTCGTTTCTCTCTTCAAGCATCGTGAAAGCGAAACTCGAAATGCACCCCTTCTCAGCAAACCTGTCGTCAGCGACCACCTGTCTCTAACGACCATTTTTGGCAAGTCCCAAGGGTGGTCGCTCATGAGTCATGACAGGTTCTTCTGTACTTTGCACTTCTCCGACGAAGGCTTTGAACACGACCGGAAGATAAGCGTGCGCGACTAATTACTCGCGGTATACGAAAAAGCGGTGCACGATGGTGCGCTGGCACGATCGCTAGCCATTCCCAACGGTCACTGAATTACAGTTGAATTACTCCAATTTACTTGCATATTTGTGTGGATATTGGACACTGAATTCACTGGACAGTGGACATTAATCTTGTTGCAACTTTGAAAGATAAGGTCAGGGGGCAAGGCTTGTCCAAGAGTGTTACTGCCAGTGAAAACTAACTGAAAAGCCCTGAAGTTGAACATATATGTTTCTTCTACCCGAATCAGTGGGGGAGGGGCATGGTATGAAGGACAGAGAGACCAACTGATTAGCTAGGCAAGTTATTTAATGAATCACTCGATGAACCTGTTAAGTTACTGCATGATTGAATGTTGGGAAATTGGATCAGTTTGCGACTATTTTCAGTGTTCTATGCATATACCGAATATCGTACCGAAACAGAGGTATTTTCCCGAAAAATACCGATACCGAACCTGAAATTTCAATACTGCACAGCTCTAATGTACATGTTGATAAGTAATTTCAAATTACCCTCTTCACTTTAACCTGCACCCACTTGAATTTGCCATGTCACTACTCAATTTCAAAACCATCACTACGCCTGCTGACTACAGTCATGTCAATACCTATGCATAACATAAAATTCCTGTGGTATATCTATAACCTACTTTGATCCTTGCAAAATAAATTTATGACAACCAAAAATTCGTGACATCACATGAAATGTTGAAAAAAATGTTCGGACTATTGTTGAGGCAGTTCACAAAGTAAGTTGATCCGCCCCCCCCCCCCCCCCCCCCCCCCCCCCCGACACCCCCCCCCTTCCACACACACACACACACAATCACTTGCTTCACATTTTTAGCCTGACTGTTTACAGTGAGGGCAAGAGCAGTGCTGGAAATGAGACGAGTACGAGTGCAATTGCTCCTGTCAGCACGCATGTTTTCTATTTTACGTGAGCTAAAAAATGCATGCATTGAAAAATATTGTGGAGCACTAATATACTGTGAGGCCATATAACTGTGTTGTTTTGAGAAAGCAGCACGCTGCAGCCTGTGGCAAGTTACTGTCATAATTCAGCAATTCCTTATAAATTTAGCCCCTTGAACCCGATCGGCCGCTTTTCTGGCCAGGAACATGTTACGTCATAACGTCATTAAATAGGATGGCTGTTCGGTAAATGTGTGGGGTAGAGCAATCAATATTTTCAACGTGCTGCCCCGAGGCCGAGGCTGCACATTGAAAATATTGATTGGTCTTCCCCAAATAAGGAATATGGACTCTTCTAATTACTGCCGTTGAACTGGCATGGAAGATACCACTCGAGTCCAAAGGGTTTCGGTTTCTGGTGTTTGGTGACAGTATTCCCTCAAAAATTCATATACTAACATTTTACGGGTGCAATTTCCTCCCGTCTCTGAATTCATGGGAGCTTAAAACTGCACCCGTCAATTTTATTCATTTCCAGCACTGGGCTAAAGTCATGACTTTCGTCTGTCTGTTAACATTTAGAGTTTTTGTTAAAGTTTTCTTTCTCAAGGTTCAAGTGGTTTTTTTTTTCCTGTTTAGTCATGACTTTCTTCTGTCTGTCTGTTAACATTTGGAGTTTTGGTTAAAATTTGTGGTTAAAGTTTTTAAGTCAACCTTAAAGTTTTCTGGGGTTTTTTTTCTTTTAAATTGATATTACTATTGATTGTATCATTCTCATTTTATTTATATTTTCTTTTTCTTTCATGTTATATCAGGGACCGATCAGGACTATTTAAAATACGCTCTAGCCTCGGAGCCTATTTTTTCAATTCATGCGCCAGATTTCAATTTAAGGAGTCACACTGCTGTTTGTAACACACACTGCAAGTATGTAATAGCTCTCATCATTTTCATTTAGTACACTATAGCAAACATTAATCTTCACTGTGGTTTCTGATCAAGTCTTGGCTGCCTATTTAGGCAGCCAAGACTTGATCAGAAACCACAGTGAAGATTAATGCTTGGTAATTAAGAATTGAAGTATTAACTTAAGCACTCTACAACAATGATAAATGATAATCATATATATAATACATGTAAGAGTGTCTCTCTCGATTATCCATCGAAAGAATATCAAAATATGATCTGAGAAGTTACGCGCCAACTGAGAAGCCTATTTCTGAGATACGCACTGGCACATGCCCAGGTCGGTCCCTGCTAATGAGAATGTTACCAAGTGTTAACCCCTTTGAATTTAATAAAGTTTTAATCTCTATTTTTGAACCCCAAAATAAAACGCTGTGTTAACTGAACAAAATGAAGATCCAACGCTACCAAGATCGAAGTGGACAGAACATAACTAACAATGACTGAAGAAAGACTGGGCTCCATAACAAACTTTTGAACTATAATCTTAATGAAGGTATATAATATTAACAGCCTTTGAACTAAATTCTTTCAATAGGGAAAGAGAATACCCTTGAGTGTTTATGTCAGATCACGGAATCCCATGTCATGGAATCGGATAAGAATCCCATTTATGGAATCCCCTTTTGGGATATGTGTGTTGCTATGGAATCCCTTTTTTCTGAAATGAGATGGAGAGTTGTATGTGTGAGACTGTGAGTCACTTGAATGAGCAGTTGCTTGATAGCTCATTTGCTCAATCAGATTCGAGTCGTTCGAGCAGTTACTTTATAGTAATTGTTTGATAACTACTTAGAGAAATTTGGAATAGGTTTGTCTTGGGGTGGCCTAAAAGGCTGGGCCAAACTGGTAATAGTATCCTCAGATAAGTATCCTATAAAAGGTATCCTCAGATAATACAATACCAGGCCATAGGTATCAAGCAATGACTTATCCGTAACTAATCAAAAAGTTCTTGGGTTTGGGATTTATATAAAATTTTGTTGTACACAAGGGAGATAACTCAGCATACAGACTATGAAAATGAAGCAATCTGGTTTGTTAGTTACCTGCAGTAAACTGTAAAGTGAACTGAATGGATTATCTGGAAAACAACAAGAGTACTTGGAATAGGTTCAGAAGTGTCATGAAGAGACCAGAAAATCCAAATATAGTAACAAAACTGTTTCAATCAATAGGCTCTTCTACTCTTCAGGAGTATACTCCGATTCAATCGAACATGCCCTGTAGCACTGCATGCTTTTCTTATAAGCCAGAGTATGGCGGTCCCAAGAAGGATTCTGGGGGAAGTCAGTAGTAAATAAAGTCGTTTTTGATGGTGATTGTTGAGTTTATTTGGGTAATTCTGCGAAATTACTCTTGTTCAAAGGAACATACCTTTCGTCTTGTTGCAAGCCTTTGGGTAACATAGCTACCACATGCTACTATAGAATCCAAGATGGTTGCCTCCAGTACACAAAATAGGTGACAGAAACACATATCACCCTAACAACACGTGCTTGGCATACGCACTAGGACCGTTTTTTCCCTATGGGAGTGACATCACAAAATGGCTGCTCACGCGGGTTACCACAACAACCAAACATGACATTACTAGGCCACGTGACTATGCCGCCATATATGATGTCCGGCCAAACAGGCACAGTCGGGTACATGATCTGCTACTATCAGGTACCATTGGCAGTCGACTGTCAACATCGGTGGTGACCGATGTTTCCTTTTGCAAGTAGAAAAAATGTTGGGTTGTTGTTTGATATCTTATTGATGCAACTCATGTTGAATAACATTGTATTTATAACAAGAATGCACAGTGAATGGAAAGAAACCGAATGAGTTTCATCTGGTATATATTTCATTACAGTAGAACCTGTCTTGAGAGACTGCCCTCTGGGACACACAAAAGTGGTCTCTCAAGACAGGTGGTCTCTCATAACAGGTTTCAGGTTTTCTCAAGTCAGTGAATAACCAACCACAAAATTCAGAAATGGAGAAGAATGGATTTTTGTAATTACTTTGTAGTTGTTCTTTTTTATGAAGTTTTTGTAACAAATTGAAATGGACTGTTATAAAAATTATAAAAATAAATTAGTGTTGAAAATCTTCATTGAAGATTTTCAACACTAATTTATTTTTATAATTTTTATAACAGTCCATTTCAATCTGTTACAAAAAGATTTTCAACACAAATTTATTTTTATTCTTATCTGTCACATTTCAGGTATGTATGAAATTGTTTATTCAGCAATAATCCTAATCATTTCACTGGGGTCTTATAAAAACATCTCAATCTTTAATGAGTTAGCAATTGAAACCCAATTAAGAGCTTTTAAACTTTTAATTATGCTAGTATAACCACAATGGATTTTCCAATTCCAGAACAGGTAAAAAGCTTTTGTCATGGTTTCAGTCTTCAAAGGGGCGGTCTCTCAAGACAGGTCAATTATGGCATAAAAATACAAGTTGGGACCAGGTCACAGTGGTCTCTCAAGACAGGTGGTCTCTCAAGACAGGTGGTCTCCCATAGGAGGTCCATTATAGAGTAAAAGCAATCAGTGCCTGACAGATGTGGTCTCTCAAGACAGGTGGTCTCTCAAGACAGTGGTCTCTCAAGACAGGTTTTACTGTAATAAATTACATATATTATTCCTACTATGGTTGGGAGTGCAGTGGCTCTGTGCTAGAGGTCCCGAGTTTGATCCCCGTCCTGGACGACCTGTGTTGTGTCCTTACGCAAGGCACTTTTCACGGTTGCCTACATTGGGGCATGATGACGCCATGTACTAAGGTGTACTGCACGTTGATGGCTCACCTGTCTCTTCATCTGCTGTAGCCCTGCTTAAGCGGAGCTTGAATGGAGTTAGAATGTCGGGGAGTTGACGGCTGCTCAGTGGTTCTCTCCGAGTATTCTGGCTTCCTCCACCCGTAGAAGTGTCATTGTCACGATTAGCCATTGTGCATAAGTATGTGACATTAACCACCAATACATATAATCCTACTACAGTTGTAACTACATTTAGAAGTCATGTCACAATTAGTGAAGAAAATGCTCCTTAGTTAACCCTTTACCCAACAAATCGCCCGCATCCGCCCGCGTAATATGGAAATTCAGCAGCTGAAGAAATATTATTTTTCAAAAAATGTCAACAAAACCATGTCATGTGACCCCTCTTTGGAACGAGCTCGTCGAGCTCATTCCAATGAGGGTCACATGATATGGTTTTGTTGACATTGTTTGAAAAAATTTAAAAAATGATATTTAAAATAATAAATTTTGATATCGTCTGCGTTGGGTAAAGGGTTAATGCGCTCTTTACTGCAGAAGAATGAAGTAGTCTGAAATACACAAAGCGTTTTCTCGCTGCGAAATGCAAAATGTAATGCGCTATTAGTGAGTCGGTAGTGAAATCACGAATTGAAGCGATCAGACAGAAAGAAAATATTGACACTGCAGTATGTGAAGAGAGGATTTCTGCAAAATCGCTGTGGGATAGATTTTTCATTAAGTAATTATTTACAATTTTTGAAGACAAAACACAAAGAGCACTTGTAAACTTCAATCACATGGACCACCGGAATTCACCGGTGGCCCATGTAATGAAAATCTGCAGTGTTTCTAGTGCTATTATGTACAATTCAAAATACTTTGGGTGTCGAGAATATATGGCACTGCGATTTAGTAGTAATCACCTGTCTTCATTCTGCATATGGAGTCAAATTTTAATATTACATGTACAGTTAAAACTAGAAGTCCTGTCATGAAATGCGCACAAATTGCACTTTGATCTGTGCGTTAACCTACGCGTTATGACCGTAGTAAGGCTATCAAATTCTGCACATATGGCCTGTGCACAAGCAATGATTCAGCCAATGGACCTCCGGGTAAACCGGAGGTCCATTGGCTGAAACATTGCCTGTGTTTGCTATGAGTAACCAGGAGAACCTGTCATGCTTTGGATGCTATTCGATATGGCAATTGCGTGCAATTCCTACGTGCAATTAAGCCTAGATAAGCGCACAGTTCGTGACAGGACTTATAGTTTTAACTGTACACATACCCCAGTAGAGGTTAGTAATGATGTTAATGATCTCTCTTTACTAGTATAAAATTGTACAGAGTTGGACACGCCATGTTTCTACTGCAATTGAGTTACGCTTACGGTGCAGTTTGACAAGGACAAAAGTGCACATACTCGGTGCGCTATTACTTCAAAATAGTGCACAATACAGTCACAGGACTTCTAGTTTCAGCTATCAAGAACATAAGTATTAGTGTGTTTTTATATATACACTATCGAGCACATAAGTATTAGTGTGTTTTTATATATACACTATTGAGAACATAAGTATTGGTGTGTTTTTATATATACACTATTGAGAACATAAGTATTAGTGTGTTTTTATATATACACTATCGAGAACATAAGTATTTTTATACTGTACCAATGACCCAGACTTAGCTAGTGCTAACTCTTAAATATTTAGGGCCAAACACAAATTCCCCCCCCCCCCCCATCCCCAAAATTTGCATCAAAAACCAAAATGTCCTATACGGTCCTCCATACTTTTACTCCACTGCGCATGCGTAGTGTCAAGGAGGTCTCGAAATTGGCGCCAATTGTCATTGGCCCTCACATCAGTTACATCTCACTGATACTTGTGCTTGTAAATCTCAGTTTAAATGATGCCACACACATAATTATGAGAGAAGTGGTGGATATAAGGAGGGAATAGAAGGATGACAGGAAGAAACAGTGGCAGGAAATGTTCAGGGCTGTAACTTATAATTTTTTTACGAAATTATTTCATGTTGCCTATTTTCGAGGCATGGCCCTGTTGTTGTCATTCTTGCTATGAATGTACCATTGTTTGTTCAGTGTTTCCTCTCTCCCTTTCCTTTATTCCCCCCTGGCTATTCTCCCATGCTTTTGGCATATTTTTTGTAATGTTTATTACTAAAATTTCTTGGGAGTTTTGGCTTGGTAACAGAATAAATATTCTGTTTTTCCTCATGTTAACGTCCTCACCCTTGAGTGTTTAGGCGTTTTGGTCTGCATCTATCATCTGATGTTCTGCAGTTTCTTCTCTGGAAGTCTCCGTTTTGCATCAGATAGTGTTTAAATTGGTAACTGATTTCGGGACATGTTTATCAGTGCCTGGAGTCATGTTTCTGGTTTTTGTACACTTTTTGTTTATGTTGACAACGGTTACTTCTGATAGTGATTACTTGTCTTCTGCTTAGTTCAGTTAATAGCAAGATACATTATATTGTCCGTAAGTGTTACATTAATTTTTTGAAATGATTTAAAAAATTTTGTCCACACTTAGGCTTTTTTGGGATCCATTTGGGCTCATTGTTCCCATTTTTTGAAAAAATTTTTCTTTTTGAATTATTTTTTCAAAATGTTGTAATGGATTATTTAATTATGTATCTTTGTTTTCAAGGTTTGGTGTGAGTACTATGACTGTTTGTATTTTTTCACAATGAAAAATAAGAATATTGTTCAAATTGTAATGCGAGGAAATCTTCCTCTGATTCTCATGATCAGTGTATTAATTGTAGTCAGTGTACTCGCACTAACCCTTGCTCAGTGTGTTTCAATTGTGATGACAAACGTTGGAGACGTGTGTCACGGTATGTTGTTAGTGGGGAGAGGTCCATGCCGGTTTTCTCTCCGCAGGGTCACTCTAGTTTTTCAATCTCTTTTTCAGAGGAACAAGAACAGGGTGATGTTTCCATGATGTCTTCGAAAAGTGTGCTTCCGTCGTCACAGTCAGTCAAATGAAGAGCTAGCGGCAAAAGTGCTCATGCAGATACGTCAGTTGCCTAAGAGGTCCTAAGCAGGATCTACAGCTTTGGCGTCCACTTGCTCGCCCGGTGTCGTGACCATTCAACGTGGCTCGGCAGCCAGGTTCGTCCGTTGCGGTCCAGGAAGGAGATTTGGGTGATGCGAGCACTATAAATATACAACATGCACACCCAGTGACGACAGATCCGAGGATGGTACGGTGGAAGCCTATTAGTCCCGTTCCTAGCTCGTCCAGGTCCATCCGTGCTGCGAGCGATAGAGGTTCCTCTCTCGTACAACAACATCTGGGCCCAGATGTTGTGGTACAAAATGTTCCTCAGTTGGAGCATTCGTCCACCGCTCGGGACGCTCCATTATATGGACAGTCCAGAGAGACTGCTCTATTGGCTTCCTCATCCTCACGGCAGCACACACGACCGCACCTTGGCTACGTGATCAGTGATATCAAGCCAGCCTCGCCGACCAGGGATTCCACGGCGATCAGGTCACGCCATCCGGTAGCCAGGGATACGAGGCCTTCATACTCCGGACGTCCGCATAACAGAAGTATGCAGGAGTCAATGTCCAAGGAGCTTCCAGCAGCTAAATCCCGTAACACCGCAGCTCCACAGGCCTCCATTATGGACGTGCTATCGCAGATAGGGCAAATTATCGCCGCATCCCAGCAACCGGCAAAAACTCTGTCGGATCAGGAATTATCCGTCGAAGCTGGGTTGGTATGTTCTGCTGCAGGTTCAGGCACGGACGATCGAGATCTACAAGTGGTCCGACAGGATGGTGAAAGGCATTCGGAGGAGTTGGAATTTTCCCTTTCGGAACAACATAAAATTGCTGTAGAGTTCATCCGGCATTATCTTCCTGACGTTGTTCCTCTGGACCAAAATGCTGCGCAGCCGGATAAGAGACTGATAGCGCCACTGGACACTGAATTCTTTAATCGGTTTAGGGACACCGTCCCTGAGTTTCCGACACAGTCCCGAAATGTCTCACGGACATTTGAACTATTGAATGACGCTATATATAAACTTGCTACCAAAATGGCCAGATCCAGTTTCTTATCGGCAAATGCTCTACATCTGCTTTTCATCAATTCAAGGAATAAATTTGAAATGGCAGGACAGGGCATTCAGAGAGTTCCTCTGCGTCTAGACGACCAGGCCGAAGACCTAGAATTATCCATGCCGTTGTCTATGTCAATGCCAACCACGACGTTGGAAATGACAGGGCTAACTTAGATGCATTATCGTATGCAGATCACCTTACCAGAGCGTTATCATTACGCCCCGAAGGACAAGGTGAAAAACTCTCTCAGAGTCGCTCCGGTCTCCGGAGAGCTTCTCTTCGACGGCAAGCTTTTCGCAGCCTATGATCAGAAAGCTTCAGACTTTCTGCTGTTTAAATCCGCTTCCAAAAAATCGGATTCAGCGGAGAAGAGTAGGATAGGCACTTCTGGGGCAAATACGTCCAAGGGAAGTTCCTATAGAGGTTCCTATGCATCCTCTAGGTCTTACTGTAGAGACCGTCGAGGTAGAGACTCAGGTAGGGGCCGTAGTACTGGCCGAGATAACTGGTCAGATGCCCCTAGGTTGACGGGGCAAAGTGCTTGCCGTGAAGGACGTGGTTTCTCCTTCCGCAAGTCTCGCAGGTCCAGGAGGTGATGGTATAAACCTCTATTGTGTTCCAGTGGGCGGAAGGCTGTCAAGTTTCTCAACCAATTGAGAGTCGATTACAGAGGAGCCTTGGGTTCGAGGGGTGATTTCGGAAGGACTAAAACTGTCCTTCAGAGGAAAACCTCCATTAACTCAAAGTCCAAGATGGACTCAGCTTCCGTCAAATCCACAGAAGACAGGCTCGCTTCTATCAGAAGTCCAGTCTCTTTTGGAGAAGAATGCAATAGAGGTCGTAGAAAACCAGGAATCTCCAGGTTTCTACAGCCATCTTTTTCTGGTTCCGAAACCAGATGGCTTGTTCCGTCCAGTCATAGATCTGAGCTGGATAAACAAGATGATCATGGCTCCAAAATTCTATATGGAGACCATCCGATCGGTCAGAGCGAGCATTCGGGTGAACGACTATGCTACGAGCATAGATCTCAAGGTTGCGTACTTTCACACCATGGTACATCTGGCGTTCAGAAAGTATCTTCGCTTCGCCGTCCTAGGAGTCGTGTATCAGTTCCAAGCAATGTGCTTCAATCTGAATCTAGCGCCCTGGGCTTTCACTTGAATAATGAACTCGGTAATGACTCATTTCTGAGCTCATTCGTCTGCGGTAACGTCGGCCTACCTGACCGACATTCTTCAGAGGTACAGCAACGAGTTAACGCTTCAGAACGATGTGCAGAATCTGCTTCTATTGCTCCGACGTCTCGGTTTCATAGTAAACGAAGAGAAGTCTGATCTGGTGCCGTCCAAGTCATTCACCCACCTGGGGATGAGCTTCGAGACACACAACAATCTCGCTCGTCTGCCATTAACCAGAGCGAAATTAATCAGTTGTTACGCACGCTATTGTCTTCACTCAGACAAAGTTACAGCGAGAGAATTCATGAGAATTCATGAGGCTGATAGGTTTGTGCAGAGCTGCCACGGATCTCGTCCTCTCCAAATCTTTCTGACTCAGAATTGGAGGGTGAAGATTCATTCGCTCGATATGGACATCCTCTTGTCAAATCAAGTAAAACAAGAGATTCAGACTTGGGCAGATATTCAGTGGTTAACTCAGGGAGTTCCACTGCAATTGCCGGATCCGAGTTTAACGGATGCCAGTCAAACAGGTTGGGGTGCAACACTGAGCCCAACGGAAGCCAGGGTCTTTGGGATCCGCAGTTCCTAAGCAAGCATATAAAAATCAAAGAAATGATGTCAATTGGCTTGCAGTACGTCATTGGATGAACGTTATTCAGAATGCACACGTGCAAATTCAGTCCGACAATACGATGGTAGTAACGTGTATTCGGAATCAGGGAGGCACTCATTCCATTCCGTTATTCAATTTAACGGAAAGAATCCTTCTGTTTGTACTAGAACATCAAGTTCTCCTATCGATCCGTCATATTCTGGGTCGTCTGAATGTATTATGTATTTCATGGAGGGGTCGCTTGTTGCCATCAGAATGGACTCTCAGCAAACGAGTATTCAATCATCTTTTCTACTAATGGGAGCGGCCAATGATAGACTTATTTGCAACGCATCTCAACAATCAGTTGCAGACGTATGTGTCACCATGTCCGGATCCTCGAGCGTTTGCAGTAGACGCTCTATCAATCTCGTGGGACGGGATGATAGGATATGCGTATCCTCCAGTGCCATTGATTCAGCAGATATTGCTCAAGATGAAACAATCTCAGTGCAAAATTCTGTTGGTAGCATCTCTGTCTCCACAGAGACCATGGATAAATCTACTCAGGTGTCCGTTCTGGGACATGCCGCGGAAGCTTCCTCCACAGGAGGATGTTCTTTCGCAGGGGAAATCGCGCAGACTGCATCACAACCCGCAAGGTCTCAACCTTCACATATTTCCATTGTGCGGTCCTTCTTGCATGGCAAGCATTTTACAGGACGAGCAGTGGACGTGATTTCTAACTGTAGGAGGACCTCCTCTTCGCTAAACTGTGCTGCTAAGTGGAAGGTCTTTTGTCGGTGGTGTAGGGATCATTCTGTAGATATTTATGATCCCTCCATTCCAAACATTGCAAATTTTCTACTTGTTTGATGAGATCAAACTGCAGCCTGTTACCATTAAGGGTTATAGGCCTATGCTATCCGATACCTATTCACACCATGATAGTTTACTGATTGGATCTAATGTCTCTTTATGTAAGTTAGTAAGAAACTTTTCGATAAATAGACCTAGAACCCTTAGATTAATTCCTAAGTGGAATTTAGCTTGGGTCCTCCTTAAGCTAAAAGAAGCGCTATTTGAACCTCTTGACAAGGGGTACTTCAAATTCTTATCTTATAAGACAGCTTTTTTCTTAGCCTTCTCGTTGGCTAGAAGAGTCAGTGAGCTTCATGCACTATCTGTGGACGATTCTCACTATCGTAGCGTCGGTAATACTATTACCTTCACTACTAATGTTGGATTTTTGGCTAAGAATCAGGCTCCTAATAAGTATCCGGAACCTATTGTTATTAAGGCTCTTCCGTCTTCAGACGGGCATAGGCCTTTACTCTGTCCTGTTAGAGCTATACGTATTTACAAACGTAGATCTGAGTTCATCAGAAAGGGACGTAAGCATTTCTTTCTGTCTCTGCTGCCTGAGAGAAAGGACATTACGGTCCATTCTATTGCTAGGTGGATTCAAATAACTATCCGTACTGCTTATGATAAATTATTTTCAACTCAGCAGTCTGTGCTTAAGATTTCAGCTCATGAAGTAAGAGCTCTATCTACATCTTGGGCTTACGCTAATAGTGTTGCTATTACAGATCTAATGAAAGCTGCATATTGGTCTCAGCCTTCCACTTTCACGAATTTTTATCTCAGAAATATTGAGTCCATTTCTGGAGATCTGCATTGTTTAGGTCTGTTATCAGTTGCTCAGAATGTCGTCCACTAAACAGTTGTAGGCTTTCGGTTCTGGCAGTGACTCTGTCCTGCTGCCCTCTTCACTCTGGAGTATTTGATCCAGGGCAAGGGGAAGGGGTGGGGGGGGGGAGGAGGGTGTTCCCTTAGGTCACCTGCTTTATAGTGAAAAGCAAGGGAATACCTCCTCTGGAGTCAGTAATTCTGAGTCGGTGCCGGGATAGTTTTAAAGTGTAAAGCTAATGTTAACTCATCCATGTAATATTTTTAAAGTGTAGCTCGGTGTGAAGCATTTGTATATGTCACGTGTCATACGGGCGTTAATATACAATCCTCAGACATTTTTAATGAGTATAAAGAGTCTCATTTCTCTGGACTTCCTTTATTTATTGGCTTTCCTTTAAAAATAATTAGTATAACGGGTTATACTGGATGTTAATAGAGATCATTGATGTTATCGTGCTCAATTACAGAATGGTGGTGTTGTGTCTTTCTTTTTTGATGCAAATAAGAAAGATACATGTAAAGCCTATCTCTCCTTTTCTCCTCGAGAGGATAATTCTGTTATATGTAGTTGAGCCTATTGGATTTTCCTTTATGTCCTAGGCCCTCCAGCCTTTTTTCTATTCAGCTAAGTCTGGGTCATTGGTACAGTATAAAAATGTAAAAAAATTTATAGTAAGTTATATATTTTTTATACTTACCAATGACCCAGAGGGGATGGCCCTCCCATGAGTTTGAAACTCATACCTCCCCTCCGATTACATAACGCTTACCAGGCACTGGTTGTAAGAATGACAATTGGCACCAATTTCGAGACTTCGTTGACACTGTGCATGCGTAGTGGAGTAAAAGTATGAAGGACCATATACGAAAAGTAATTTTCGGTTTTTGATGCAAATTTGGGGGATTGGTGGGGGAGGGGGGGGGGGGGGGCAAAATTTGTGTTTGGCCCTAAATATTTAAGAGTTAGCACCAGATAAGTCTGGGTCATTGGTAAGTATAAAAAATATATAAATTACTATAAATTTTTTAACATTAGTGTGCTTTTATATGTACACTATCGAGAACATAAGTATTAGTGTGTTTTTATATACACACTATCGAGAACATAAGTATTAGTGTTTTTTTTTATATATACTCTATGAGAACATAAGTATTAGTGTGTTTTTATATATACACTATCGAGAACATAAGTATTAGTGTTTTTTTTTATATATACTCTATGAGAACATAAGTATTAGTGTGTTTTTATATATACACTATCGAGAACATAAGTATTAGTGTGTTTTTATATATACACTATCGAGAACATAAGTATTAGTGTGTTTTTATATATACACTATTGAGAACATAAGTATTAGTGTGTTTTTATATATACACTATCGAGAACATAAGTATTAGTGTGTTTCTAGCTCACCAACTTTAGTTGTGTGAGCTTATGGAATGGCTCGATCGGTCGACATCGGCGTCGACGTCAGCGTACGTGTCCAATAATGTTAAAGTTTCTGTTTAGGTCACTTATTCGCCCTATTTCCATATCATGGCTTTTATAATGCTGCTGGGGGGCACGGTGGCTCAGTTGGTAGAGGTACAGGCTGCAAGCCGAGAGGTCCTCGGTTCGAATCCCACCTGCGGCAAACACGTTGTGGCCTTGGGCAAGACACTTCACCCCGATTGCCTACATGGGGGCACGATGATGCTGTGTACTAAGGCGTACTGCACGTCGATGGTGCGCATGTCTTCAACCAATCTAACCCTGCCTGTGCTGCGGTGCAGAGTTCAGAGTTACGATGTTGGAGAGCTGACAGTTGCTCGTCGTTGCTCGGTGGTTCTCTCCGGGTACTCCGGCTTCCTCCACCCGTAAAACTGTCACGGTCACGATTAGCCATTGTGCATAAGTATGTGACCTTAAGCACCAATAAATAAATAAATAAATAATGCTGCTGTATGATTATTATCATTTTACCATGATTTAACCCCTCATACCCTACATTTTAGACATTTTTCTTGCCATTTTTAGTTGCGTTTAGTTTTCTGTTTAGCTCAGAATTTCATGTTTAACTAAGTGTTTAGGTCAGCTGCTGTGCTCCTTCTCTTCCAATGGCACTTATATTCATCATACATGTTCCTCAGTATCATTGTTCCATGATTAACCCCTCATACCCTGCATTTTAATCATTTTTCTTGACATTTTTAGTTGCGTTTAGTTTTCTGTTTAGCTCGGAATTTCATGTTTAACTTAGTGTTTAGGTCAGCTGCTGTGCTCCTTCTCTTCCCATGGCAATTATTTTCATCATACATGTTCCTCAGTATCATTGTTCCATGATTAACCCCTCATACCCTGCATTTTAAACATTTTTCTTGAAATTTTTAGTTGCGTTTAGTTTTCTGTTTAGCTCGGAATTTCATGTTTAACTTAGTGTTTAGGTCAGCTGCTGTGCTCCTTCTCTTCCCATGGCACTTATATTCATTATACATGTTCCTCAGTATCATTCTTCCATGATTAACCCCTCATACCCTGCATTTTAAACGTTTTTCTTCACATTTTTAGTTGCGTTTAGTTTTCTGTTTAGCTCAGAATTTCATGTTTAACTAAGTGTTTTGATCAGCTGCTTTGCTCCTTCTCTTCCAATGGCACTTATATTCATCATACATGTTCCTCGGTATCATTGTTCCATGATTAACCCCTCATACCCTGCATTTTAAACGTTTTTCTTCACATTTTTAGTTGTGTTTAGTTTTCTGTTTAGCTCAGAATTTCATGTTTAACCAAGTGTTTAGGTCAGCTGCTGTGCTCCTTCTCTTCCCATGGCACTTATATCCATCATACATGTTCCTCAGTATCATTGTTCCATGATTAATCCCTCATACCCTGCATTTTAAACATTATTCTTGACATTTTTATTTGCGTTTAGTTTTCTGTTTAGCTCAGAATTTCATGCTTAATTTCGTGTTTAGGTCAGTTTCTGTGTTTTACTTTTAAGAGGTTGTGTTTAGGTAAGGTTTGTCGCATGTTGTGAGCCTGTTTGATACAGTTCTTGTGTTTGCCAAAGTATCAAAGGGGAATGTTGGTGAGCTATAGGGCGTTGGCGTCCTTCTTGTTATATATACACTATCGAGAACATAAGTAGTAGTGTGTTTTTATATATATACACTATCGAGAACACAAGTATTAGTGTTTTTTTTATACACTATCGAGAACATAAGTAGTAGTGTGTTTTTATATATACACTATCGAGAACATAAGTATTAGTGTGTTTTTATATATACACACTATCAAGAACACAAGTATTAGTGTTTTTTTTATACACTATCGAGAACATAAGTATTAGTGTGTTTTATATACACACTATCGAGAACATAAGTATTAGTGTGTTTTTATATATACACAATATCGAGAACATAAGTATAGTGTGTTTTTATATATACACTATCGAGAACATAAGTATAGTGTGTTTTTATATATACACTATCGAGAACATAAGTATTAGTGTGTTTTTATATATACACTATCGAGAACATAAGTAGTTGTGTGTTTTATATATATACACTATCGCGAACATACGTATTAGTGTGTTTTTATATATACACACTATCGAGAACATAAGTATTAGTGTGTTTTTATATATACACTATCGAGAACATAAGTAGTTGTGTGTTTTATATATATACACTATCGCGAACATACGTATTAGTGTGTTTTTATATATACACACTATCGAGAACATAAGTATTAGTGTGTTTTTATATATACACTATCGAGAACATACGTATTAGTGTGTTTTTATATATACACACTATCGAGAACATAAGTATTAGTGTGTTTTTATATATACACTATCGAGAACATAAGTATTAGTGTGTTTTTATATATACACTATCGAGAACATAAGTAGTTGTGTGTTTTATATATATACACTATCGAGAACATACGTGTTAGTGTGTTGTTATATATATTCACTATCGAGAACATAAGTATTAGTGTGTTTTTATATATACACTATCGAGAACATAAGTATTAGTGTGTTTTTATATATACACTATCGAGAACATAAGTATTAGTGTGTTTTTATATATACTCTATCGAGAACATAAGTGTTAGTGTGTTTTATATATATTCACTATCGAGAATATAAGTATTAGTGTGTTTTTATATATACACTATCGAGAACATAAGTAGTTGTGTGTTTTATATATATACACTATCGCGAACATACGTATTAGTGTGTTTTTATATATATTCACACTATCGAGAACATAAGTATTAGTGTGTTTTTATATATACACTATCGAGAACATAAGTATTAGTGTGTTTTTATATATACTCAACTTGTGGAAAAAGACGCTCTCCGCGGGAACCCATGGATGTGCAGCAGTGCCTGTTCACTGCGGTAAACAGGCTCTGTTTTCCTGGTAAAATAGGACCCAGTCACCAATGGTTGGGAGGTGCAAGCCCTCTATAAAATGGGCAACATGGCTTATTAATGCTCACCCCTGGTCTTTAGTTGATACTCATGTTGTGGTCATGATTCGGCTAGCATTGTGCAAAAATATGTGACCTTAAACACCAATAAATACATAAATGAATGAGAAAAAGATGCATCAGTGGGGAGGTCTATGTCTTTTTGTGTGTGGTGGGCGGGCATTTTACAACAAGTGGAAATCCACCCCAATGATCCACTCATAAACAAAATATTCATGGAACACTAGATACTAGTACACAAAAGGAAACAATTTGTTGCGACGAGAAATAATATATTTCATTATGCATTGCATTTTCAATACGAAAGAAGTTTTGACCATGCAGTGAGAACAAAATATGCAGTCTCTACACTATGTACCCTTAGTGCTTGTGCATTTCATGTTCTGTGCACCATGTTTTGTGGATCATTTACCGAATGACACATTACCGTTTGTCTTGTTTAACTGGTTGAGGGCTACATGTTTTTGGTGGTCTGAATTTGTTCATCCAAATTTGTCTTATTTCAAATTAATGAAGAGTGTCCACAGGCACTCTTCAATAATTTGTGATAAAACAAATTTATATAAACAAAATATTATTTGCATTTGACTGAATATGAAAAATGAGCAAGGAAAATGTTGGTTTTTCCTCTGGTATCCTCATTTTTCAGAAAGCCCTGATAGTGGCTTCTAGCACTCAACCAGTTAACTGGTTGAGTGCTAGAAGCCACTGTCAAGGCTTGAAAAAATATTTTCCTTGCTTATGTTTCATATTCAGTCAAACACAAATAGTTTTTTGTTTATATGAATTTGTTTTATTACAATTTTTTGGAGAGGGCCTTTGAGCACTCCAATAATTTGTAATAAAACACATTTTTAATAACAAATTCAGACCACCAAAAGTAATCTAACCCTCAAGGTGTTAAGAAGTATGCGTTCTTGCCCACTGGGTTTTTATACTCCCATAAAACGAAGTTTTAGGGGTGGGGGATATAGGAGTCATCCGTTGCACATGTACACTTGTGGAACGAACTACTTCCACAGTTTCAGCCGCATTTTCATGAAACTTCACAAAAAGGATCAACATGATGAGGGAAGTGTGTGACGTAATTTTTTTTCCCACCCGGTTTCAAGAGGCCGACTGGCGGCCTTATTGCGACTAGCGGCCATATTGGATTTTTTTTTACTAAACTTGTGGAGCGAACTTCTTTCACGGTTTTAGCCGCTGCACGGTTTTAGCCACATTTTCATGAAACTTCACAAAAATGATAAACATGAAGAGAAGTGCGTGACATAATTTTTTTACTGTTCGGTTTCAAGATGGCCGACTGGCGGCCATCTTGGATTTTTTTTTACTAAACTTGTGGAGCGAACTACTTCCACAGTTTTAGCCGCTGCACGGTTTTAGCCACATTTTCATGAAACTTCACAAAAATGATAAACATGAAGAGAAGTGCGTGACATAATTTTTTTACTGTTCGGTTTCAAGATGGCCGACTGGCGGCCATATTGGATTTTTTTTTTACTAAACTTGTGGAGCGAACTACTTCCACAGTTTTAGCCGCTGCACGGTTTTAGCCACATTTTCATGAAACTTCACAAAAATGATAAACATGAAGAGAAGTGCGTGACATAATTTTTTTACTGTTCGGTTTCAAGATGGCCGACTGGCGGCCATCTTGGATTTTTTTTTTACTAAACTTGTGGAGCGAACTACTTCCACAGTTTTAGCTGTATTTTTATGAAACTTCACAGAAATGATCAACATGATGAGGGGAAGTGCGTGACATGATTGTTTTCCCGCTCGGTTTCAAGATGGCCGACAGGCGGCCATCTTGGATTTTTTTTTTACTAAACTTGTGGAGCGAACTACTTCCACAGTTTTAGCTGTATTTTTATGAAACTTCACAGAAATGATCAACATGATGAGGGGAAGTGCGTGACATGATTGTTTTCCCGCTCGGTTTCAAGATGGCCGAATGGCGGCCATTTGGGATATTTATTTTTACTTAATTGAATGCCCCTTTTCAGTCACCCACACTAGGCGGTATGCCACGGTGGGGGGGGGGGGGGGGGAGTATCCCGGCGACAGACCATCTCGAGTTTTTAAGTTAAAAATTAAGAATAACATTTTTTTTCAATTTGAGACGTGATGCAGGCGATCTTGTTTGGAGAGAAAGTAACGGGCATGTGTGCTCTACATGAGGTTTTGACGCTAAAATTGCAAATGTGTAAATACAGTGAAGCGTAATCCCAAATGATTTTCTTTTATTATGTCAGAATATGCAGCTAACAAAGTAATCACGCATTGTACCTGAACGCCACAGGTAAAATATTAAAGTCACAAACATTGAGAAGACTGGAATACGATTTCTCTCAGCACTGAGTGTTCGACGTTCAGCGTGATAATTATTCCACTTCCCACATGTATGCGTGTAAGCTATTAACCCCCAGCAATCTGGTGGTGCGACGAAATATTCTCCAGTCACTCTGTTTTTCCCTTGTTTAACAAAAATTTTACCAATTATATCTTGTTTGACAGAGCTCACTGAGCTCTGTCAAACAAGGTACATTTGGTTAAATATCAAACTGCATTATGGGAAATATTTGCTGCTGAAAACTTTATCATTTTGACATCAGAGTGCAGAGGGTGAAATTTACCTGCAGTGTCGCAGCAGTAAGAATTTGAAACATGCAACAGTCTTCACGCATTTTACTCGAGTAACGGGACACGCCACAACGACTGTACTGACTGACACTAACCATATTTGAATCCCGTTGTTTTCACTGCAGGACTCGGTGTTGAAACACCTCGGGGATTCCATAGCTAATTAGTGTTGAAACACCTCGGGGATTCCATAGCTAATTAGTGTTGAAACACCTCGGGGATTCCAGAGCCAATTAGTAAATTATAATAGTAACTTTGAAAGTATTAGTCGAGTCGCTGACGTTGTCGACGCTGATATTGCCCAAATTTTCTTAACCCCTTGCCTAACATGAAAAGCAGACGACACTTGCAAACAGAATTATTGAATAACTATTTTGTCTCAAGATGAGCTCGTTCCAAAGAGGGGTCATAACTTATGTTTTTGAGACAAAAAATGAAATACTAATAAAAAGTAATTGGCGATTTTTGTGAATAGCGCTGGACGGTTATTCAAGAATTGTTTTTTGGTAAGTATCGTCTGCTTTTCGTGTCAGGTAAAGGTTTTATACCGTGAAGATGTTAATTACAAATACAAATTTGTAGAACGATCATATTTTTTTCACCGCGACTTTAATGCGCTTCTCGCAAGTCGCGTGGATGGAATAAAGTCAATAAACTGACACTGACTTAGTAATATCGAGAGTGAAGATAACAAAATTATTCGTTACGTGTGTTTGCTTGCACTCCTTTTTGTGGGAATGTCTTGTTTATTCTTAAAAAAAAGACAAGACTTCGGGCCAACTGGGGCAATACAGAAATCCAAATCCTTCATTTTATTTGAAGTCGATCATTTGTCAAATGCAGAACAAATTGATAAACCATAAATAAATTTCGAGAGCAATGCCTGCTATATGATGGTAGCCTCAAAAACAGCCACCCCCCCCCCCCGACTTTTCACAATGTGTTTTGTGAGGTGTCATTTAGCACTGAATAAAAATGTTAACCCCGTTATGACACCCCCACCCTACACCCCCACCCTCATCCCCACCTATCGACTATTGCTTGAAGAATCAACGAATAATTGCATAAATTTCCTTCCTCAGGTTTTCCGACACCCTTACTATATGAATTTCTGTTTGTGGTATATTGATATCCTGTCACTTTCATTCACTGGAATTGAATAACATACCCTTAAACTTAAACAACAAAAAATACGACAGAACAAGTTTTAATTATCCCATTTATTCGTTATATGCGATAATTTAAAACTTTATTTTTGAGACCCCCCGCAACAATATCAGCGTATAACATTAGTAACAAGATCTTTCTAACGTAAAGAACATTCTTTTCATTGACCCAGCCGGTTCATGTTACTTGAATTCCATTCACCAGTTGCAGTTCATTTAACGGGAGAAGTAGTTTACGGCAAAACCACGGCGGAAGGGGGTTTTCCGCCGAGCAGTTATTTTCAAGTTTGAGGGATCAGCAGATACGCGAGCAGTATTTGAAAGACTGCCGGAGGTGCCTTAACGTTTACTCTTAGATGTAAGTACACGTCTGGTATGAAACGCACACCACAACCGGTGACTTAAAAATCGCATTAGGAAGCTAACCACCCTCATCCCACACCGTCACCTCCACTGACAAAAAATGAAAATCCCAGGCCATCTTGTGATTCACAGCCTCCATCCCAACTCCGCAACGCATGGATGACCCAGTCCAGTGCCCGTTTGCCCCCCCCCCCCCCCCCGCTTTACAGTTATACGAGTTTCGATGCCACCTACTCCCCACTGTCGTTTTTTTCTCAAAATTAGAGGCACACACATAGGCGTTGACAGGGGGTGCAAACGAATCTTCTTCACGTTTTTTCTTCAAGAACGTAAATCCCCAGAAGGCCACCAGAGCGCTCCATTTCATACTAAATTTAACTCCCCCCCCCCCTCCCCTTCCCCACCACCACCACTAGATCCCCAACATGCTCGCACCTTCTGCTTTCACGGTCAGTGTCAGGCGTACCCCCGTGTACCTATTTCATCACTGTAGAACTACTTTCGAAAAATCCTGGCGACGCCCATGAGAGCGTGTTAGTTTTAAAAGAAAGAACTCATTTTCACCGTTAAATGATCGAAGAGTCAAGCTATTGACAAGTGATTCTATTTGAATAATAATAATTTCAAGTTAACACGACCACAACAGTTGGCTACTGAAAACATCTGGAGGTTTATACATTAAATGATAACCGTTTGATTACGTCACTAATCCCCTGTGTTCATTGTCTCATTGAAAGATTATTGCCACTGGTTTTAATTCCTGAACGAACTAATGTGATAACACAACATCTAATTTCATTGTGAAACAGTTTCGCCAATTTTTTCATGTTTTTTTGTGCAGCTCCGCTGAACTCGAGCCATTATTATCTGGGTGGAATTTGCACTCGACGTGTAATTCCAAATCCTCCCAACATCCATGTACTGTTTCTAAACTTGCACCAGGCAACTGGACAACCTCGGCCAAAATATAAGTTATTATTACCACTTTGCAGGGCGTTTCCTACTGCATTAATGTCGATTTAACGGGCAATCATATCCTCTATTGCTCGGTAGTCACGTGATAGGAGGGCCGCTAATGGAAAACAAAATTCATTATCGGCCCTCTTGTCACGTGACCCAAATAAAATGTTTGGCAAGCCTTATTGACACATATGTATGTGGAAATAAGACAACCACAGTGGGTTGCTTATTGACACATATGTATGTGGAAATAAGAGAACCACAGTGGGTTTCTTATTGACACATATGTATGTGGAAATAAGAGAACCACAGTGAGTTGCTTATTGACACATATGTATGTGGAAATAAGAGAACCACAGTGGGTTTCTTATTGACACATATGTATGTGGAAATAAGAGAACCACAGTGGGTTTCTTATTGACACATATGTATGTGGAAATAAGAGAACCACAGTGGGTTTCTTATTGACACATATGTATGTGGAAATAAGAGAACCACAGTGGGTTTCTTATTGACACATATGTATGTGGAAATAAGAGAACCACAGTGGGTTTCTTATTGACACATATGTATGTGGAAATAAGAGAACCACAGTGGGTTTCTTATTGACACATACGTATGTAGAAATAAGAGAACATGACTTTCGGGCCTCTAACAGAACCTCTGGTCATTTAATGCCCTCAAAAATCATGTTATTGTTATATTATCCCTAATAAAATGAACTGACTAATCACCACTTCATGAAGCTTTTAATTCTAATACTGAATAATCTCACTGGCTGTAAATTTAAATACATGTATACTAGCCTGTGTTATTACAATTGAGAGCATTGCTGTGTTCCTTTCTTTAAAATTGTGTTGTTGTGTATAAGTCAAAATAAATGAAAACAAAACAAGAACGATTTTTTATAAGTAAATTTAATATCAAAAAAATATTTTATCAAAATACATCACTTGCATATGAAAATGAAACATATTACAAATATATACAAAAAAATGCAAGAATAAATTCCAGAGATAGTGATCTAAGTTTGAACACCAGAGACCCCCCCCCCCCCCCCCCCCCACCACCACCGCCAATACAAAAAAACCAACAAAACAAACAAAAAAGGCACTTTTCCAAATCTGGCTTTTGAAAAAAACACAGGAAGTATTTGACAACTTTCTCCTCATGCACCACTTGGACAACAGGAGGTTAATGAACTGAAAGTTTACCAGTACTTCTTCTGTTTTTTCTTCTTGTACAAAGTCCTCGGAAATATTCATTTGAGTGTGAGGACTTAACAATGTTCAACAAAATAAATTTTCCCCAAAGGAGATATGTCAGAGACATTTTCCTAAGAGTTATCCTATACCCAATTTCAGCTGGTACTGTACCCTGTGAAGCGACCAGATTATTTATTTAATTATTTATTATTGTTTAAGGTCACATACAGTGGAATCATGTTAAATGAATAGCCACTTTGCCAGACAAAATTATTCAATTGACAGGAACAAGCCTCAAAATAAGCAGCCTGTCATGGTCGATGTCAACTTCAATTTACCTGATTCGAAAATGATATACTGAGCCTAGGTTGTTCACTTAATATGTTTTGTTACAATTTACTGATGAATGACCAAGGACATTCACCAATAAATTGTAACAAAACAGACTGAATGAGCAACAGAGGTTACTTAGGACCATACCTACTAATAACTTCAATTTACCTGATTCGAAAATTATATGCTGAGCCTAGGTTGTTCACTTAATATGTTTTGTTACAATTTACTGATGAATGCCCAAGGACATTCACCAATAAATTGTGACAAAACAAACTGAATGAGCCACAATTTACTGATTTACTTACTTAGTATCATAGTTATCAAACTAGTTAATATCTTGATTCAGAAAGTTGTATACATGTACTGAGCCTACGTTGTATACATGTACTGAGCCTACGTTGTTTACTAATATTTTTTTAGAATGTCAATAATAGCATGACTGAGAAATTTTTCAATTATTTTAGCTCTTCGAGAAGTGAAAAGAATCTAGTTAAATACTTACTAGTATAACTCTTGTGTCTTCTAAATATCTTCTTACAGCTGTCTTGGTCTTCTCATGAGTTTTTTAAGTAACAAGCAGCATCTTAACTGGTGAAAAAATTATTGTTGAATCCCGAAATGATGATTTCGCGCGCCGAAGGCGCGCAGGGACGGTATGGGGGACAAGCCCCTTTCGACCCTCTGTAACTGTATAGGATGGCTGTCACATGTCAAGGCGTGTTGAAGGAGGAAAAGGATCCGGTACTCAGCATGTGTCTCCAGTTGTGGGTATGCGGTCTCGTTGACTGATGTCGGTTGGACCCTCGGGTGAGGACCAGTGTGGGAGGTTGGGTCCTCTCACAAAGGTACTACCTATCCCCGAGGGTGCAGTCGATCTGGATTTTCGGGCAAGTATAGTCTGCCGCTTCGAGGATGATTATGAGTGATGGCCATCACTGGCAAGTATAATCTGCCTCAGGCTGTCTCTGTTATAGTTGGACACTTTGAAGGAAAACAACAACGACCCCTTTCGGGGACCACCAAGAAGAAGACCCGAACTTCCCTGGTTCGGGGGCAGGCCTGCATTGTAGTCCTATTGGGCTGGGACAAAAAGATGCGCAATGCGCTTACAAAAAGGGGCAGAGGCGGGAAGCAGGACCAACGCTCGCCTCCCTTAAAGTGGTTGACCACTTTTAGGGATGGAGCGGAGGATGTTCATGAACCGTGGGGTGACTGTTTCCATAACGGTTAGACTGTCTGTAGCAGTTATTGGGGTGCTGGTAAAAAAAAAACATCTTCTGTGTTCCTGCTTAAAAGAAGAAGGTAGAATTAGTTTTCATTAGAATATGTAGACTGTAAAGATAAAAGTAGCACCTCTTTAGTTGCGTGTCCTTGTGGTATCTGCTGTGTGTGTGAGGAGAGTATGGGATGCACGAATCTTTACATTCATAAGAGCAGTAACATACTCTCGTGTGGTATTGTGCTGTGTGTGTCACTATGGGAGAGAGTATGAAATGCACGAATCTTTACATTCGTAAGAGCAGTAACATACTCTCGTGTGGTATTGTGCTGTGTGTGTCGCTATGGGAGAGAGTATGAAATGCACGAATCTTTACATTCGTAAGAGCAGTAACATACTCTCGTGTGGTATTGTGCTGTGTGTGTCGCTATGGGAGAGAGTATGAAATGCACGAATCTTTACATTCGTAAGAGCAGTAACATACTCTCGTGTGGTATTGTGCTGTGTGTGTCGCTATGGGAGAGAGTATGAAATGCACGAATCTTTACATTCGTAAGAGCAGTAACATACTCTCGTGTGGTATTGTGCTGTGTGTGTCGCTATGGGAGAGAGTATGGAATGCACGAATCTTTACATTCGTAAGAGCAGTAACATACTCTCGTGTGGTATTGTGCTGTGTGTGTCGCTATGGGAGAGAGTATGGAATGCACGAATCTTTACATTCGTAAGAGCAGTAACATACTCTCGTGTGGTATTGTGCTGTGTGTGTCGCTATGGGAGAGAGTATGGAATGCACGAATCTTTACATTCGTAAGAGCAGTAACATACTCTCGTGTGGTATTGTGCTGTGTGTGTCGCTATGGGAGAGAGTATGAAATGCACGAATCTTTACATTCGTAAGAGCAGTAACATACTCTCGTGTGGTATTGTGCTGTGTGTGTCGCTATGGGAGAGAGTATGGAATGCACGAATCTTTACATTCGTAAGAGCAGTAACATACTCTCGTGTGGTATTGTGCTGTGTGTGTCGCTATGGGAGAGAGTATGAAATGCACGAATCTTTACATTCGTAAGAGCAGTAACATACTCTCGTGTGGTATTGTGCTGTGTGTGTCGCTATGGGAGAGAGTATGAAATGCACGAATCTTTACATTCACAAGAGCAGTAACATACTCTCGTGTGGTATTGTGCTGTGTGTGTCGCTATGGGAGAGAGTATGAAATGCACGAATCTTTACATTCGTAAGAGCAGTAACATACTCTCGTGTGGTATTGTGCTGTGTGTGTCGCTATGGGAGAGAGTATGAAATGCACGAATCTTTACATTCGTAAGAGCAGTAACATACTCTCGTGTGGTATTGTGCTGTGTGTGTCGCTATGGGAGAGAGTATGAAATGCACGAATCTTTACATTCGTAAGAGCAGTAACATACTCTCGTGTGGTATTGTGCTGTGTGTGTCGCTATGGGGAGAGTATGAAATGCACGAATCTTTACATTCGTAAGAGCAGTAACATACTCTCGTGTGGTATTGTGCTGTGTGTGTCGCTATGGGGGAGAGTATGAAATGCACGAATCTTTACATTCGTAAGAGCAGTAACATACTCTCGTGTGGTATTGTGCTGTGTGTGTCGCTATGGGGAGAGTATGAAATGCACGAATCTTTACATTCGTAAGAGCAGTAACATACTCTCGTGTGGTATTGTGCTGTGTGTGTCGCTATGGGAGAGAGTATGAAATGCACGAATCTTTACATTCGTAAGAGAAGTAACATACTCTCGTGCTTGGGACCCCAATCGTTCCCTATTTATTATTTAGTTTTAAGGTGCCGGGGTCGCGAGCGTTTTAAGTGGGCTGAACTTCCTAGTTTGCAGCGGGACGGTAACAGGTCTAGCACACTAGACACTATACCCGAGGGTGTTTCTTTCCTGTTGTGTCCTTCTCTGGAAGTGGCCTTATTTAGGTTAGTTTAAGTTTATTTGAAGTTGAGGGTGCCGGGGGTCGCGATTGTTTAATGGGGGTTGAGCTTCCGAGGCTGTCAGCGGGAGGGCAACAGGTCTAGCACACTAGACCACACCCGAGGGTGTTTCTTTCCTGTTGTTCCCTTTGCTGGTTGCGGACTTATTTATTTTAACTGAATCTGACAGGAAACAGAATTTTATAGACAGTGAATCTGCCATCTGAAAATTGTTGTATAAACAACTGGTGCCTAGCTGTAATCATTTTGTGAACAAACAAAAACAGTTAACAGATAAAACACTGATGACTTACTAGGATTTTCACACTTGAACTATCAAAATTGTCTTTGCTCAATTTCCTCAATTGTAATAAAAACACAGGTTAATTTATGAAACCCACAGCCAGTGAGATTAATATTAGAATTAGAAGCTGCATGGATTATGGATAGGTCAATTAATTTTATGACAGTCTTCATTGAATTCATTATATTGCAAAAAAATAGGTAACAATATTCCCAAATACAATGTGCTAACAGTGCTATACATGATAATCATAATGAAGAAATATATGGTATGTGTCAATAAGAAACCCACTGTGGTTCTCTTAAATTTCCACATACGTATGTGTCAATAAGCTAAACACAGTGTTGTGCTTATTTCCACATACGTATGTGGAAATAAGCACTTCTAAAATGTTTCTGTTTTATTAAATTTTGTGTCTTTTGATTGCTGGGATATCATTTTGGAAATGTGTAAAATTACAAATTACATAGTGGTAATAATAGTAATAACATGATTGTTGTCGGGCATAATGGTTCGTGAGCGGCCCTGCATCGATGTTGAACAGCCCTTGGGCTTATTAATAAACTCTCGGGCTGTTCAACATCGATGCAGGGCCGCTCACGAACCATAATGCCCTCCAAAATTATGTTATTGTTTAATTCACGCATATGAGGTCACGTTGGATTCAATTTATTTGAATGGGTCGATATGCATAGATGCGAAAGTTTGGGAAACGCAAAATATCGGAGTTCCCGTGCACGTGTTTGAAATTTATGAAAAACGTTCCTCTCGTGAAAAATACACACGATTCCCATTCTGTTCTTTCAAAAGACATTGTGGAATAAATAACTCAGACGCCATTTCATTGGTTTCTGTTATTTGAGTACGCTTTCCTCCAACCATTTGCTACACAACAAGCGCAGAATATCGAATCACCCAAATTTCACCCTTTCAGGTGTGGGCTCATTCACAGGCGCTCGTCGTATTATGAGAATTTGACATTTTAAATTAACATTAGGTCTATACCATCTATAATATGCGAGTATATTAGTATAGATAGTATAGACCTAATATTAATTTAAAATGTAAAATTCTGATAGTACGACGAGCGCCTGTGGGCTCATTTCTTTTTCGGCCACGCGAGTTTCGGCTCCAATAATTTTCGTGTGCTATTCGGCCTCGTATTGGGCCGAAAAGCGCAGCTTTCGAGGCCGAATGGCGTCCCAAATAAATTATCGCACTTCAGCTTTTTGACATTTATTTGTTTATTTTTTGTCATGTTCAGTTTTTACCTCACCTGAGCGAAGCTTTACTGATCGTGATCCGTCCGTCGTCCGTCGTCCATCGTCCATCCGGCGTTAACTTTACATTATCGACTTCTCCTCCTAAACCACTAGCCCAATTTTATTCAAATGTTGGCTAAATGTTTATTACCTAATGCCAATTCAGATTTGTTCAAATGAAGTTGTCCCTCCTCCTGGGTGGTGCCACGCCCCCAAGGGGCACCAAAATCTTTGTAAATCTTCTTCTCATGAACCAGCAGTAGCAGAGACTTGATATATGGTATGCACCTTCTTTTTGAGGTGTAGACTCAGATTTCAAGAGAAGTTTGAGGGATAATATTTGGCGTTGTTATGGGAGGGGCAAAAATTTTGGCCCTGCCCCTAATTTCTATTTTCTGAACCGAGAAGCCGATTTCAACCAAATTTTATGTGAGGGCTTATTGGGTCATGAGTACTTGATTTAAGCAAAAAAAAATTTTCCCGCAGCCCTGTGGGAACCGCAGGAGCTAAAAATAGAAAAAAATTAAAACGCCCATATCTCCAAAACTGCAGGGCACCGAGAATTTTTATTTGGTGTGCAGCTTCCTTAGGACCAACAGAAAGGATTGGTAAAAAAAAATTGCCATCGGTTTTATCATAGGGCACAGTTTCGGGACTTTGAAAAAGTGCTGAGTCAGCACTTTTTAACACTGTAGGCAATGGGAAAAACATTAAAAAATCTTCTTCTCCAGATCCAGCAGGCAGAATCTTTTGATATTTGGTATGCAACATTGTAGGGTGGATCTGATTCAAGTTTGTTCAAATCGACCCCCTGGGCTCATATTTGGGCTCAGTATAGGAGCCCGATTTCAAACTTAGTGCATTTCAGACAAATTTCTTAAAAAATCTTCTTCTCCAGATCCAGCCGGCAGAATCTTTTGATATTTGGCATGCAACATTGTGGGGTGGATCTGATTCAAGTTTGTTCAAATCGGCCCCCTGGGTTTATATTTGGGCTCAGTATAGGAGCCCAAATTTTAACTTACTGCATTTCAGGCAAATTTCTTTGAAAATCTTCTTCTCCACATCCAGCAGGCAGAATCTTTAGATATTTGGTATGCAACATTGTGGGGTGGATCTGATTCAAGTTTGTTCAAATTGGCCCCTTGGGTTTATATTCGGGCTCAGTATAGGAGCCCAAATTTGAACTTAGTGCATTTCAGGCAAATTTCTTTGAAAATCTTCTTCTCAAGATCCAGCAGGCAGAATCTTTTGATATTGGGTATGCAACATTGTGGGGTGGATCTGATTCAAGTTTGTTCAAATCGGCTCCCTGGGTTTATATTTGGGCTCAGTATAGGAGCCCAAATTTGAACTTAGTGCTTTTCAGGCAAATTTCTTAAAAAATCTTCTTCTCCAGATCCAGCAGGCAGAATCTTTTGATATTTGGTATGCAACATTGTGGGGTGGATCTGATTCTATTTTGTTCAAATCGGCTACCTAGATTCATATTTGGGCTCACTATAGAAGCTCCAATTCGAACTTAGTGCATTTCAGGCAAATTTCTTCAAAAATCTTCTTCTCCAGATCCTGCAGGCAGAATCTTTTGATATTTGGTATGCAACATTGTGGGGTGGATCTGATTCCAATTTGTTCAAATCGGCCACCTGGATTCATATTTGGGCTCACTATAGAAGCCCAAATTCAAACTTAGTGCATTTCAGGCAAATTTCTTCAAAAATCTTCTCCAGATCCAGCAAGCAGAATCTTGTGATATTTGGTATGCAACATTGTGGGGTGGATCTGATTCAAGTTTGTTCAAATCGGACCCTGGGTTTATATTTGGGCTCAGTATAGGAGCCCAAATTTGAACTTAGTGCATTTCAGGCAAATTTCTTTGAAAATCTTCTTCTCCAGATCCAGCAGACAGAATCTTGTGATATTTGGTATGCAGCATCCTTAGGGGGGTGAGATGCAAGTTTGTTCAAGCCATGTCCCTAGGTCCATATTTGGGCTCACTGTGGGAGCTTGAATTGTAACTTTGTTCGAAATGAGGAATTTTCTTAAAAAATCTTCTTCTTCAGATCCAGCAGTCGGAATGGTTTGATATGTGGTGTGTAGCATCCTTGGGGGGGGGGGGGGGGGGATTCAAGTGTGTTAAAGCCAAGTCCATGGGTCTATATTTGGGCTCCCTGTGGGAGCCCAAATTATAACGTAGTCAATATGAGGAATTTTTCTTTAAAAATCTTCTTCCTCAGATTCAGCAGTTGGAATGTTTTGATATTTGGCATGGAGCAACCTTAGGGGGCTGAGATTCAAGTTTGTTCAAGCCAAGTCCCTTGGTTCATATTTGGGCTCACTATGGGAGCCTGAATGACAACTTAGTTCAAAATGAGGAATTTTCTTTAAAAATCTTCAGATCAAGCAGATGAATGCTTTTGATATTTTTTATGCAGCATCCTTAGGGGGGTAAGATTCAAGTTTGTTCAAGCCATGTCCCTAGGTCCATATTTGGGCTGATTGTGGGAGCTCGAATTGTAACTTGGTTCAAAATGAGGAATTTTCTTTAAAAATCTTCTTCTTCAGATCCAGCAGTCGGAATGTTTTGATAATTGGTGTGCAGAATCCTTAGGGGTGTGAGTTTCAGGTTTGTTAAAGCCAAGTCCCTGGGTTCATATATGGGCTCCCTGTGGGAGCCTGAATTATGACTTAGTTCAATATGAGGAATATTCTTTAAAAATCATTTTTTAGATCCACTGGTCAGAATATTTGGATATTTGGTTTCAGCTTTTATTAGGAGGAGCAGATGCAACTTGTGGAAATCAATTCTCTGGAGTGATATTTAGGCTACCATGTCAGGTGAGCGCCCTCAGGCCCCCTGGGGCCTCTTGTTTGTGTTTGTTTTTAGCTCACCTGAGCGAAGCTCAGTGGGAGCTTTACTGATCACATTCTGTCCGTCGTCCGTCGATCACCGTCCAGCGTTAACTTTATATTATCGACTTCTTCAAAACCACTAGCCAAATTTTATTTAAATGTTGGGTGAATGTTTATCACCTAATACCAATTCAGATTTGTTCAAATGAAGTTGCCCTTCTTCCTGGGTGGTGCCATGCCCCCAAGGGGCAAGGTAATCTTTAAAAATCTTCTTCTCATGAACCAGCAGTAGCAGAGACTTGATATATGGTATGCAGCTTCCTTTTAAGGTGTAAACTCAGATTTGTTCAAGAGAAGTTTAATGGGCTATATTTGGCCCCGTTATGTGAGGGGCAAAATTTTTGGCACCGCCCGAAATTTCTATTTTCCGAACCGAGAGGCTGATTTGGACCAAATTTTATGTGAGGGCTTATTGGGTCATAAGTACCTAATTTATGCCAATTTTTTTTTCCCGTAGCCCCGTGGGAACTGCAGGAACTAAAAAAAAAAAAAAAAATTAAAACGCCCATATCTCCAAAACTGCACGGCACTGAGAATTTTTATTTGGTGTGAAGCTACCTTAGGACCATCAGAAAGGATTGGTCAAAAAAAAAAATTGCCATCGGTTTTATCATAGGGTACAATTTCGGGACTTTGAAAAAGTGCTGAGTCTGCACTTTTTAACACTGCAGGCAATGGGAAAAACATTACAAAATCTTCTCCAGATCCAGCAGGCAGAATCTTCTGATATTTGGTATGCAACATTGTGGTGGGGATCTGATTCAAGTTTGTTCAAATTGGCCCCTGGGTTTATATTTGGGCTCAGTATAGGAGCCTGAATTCGAACTTAGTGCATTTCAGGCAAATTTAAAAAAAAATCTTATCCAGATCCAGCAGGCAGACTCTTTTGATATTTGGTATGCGACAATATGGGGTGGATCTGCTTCAAGTTTCTTCAAATCGGCCCCCTGGATTCATGTTTGGGCTCTCTATAGAAGCCCGAATTTGAACTTGGTGCATTTCAGGCTAAATTGTTAAAAAATCTTCTTCTCCAGATCCAGTAGGCAGAATCTTTTGATATTTGGTATGCAACATTGTGGGGTGGATCTGATTCAAGTTAGTTCAAATCGGCCCCCTGGGTTGATATTTGGGCTCAGTATAGGAGCCCAAATTTGAACTTAGTGCATTTCAGGCAAATTTCTTTGAAAATCTTCTTCTCAAGATCCAGCAGGCAGAATCTTTTGATATTGGGTATGCTGCATGCTTAGGGGGTGAGATTCAAGTTTGTTCAAGCTATGTCCCTAGGTCCATATTTGGGCTCACTGTGGGAGCCCGAATGATAACTTAGTTCAAAATGAGGAATTTTCTTAAAAAATCTTCTTCTTCAGATCCAGCAGTCGGAATGTTTTGATATTTGGTATGCAGCATCCTTAGGGGGGTGAGATTCAAGTTTGTTCAAGCCATGTCCCTAGGTCCATATTTAGGCTCACTGTGGGAGCCCGAATGATAACTTAGTTTCTTCTTCAGATCCAGCAGTCAGAATGTTTTGATATTTGGTATGCAACATCCTTAGGGGGGAGGGGGGGGGGGGGAGATTCAAGTTTGTTCAAGCCATGTCCCTAGGTCCATATTTGGGCTCACTGTGGGTTGAATTGTAACTTTGTTCGAAATGAGGAATTTTCTTAAAAAATCTTCTTTTTCAGATCCAGCAGTCGGAATGTTTTGATATGTGGTGTGTAGCATCCTTGGGGGGGGGGGGGGGGGGGGGGATTCAGGTTTGGTAAAGCCAAGTCCCTGGGCCCACAGGGAGCCCAAATTATAACTTATTCAATATGAGGAATTTTTCTTTAAAAATCTTCTTCAGATTCAGCAGTCAGAATGTTTGGATATTTGGCATGCAGCAACATTGGGGGGGGGGGGGGGGGGGGCTGAGATTCAACTCTGTTCAAGCCAAGTCCCTTGGTTCATATTTGGGCTCACTGTAGGAGCCTGAATGACAACTTAGTTCAAAATGAGGAATTTTCTTCAAAAATCTTCTTCAGATCCAGCAGATGAATGCTTTTGATATTTTTTATGCAGCATCCTTAGGGGGGTAAGATTCAAATTTGTTCAAGACATATCCCTAGGTCCATATTTGGGCTCACTGTGGGAACTCGGAATTGTAACATAGTTCAAAATGAGGGATTTTCTTTAAAAATCTTCTTCAGATCCAGCAGTCAGAATGTTTTGATATTTGTTGTGCAACATCCTTAGGGGGGTGAGATTCAAGTTTGTTAAAGCCAAGTTCCCAGGTTCATATATGGGCTCCCTGTGGGAGCCCAAATTATAACTTAGTTCAATATGAGGAATATTCTTTAAAAATCTTTTTTTTTAGATCCACTGGTCAGAATCTTTGGATATTTGGTGTAAACTTTTCTTAGGAGGAGCAGATGCAACTTGTTCAAATCAATTCTCTGGGTTGATATTTAGGCTACCATGTCAGGTGAGCGACCTCAGGCCCCCTGGGGCCTCTTGTTATATATACATTTAAGGGGCCATATAAGTAATGGAATTTTGTTTATTTTGATATTCCCACTGTTTTTCAACCTGTGCATTTCCCATTAAACTGTTTTCTGAAGATGAATGAAAGGTTTCAGCGTGCCAAAGGTGCACAGTGACGATGTGGGATTTATATCCTTTGAGACCTGAATAACTTTATTTGCTGTTCTCGTCAGGTCACCGAAGTTAAGCAACATCGAGCACAGTTTGTAGTTGGATGGGTGATCATTTCAGCGACTGATTTGCACTTCTGCATTGTGTCCTTGTGCAAGGCACTACATGGGGGCACGGTGATGCTGTGTACTAAGGCATACTGCACGTCAAAGGTGCGCATGTTTTCAACCAATCTAACCCTGCTTGTGCCGCGATGCAGAGTTCAGAGTTATGATGTTGGAGAGCTGACAGCTGCTCATCGTTGGTGCTTCTCTCCGGGAACTCCGGCTTTCTCCACCCGTAAAACTATCACCGACATATGACCCTGGCTGTTAATGTGTCGTTAAACCCTAATAAAAGAAAAACATTTGCTTTATAACTTTCTTATGAATCCACGAGAGTCTAATAATAAATAATGTACAAGTTAAAGTCAAAGCTAAGTAATCATAAAGTCGTGCTTTTGTAGTAGAATTATTTTGCAATTATTTGCTGTAAAGCACCAATTGGTGTTTTCCAGTAAATAACTGCAAAATAATTTTATAGTTTCAAGTGATCCAGTCAGAGTGCTAATGTATATATAGCAGGGACCGACCTGGGCATGCGCCAGTGCGTATTTGGTTCTGAAACATCAGGACCTGGCTCTTAAATCTCAGAAATAGGCTTCTCAGTTGGCGCGTAACTTCTCAGATCATATTTTGATATTCTTTCGATGGATAATCGAGAGAGACACTCTTACAAATATTATATATATGATTATCATTTATCATTGTTGTAGAGTGCTTAAGTTAATACTTCAAGTCTTAATTACCAAGCATTAATCTTCACTTGTGGTTTCTGACCAAGTCTTGGCTGCCTAAATAGGCAGCCAAGACTTGCTCAGAAACCACAGTGAAGATTAATGTTTGCTATAGTGTACTAAAAGAAAATGATGAGAACTATTACATACTTGCAGTGTGTGTTACAAACAGCAGGGGGGCGCGGTGGCTCAGTAGGTAGAGGTGCAGGCTGCAAGCCGAGAGTTCCTCGGTTCGAATCTCACCTGCGGCAACCGCGTTGTGTCCTTGGACAAGACACTTCACCCCCATTGCCCACGTGGGGGCACGGTGGCGTTGTGCACTAAGGCGTACTTCACGTCGATGGTGCACCTGTCTTCAACCAATGCTAACCCTGCTTGTGTGGAGTTGGTATGTTGGGGAGCTGACAGTTGCTCGCAGTTGCTCAGTGGTTCTCTCCGGGTACTCCGGCTTCCTCCACCCGTAAAACTGTCATGGTCGTGATTAGCCATTGTGCAGAAATATGTGACCTTAAACACCAATAAAATAAAATAAATAAATAAATACAAACAGCAGTGTGACTCCGTAAATTGAAATCTGGAGCATGAATTGAAAAAATAGGCTCCGAGGCTAGAGCGCATTTTAAATAGTCCTGATCGGTCCCTGTGTGTGTGAGTGAAGATAAATAGTACTAGAATAAATCTAATCTTAACTTGAACCTTTAATATTAGGCCACACAAAGTAGATCTTCTGTTTCTCAGGCCATTATTTGTGAAATTGCATGCAGGCGGGCGCGCGTTTTTTTATTTTATTTTTTATTTCAGTAATTACTTCTTAGCCATCAAAAGTTTATGTTCTTGGTTCAAGTTTTAGGCCTCATAATCTACAGAATAGCATGGGTGGTGGTGTATTTCATCCCTTGAGTGCAATAAGGCTTTGCAATGCTAAAGCATTGCAAAGCCTTCTTGCACTCAAGGGACAAATTCATCAATTTTTTTAACTTGGGTAAAATATCAGACATAAACCATTTAATTTTTATTTTTTTAAAGTTTAAATTGGTTATAAAAAGAGAGCATGCGGCAGCCAAAAGAACCATGCGGGAGGGCCTGAGAAACAGATTTTTTAATTTTTTAGGCCTAAGTCCTGATCGGTCCCTGATATAGTAATTGCTTTCCAGTAAATAATTTATAATTTAAAGTCAAAGCTAAGTAATCATAAAGTAGTGCTTTTGTAGAAGAATTATTTTTCTGAACCGCCGGTGAGTTGTGATCCCATTTTTGGACACCACCGAGAATCTGATGCAAGTCACAGGACATGCACAGGACATGCACATTATCATGATAATTCATTTAATCATGATAATTCTGTCACATACACAGATTAAATCTTAACCCTTTTACCCAACGTAACGGCCAAAACCGGCCAACTCTATTCTAAAAAATCGCCAGTTAATTATACCCCCCCCGCAAACAAAGATTGGGTGGGTATATAGGAATCACCCTGTCCATCCATCCTTCCGTCCGTCCGGGCAGACATATGGGGGTTTAGGTGGCTATTTGTTGGTAGAAATGGAGGTTAGGTGACTACCACAATTTATGTGACTAGTCACATAGTTAAATGTCATTATTCTAGGGTGGGGTTTAGAATTGGGTGTGGGGTGTGGTTAGGGTCAGTGAAGGGTAGGGTTAGAGTTTGCTACCACCCCAAAAATTTTTCACCCCAAAAGTTGTTTTAATACAATGGACATGCATTTTAGTTAAAATAGACTAGGAATATATTGAATTTTCATTAGTCTAGGGTGGGGTTTAGAATTGGGGGTGAGGGGAGTAGGGTTAGGGTCAGTAAAGGGTAGGGTCAGGGTTTGCTACCACCCCAAAAATATTCCCCCAAATCACTTGTTTTAATATAATGGACATGCATTTTATTGTAGTCCCATAAAAATAGCCACATAACTACCAGTTTGTTAGGATGTCCGTCCGTCTGTCCATCTGTCCATCCTTATAAGCGTAACTTCTCCTAAACCGTTTGAAGATCCCCGTGGGAACCCCGGGAAGTAAGCATCACTTGTTTACTGTGGTAAACCAGTTCCGCCTTACTAGTAAAATAGGACCCAGTCACCAATGCTTGGGGTGAAAGTCCTCTAAAATGGGCAACATGTTGATCAACGATTGACTAAACTTGACTTCATCTCCATGTTGTGTCATGATTAGCCATGGTGCATAAATATGTGACATTAACCACCAACAAACAAACAAACAAACAAACCGTTTGAAGAATTTTCATGAAACTTTACACAATGGAAGAACTCCGTATGAAGATGTGCATGAAGCAATATAATTCCGTTCTGACATTTCCAAGGGGAGATAATCTAAGTTATACATTTCAGGCGTGGGGGATATCAATTTTGAGCTTGCTCACAGTACCTCTAGTTTTCATTATTTTTTCCATTTTTTGGCTGAAAAACATAGGTTATGACCCCTTGTTGGAACAAGCTCATTCTAACGAGGGGTCATAACCTATGTTTTTGAGACAAAAAATGAAAAAAATTAGTTATTCAAGAATTTTTTTTGCAAGTGTCGTCTGCTTTTTATGTTAGGTAAAGGGTTAAATTATTTTAAACATTTTTCAGACATAATGTTCGGTCGATCACTGAAATGCACATAGAATGTATCCATGCGCCTGTTATGATAGCCGGAAATGAGTGGTCTATATGATATAGAATCAGAATGAGTCGTCTATATGATACGGAATCGGAACACATTATGTGATACGTACCGTTTCTCGTGGTTTTCAGGCCCAAATCTATATGATTGTTAGATAAAAAGAAATTGAACACAAAGTTTTAGGAATACTTGTTGTAACATTCACAACATCCACATGGTGGGATGGGGAGGGGGAGGGAGGGAGGGTGATACAGAGGTCACTTTGATAAGGGTGATTCTCACTATTTAGTATTTGAATCAGTAAAACCAGGGACCGACCTGAGCATGTGCCAGTGCGTATTTGGTTCTGAAACATCGGGACCTGGCTCTCAAATCTCAGAAATAGGCTTCTCAGTTGGCGCCTAACTTCTCAGATCATATTTTGATATTCTTTCCATGGATAATCGAGAGAGACACTCTTACATGTATTATATATATGATTATCATTTATCATTGTTGTAGAGTGCTTAAGTTAATACTTCAAGTCTTAATTGCCAACCACTAATCTTCACTGTGGTTTCTGATCAAGTCTTGGCTGCCTAATTAGGCAGCCAAGACTTGATCAGAAACCACAGTGAAGATTAATGTTTGCTATAGTGTACTACATGAAAATGATGAGAGCTATTACATACTTGCAGTGTGTGTTAAAAACAGCAGTGTGACTCCGTAAATTGAAGTCCGGCGCATGAATTGAAAAAATAGACTCCGAGGCTAGAGCGTATTTTAAATAGTCCTGATCTGTCCCTGAAAACTACTGCTAAAGAACAAGATCAAACACAAACATGAGGATTTATTTTATTAATGGAAACTCACCACTCATAAACTTACATGTACACCTGCACGATTTTAAATTTTCTCAACGATGGTAATGCGTGTAAACTGTATTTTTAACTTAACTTGACAGAGTCAAGATAAGCTATTGCCATCACGTGTGCGGGAGTCTGCTAGTCTGTTCACATTTTCCTTTAGCACAGGCTACACCCCGCAGTTCTTGTTCGACCGTCGATTCGATTTCATATGCATGTTTGAGGTCATATCTAGATGAGAATGTCCCCTTTTGGTCGCGATTGGTCAATCGTGATGGCTGCTCAAGCCCAAAAACTTTTAGCACAGTGTTCAAGTCATATTTAATTGTAACTTGGTAGAATAACTCTATATGATTGATGTCTAGATGAGAACTTTCCCATTTGGTCACGATCTGCCAACCATGATGGCTGCCGGAGCCCAAAACCAGAAAACCTTTACCATAGTCTGCAGGTCATATTTATAAAAGGATTTCATTGTAACTGGGTAGGATGACTCCGTATAGTGTCTATATGAGAATGACCCCTTTTGGTCGCGATTCGTCAGCTGTGATGGCAACAGGGCCCCGAAGCTCGAACACATTCAGCACAGTCTACAGGTTGTATTTATGAAGGGATTTTATTATAACTTGGTTGGATAACTCCAGATAATGTCTAGACGAGGACATCACCTTTTCGCTGTGATTGTTCAACTGTGTCTGCTGCCCGAGCCCAAAACCTGAAAATATTTAGCACAGACTACAGGTTGTATTTATGAAAGGATTTCATTGCAACTTAGTAGAATGACTGAATATAATGTGTAGATGAGGACATCCGTCCCCTTTGGGTAGTGATCGATCAACCGTATTGGCAACACAGGCCCGAAGCCTGAATACCTTTAGCACAGTCTACAGGCCATATTTATGAAGGGATTTCATTGTAACTTGGTATGGTGACTCGGTATATTGTCCAGATGAGAACGTCCCCTTTCAGTCGCGATTGGTCGACTAAGATGGTGACAGGGGCCAAAAGCCTTTAGCACAGTCTACAGGCCGTAGTTATGAAAGGATTTCATTGTAACCTGGTATGATGACTCTGTATAATGTCTTGATGAGAACTTCCCCTTTTGGCTGTAGTCTGTCAACCGTGATGTCTGCTCAAGCCTGCACCCCGAGAACCTTTAGCACACTCTACAGGTCATATTTATCGAGGAATTTCATTGTAACTTGGTAGGATGACGCTGTATAATGTCTGGATGAGAACATCATGTTTTGGCCATGATTGGTCAACCGTGAGGGTTGCACAAGCCTGTGACATAGATTTGTTTAGCACAGTCTGCAGTTCATATTTATGAAGTGATTTCATTGTAACTTGGAATGATGTCTAGATGAGACTTTCCTATTTTGGTCACGATCAGTCAGCCGTTATTGTGACCTGGTCATGCGACCTGGATTCATTTAGTTCTGTCTACAGGTTTTTTTTGATAAAGGTATTTAATTATAACTTGGTAGGATAACTTTGCATGATATCTGGATGAGACTGTCCTATTTTGGTCATGATCGATCAACCGTGACTGCCAAGCCATCATGTGACCAAGATTCCTTTAGCAAAGTCTTAGAGTTATATTTATGAAGGGATTTCATTGTAACTTGATGGGATGATTGAGTATAATGTGTAGATGAGGACGTCTGTCCCCATTTGGTTGCGATCAGTCAACAGTATTGGCTACATACAGTTAAAACTAGAAGTCCTGTCATGAACTGGGCGCTTATCTAGGCTCAATTATGCGTAGGAATTGCACGCAATTGCCATATCGAATGTCATCCAAAGCACAGCAGGTTCTCCTGGTGACTCATAGCAAACACAGCCAATGTTTCTGCCAATTGACCTCCGGGTTACCCGGAGGTCCATTGGCTGAAACATTGCTTGCACACAGGCCATATGTATAGAATTTGATAACCTTACTATGGTCATAATGCGTAGATTAACGCGCAGATCGACGTGCTATCTGTGCGTATTTCATGACAGGACTTCTAATTTTAACTGTAGGCCTGAAGCCTGAAAACCTTTTGCATTATCTACAGGCCACATTTATGAAGGGATTTCATGGTAACTTGGTATGATGACTTGGTATATTGTCTAGATGAGAACGTCTCCTTTCAGTCACAATCAGTTGACCATGATTGCGACAAGGGCTTAAAGCCCAAAAACCATTAGCTCAATCCATAGGCCCTATTTATGAAGGGATTTCATTGTAACCTGGTATGATGACTCTGTATAATGTCTAGATGAGACCTTCCCATTTTGGTCGCAGTCTGTCAGCCATGATGGCTGCCCAAGCCAGAAACCCGAGAACCTTTAGCACAGTCTGCAGGTCGTATTTATGAACAAATTTCATTGTAACTTGGTAGGATGACTCGGTATAATGCCTGGATAAGAATGTCATATTTTGGCCATGATCGGTCAACTGTGATGGCTGCACAGGCCTGCGACGTAGATTTGTTCACAGTCTACAGTTCATATTTATGAAGTGATTTCATTCATTCGTTACTTGGAAGAATAACTCGATATGATGTCTAGATGTGACTTTCCTATTTTGGTCACGATCAGTCAGCCGTTACTGCCACCTGGCCACGTGACCTGGATTCATTTAGTTCTATCTACAGATTCTTTTTATAAAGGTATTTAATTACAACTTGGTAGGATAACTTTGCATGATATCTGGATGAGACTGTCCTATTTTGGTCATGATCGGTCCGCTGTGACTACTGAGCCATCATGTGAGCTAGATTCCTTTAGCAAAGTCTACAAATTATATTTATGAAGGCATTTCATTGTAACTCAATAGGATGACTTGTTTTGGAAAAATTTCACTGTAACTTGGTAACTTTGGTTGACATAGAGTAATTGTGAGGGCCACATTAACCCACCTCTCAATTCTTCAGTACAGTGGAGCCCACTTAATTGGATATCTCTTAATTGTATATCCCTGTTAATCGAATATAATTTCCAAACACAAAACCATTTCCCATACCTTCAGTACAAATTTGACCTGTTAATTGAATATAGGTTATAGAGTAAACTCCTGTTAATTGAATAAAAAATCTTGTAACCAGTCAAAAAATTACCCTGACTCTCCCTGGTTTTCCTTTGTTTGTAGACCTCTTTGACATCAGTACATCCAATACAAGCATTTACTCTATTATATCTTGTTAGACAGAGCTCATGGAGCTCTGTCAAACAAGATATAATAGAATAAATGCTAAATTTATCTCTACAATACAGGAAAGTGACACAATCCCTGTTAATTGAATACTCCTGTTAATTGAATAAATTTCATTGGCAAAGTAGCTATTCAATTAACAGGGTTCCACTGTACAAGTCTATGCCTCAAATTATTTTTATTGAAAACACAGCATACAAGGAACAGAAATTAATTATTCTCAATTATCACAATTCTTATGGTATTTCATAATCCTTTCATAAACATTGAACATTATTCTTTTCATCAAACACAACACAGCCAAGTTAAGCTACAGTGTCATTGTCTCTTTGACAATTTCATTTCTGTTCAGAGTTTCATGTAGAAAGTCAAATATGAACTCTAAATCAGTTTCAACAAACATGATTTTTTATACTTTATCCAGCGCAGTGTTACTTAACCATCACCCAGTTACATGATTAACTCATGCCACTCAATTTTCAGGTCGCTCAGTAGGTAGAGATACAGGCTGCAAGCCGAGAGGTCCTTGGTTCGAATCCCACCTGCGGCAACCGCGTTGTGTCCTTGGGCAAGACACTTCATCTCCATTGCCTGCGTGCGGGCACGGTGACGCCGTGTACTAAGGCGTACTGCTCGTCGATGGTACGCATGTCTTCAACCAATCTAACCCTGCCTGTGCTGCAGTGCAGAGTTACGATGTTGGGGAGCTGGCAGCTGCTCGTCATTGCTCGGTGGTTCTCTCCGGGTACTCCGGCTTCCTCCACCCGTAAAACTGTCACGGTCATGCTTAGCCATTGTGCATACATCTGTGACCTTAAACATTAATAAATAAATACTCAATTTTCATAGACAATGGACGTTATATTAATCACCTTCATGTGACTTTGCAAAGGCAGATCAAACTGGCTAATTTGCCATTCACGAAATCATGATAAAAATACTTCTTGGTCACTTCTGGTTGACTGAACTGTAACTGAAGTACAGCTGCTCTGTTGACTAATTACTGATGTAAACACCTAGAGGCAGATGACTGGTTGATGCTCAATAGCATTTTAACCCTTTAACCTTTTACCCAACGAATCGCCCGCAACCGCAATATGCAAAATCTGCAGCTGAAAAAATATTATTTTTTGAAAAATTTCAACAAAACCATATCATGTGACCCGTCTTTGGAACGAGCTCGTTGAGCTCGTTCCAAAGAGGGGGTCACATGATATGGTTTTGTTGAAATGTTTTGAAAAAATTAAAAAAATGATATTTAAAATAATAAATTTTGAAATCGTCTGCGTTGGGTAAAGGGTTAACCAACACAGATAATATCAAAATTTATTATTTTAAATATTTTTCAAAATTTTTCAAAAACTTTCAACCAACCCATATCACATAAGCCCTCACTGGAAAGAGCTCAATGAGCTTGTTCCAAAGAGGTGAGTTTGGTTGGAAGTGTTCGAAAATTTTTTTTTTTCAGCTGCTGAATTTACATGTTACATGGGCAGATGTTGCTGATTCGTTGGATAAAGGGTTAAAGTGCTGATCATCTTAAGAGCTCAGAGGTAGACTGTTCGACTTCTATGTTACAGGTCCCGAGTTTGATCCTTGTCCGTGACGACCCGCGTTGTGTCCTTGGGCAAGATAGTTTATCCTGGTTGCCTACATGGGGGCACGTGTACTAAGGTGTACTGCACGCAGATGGTGCACATGTCTTCATCCGCTGTAACCCTGCTTGAGCGAAGCTTGAACAGAGTTAGAATGTTCAGGAGCTGACAGTTGCTTATCGATGCTCAGTGGTTCTTTCAAGGTATTACTCCGGCTTCCTCCATCTGTAAAACTGTCACGGTCACCAATAGCCATTGTGCATAAGTATGTGACCTTAAACACCAATAAATAATTAAATATCATCTTAAGATTAATAATTCATTTCATGTCTCTGCCACAAATAGTGATTATGGATGCCATACTCTTCTACGGCATGCTAGCCCATGCCAATCAATCTATCAAGCCGGCAAATGCATCTGCCACAGTTTATGTAATCTGCAAAATTAGTCCTGAACAGTTCAAATCAGGCCTGGTGGCCCTTTTTACCTGGCCTATTCGTCAGTCTGGCCAGGGTTCTAAAATGCAAGCTCTGCTTTTTAGGCTGGCTTTAATCTTGTTCAATTTCATTTCTAGAAGATATTTTATATTTTAGACATGATTGAATGATATCCTATAGTTACTATGGCTTTAATCTTGTGCAGTCAAGTTCGTTTATAGAAGATATTTTATATTTTAGACATGATTGAATGATATCCTATAGTTACCATGGCTTTAATCTTGTCCAATCAAGTTCGTTTATAGAAGATATTTTATATTTTAGACATGATTGAATGATATCCTACAGTTACCATGGCTTTAATCTTGTCCAATCAAGTTCGTTTATAGAAGATATTTTATATTTTAGACATGATTGAATGATATCCTACAGTTACCATGGCTTTAATCTTGTCCAATCAAGTTCGTTTATAGAAGATATTTTATATTTTAGACATGATTGAATGATATCCTATAGTTACCATGGCTTTAATCTTGTCCAATCAAGTTCGTTTATAGAAGATATTTTAGACATGATTGAATGATATCCTATAGTTACCATGGCTTTAATCTTGTCCAATCAAGTTCATTTATAGAAGATATTTTATATTTTAGACATGATTGAATGATATCCTATAGTTACCATGGCTTTATATTTTAGACATGATTGAATGATATCCTATAGTTACCATGGCTTTAATCTTGTCCAATCAAGTTCATTTAAAGAAGATATTTTATATTTTAGACATGATTGAATGATATCCTATAGTTACCATGGCTTTAATCTTGTCCAATCAAGTTCGTTTATAGAAGATATTTTATATTTTAGACATGATTGAATGATATCCTATAGTTACCATGGCTGTGTATTTTGATCATCGACTCCAGACAGACCATCATGGTATCAAGACTGGAGCAGATTGGTGTCCTTCTGCAGCAATTCTAGCTGTCACATCTTACAGTGATGATACCGGTGGACAAGTAGAACTGTTTCTTGATGAGGTGAGTAAAGATTATTATTAGAAGTTTGACTGTTGTGATATTGCAACCTGAATATATTGCAATAACTTACAAAATGCTAACTCATAAGAATAGTGGAAATGTCTCTTAAATATTTTTCTGTATCTATTGTGGCATTAGATATAAGAGAACTAGTTTGATATGGATTAGATTAGAGATTGGTATGATATGAATTAGAAAAGAGATTGGTGTGATATGGAGTAGATTAGAGATTGGTGTGATATGGATTGGATTAGAGATTGGTGTGATATGGATTAGATTAGAGATTGGTGTGATATGAATTAGAAAAGAGATTGGTGTGATATGGAGTAGATTAGAGATTGGTGTGATATGGATTGGATTAGAGATTGGTGTGATATGTGTTAGATTAGAGATTGGTGTGATCTGATCATCTGGATTAGATTAGAGATTGGTGTGATATGGATTAGAATAGAGGTTGGTGTGATATGGATTAGATTAGAGATTGGTGTGATATGGAGTAGATTGGAGATTGGTGTGATATGGATTAGGAAAGAGATTGGTGTGATATGGATTAGATTAGAGATTGGTGTGATATGGATTAGATTAGAGATTGGTGTGATATGGATTAGATTAGAGATTGGTGTGATCTGATCATCTGGATTAGATTAGAGATTGGTGTGATATGGATTAGAATAGAGATTGGTGTGATATGGATTAGATTAGAGACTGGGGTGATATGGAGTAGATTAGAGATTGGTGTGATATGGATTAGATTAGAGACTGGGGTGATATGGATTAGATTAGAGATTCGTGTGATATGGAGTACATTAGAGATTGGTGTGATCTGATCATCTGGATTAGATTAGAGATTGGTGTGATATGGATTAGAATAGAGATTGGTGTGATATGGATTAGATTAGAGACGGGTGATATGGAGTAGATTAGAGATTGGTGTGATATGGATTAGATTAGAGATTGGTGTGATATGGATTAGATTCGAGATTGGTGTGATCTGATCATCTGGATTAGATTAGAGATTGGTGTGATATGGATTAGAATAGAGATTGGTGTGATATGGATTAGATTAGAGACTGGGGTGATATGGAGTAGATTAGAGACTGGTGTGATATGGATTAGATTAGAGACTGGGGTGATATAGATTAGATTTGAGATTGGTGTGATATGGATCAGATTAGAGACTGGGGTGATATGGATTAGATTAGAGATTGGTGTGATATGGAGTAGATTAGAGATTGGTGTGATCTGATCATCTGGATTAGATTAGAGATTGGTGTGATATGGATTAGATTGGAGATTGATGTGATATGGATTTGATTAGAGATTGGTGTGATATGGGTTAGATTAGAGATTGGTGTGATCTGATCATCTGGATTAGATTAGAGATTGGTGTGATATGGATTAGATTAGAGTAAACATTGGTGTGATAAGGATTAGATTAGAGATTGGTGTGATAAGGATTAGATTAGAGATTGGCGTGATAAGGATTAGATTAGAGATTGGTGTGATATGGATTAGATTAGAGATTGGTGTGATCTGATCATCTGGATTAGATTAGAGATTGGTGTGATATGGATTAGATTAGGGATTGGTGTGATATGGATTAGATTAGAGATTGGGGTGATATCGATTAGATTAGAGATTGGTGTGATATAGATTAGAATAGAGATTGGTGTGATATGGATTAGATTAGGGATTGATATGGTAAGATTAGATTAGAGATTGGTGTGATCTGATCATCTGGTTTAGATTAGAGATTGGTGTGATATGGACTAGATTAGAGATTGGTGTGATCTGATCATCTGGATTAGATTAGAGATTGGTGTGATATGGATTAGATTAGAGATTGGTGTGATCTGATCATCTGGTTTAGATTTGAGATTGGTGTGATATGTATTAGATTAGAGATTGGTGTGATATGAATAGATTAGAGATTGGTGTGATTTGATCATCTGGATTAGATTAGAGATTGGTGTGATATGGATTAGATTAGAGATTTGTGTGATATGGATTAGATTAGAGATTGGTGTGATCTGATCATCTGGATTAGATTAGAGATTGGTGTGATATGGATTAGATTAGAGATTGGTGTGATATGGATTAGATTAGATATTGGTGTGATCTGATTATCTGGATTAGATTAGGGATTGGTGTGATAAGGATTAGATTAGATATTGGTGTGATTTGATCATCTGGATTAGATTAGAGATTGGTGTGATATGGATTAGATTAGAGATTGGTGTGATTTCATTAGATTAGAGATTGGTGTGATTTGATCATCTGGATTAGATCAGAGATTGGGTGTGATATGGATTCGATTAGAGTTTGGTGTGATTTGGATTAGATTGGAGATTGGTGTGATTTCATTCGATTAGAGATTGGGTGTGATATGGATTAGATTAGAGACTGGTGTGATTTCATTAGATTTGAGATTGGTGTGATATGGATTAGATTAGAGATTGGTGTGATATGTATTAGATTAGAGATTGGTGTGATATGAATAGATTAGAGATTGGTGTGATTTGATCATCTGGATTAGATTAGAGATTGGTGTGATATGGATTAGATTAGAGATTGGTGTGATATGGATTAGAATAGAGATTGGTGTTATCTGATAATCTGGATCAGATTAGAGATTGGCATGATATGGATTAGATTAGAGATTGGTGTGATATGGATTAGAAGAAGGATTGGTGTTATCTGATCATCTGGATTATATTAGAGATTGGTGTGATATGGATTAGATTCGAGATTGGTGTGATATGGATTAGATTAGAGATTGGTGTGATATGGATTAGAGATTGGTGTGATCTGATCATCTGGATTAGATTAGAGATTGGTGTGATATGGATTAGATTAGAGATTGGTGTGATATGGATTAGAATAGAGATTGGTGTTATCTGATCATATGGATCAGATTAGAGATTGGCGTGATATGGATTAGATTAGAGATTTGTGTGATATGGATTACTTTTGAGATTGGTGTGATATGGATTAGAAGAAGGATTGGTGTTATCTGATCATCTGGATTAGATTAGAGATTGGTGTGATTTTGATTAGATTAGAGATTGGTGTGATATGGATTAGATTAGAGATTGGTGTGATATGGATTATATTTAGAGATTGGTGTGATCTGATCATCTGGATTAGATTAGAGATTGGTGTAATATAAATGAGATTAAAGATTGGTGCGATATCAGTTAGATTAGAATGGTGTGGTAGCATTGAAACGGCTAGTGGACTGGTCATCAGTAAATTGTTTTTTTGCATTTTGGCACTAGTCGACAATAAAACCAGCAGTCAACTAGTCGTGAATAATCAAATTGAAAGTTTGTATTCCATAACTTGATATCAGGCCTTGCTGTTTGTATTCCACAGGTTGATATCAGGCTTTGCTGTTTGTATTCCATAAGTTGATATCAGGCCTTGCTGTTTGTATTCCATAGGTTGATATCAGGCCTTGCTGTTTGTATTCCATAAGTTGATATCAGGCCTTGCTGTTTGTATTCCATAGGTTGATATCAGGCCTTGCTGTTTGTATTCCATAGGTTGATATCAGGCCTTGCTGTTTGTATTCCATAAGTTGATATCAGGCCTTGCTGTTTGTATTCCATAAGTTGATATCAGGCCTTGCTGTTTGTATTCCATAAGTTGATATCGGGCCTTGCTGTTTGTATTCCATAAGTTGATATCAGGCCTTGCTGTTTGTATTCCATAAGTTGCTATCAGGCCTTGCTGTTTGTATTCCATAAGTTGATATCAGGCCTTGCTGTTTGTATTCCATAAGTTGATATCAGGCCTTGCTGTTTGTATTCCATAAGTTGATATCAGGCCTTGCTGTTTGTATTCCATAAGTTGATATCAGGCTTTGCTGTTTGCAGGGCTCGATTTAACTGGATTAGCATAGCACTTTGCTCTCCAATTTCTGAATATTGCTATTCAAGATTTATTAGTTTCAAGTGCTTTTGGATCAACTGCTAATCAATTTTCCAGGGTGAATAGTAAATTGCTATTCAAAATTTTCAGATTAAATCAAGCCCTGGCTGTTTGTATTCCATAGGTTGATATCAGGATTTGCCATTTGAAAATCACAGGTGTGCAGTGTGTTGATTATCCCTTTTATGATGTGATTGTGTGTGTGTGTCTGTGTGTGTGTGTGTGTGTCCGAGCCAATAACTTGAAAACTGTTAGGGCCACAGTCATCAAACTTCACACAATTATAAAGGACCATGGGAGGATGTGTCACACACCATAGCCGGGTTCGTACCTTCATGGTCAAGGTCACATTGAGGTCACACTAAAAATCGGTCAATATTTGTGTCTCAGCCATAACTCAGAAATGAATCATAGTACAACTGTTAAACTTTTTACAAATGTTAAGGACAGTCAGAAGGTGTGTCGCGTATAATAGTTTCTGTAAGGTGAAGGTCACAATTGACCTTCATATGTTCAGGGTCACAAATAGTGTCTCAAGCATAATTTCAATACTATTAGGTCTACAATCATCTAACTTCCCTCAATTATAAAGGACAATGGGTGGATGTGTCATACACCACTGCCAGGTCTGTAAGGTCAAAGTCACATTTCAAGGTCACACTGAAAATCAATATTCGTGTCTCAGCCATAACTCAGAAACGAACCAAAGCACAAATGTTAAACTTTTTACAGATTTTTTTGTTTGATGGGGGTCAAGGTCACAGATCAAAGTCATTGCTACGTAGGGGGGCATAGTCTCTTCCGAGTGAATCTCTTGTTCTATTCACTTTTAAGATGAATGTCACAAACAGTTAAATGTTTACCAATTCCTTGCAGTTAGAATTTCTGGAGGGAATAATTTGCAATTCATGAAAAGGGAGTGGTAAGGCCATACAAAGTTGTTTGTCTGTTTCTCAGGCCATTTTTTCCAAAAAAGAATGCGGGCGGGCGTTTTTTTTTTTTCTTTTTCTTTTCTCCCCCGAGAGGTTGTTTGTGGTAATTTGACCCCCACCCAAACGCCTGGTGGACCACGCAAAATTTCTCAAATATATTGGTTATTCACCACAGGGGTGTTGGGTCGTAAATGAAGTGGGGTTTGAATGTTTGTTTTTTCAGTGAAACGTGAAAATTATAACATAGGACGAAAGTCACGAAACGCCTCGTGGGTGAAACGTCTCTGGTTGAAACGTCTCTGGGACAAATCAAATGTTGAAGTGCCAACTTTCAGAGATTTATTTTACCAAAAAAAAAAAAATCCTTTCACAACCTGCCTAATAAAATCGTGAATCGCAGTTTTTCCCCATTATATTCAAAATTATCACAACCCATTTGAACGGGCACATCCAAAAATCATATTTTTTTTAAATCTGAAAATGAAATACAAAACGAATGTTTGCGTGTTTTTATTAACCAATTCGACCGCACATACCTGCCTATATGTGATTTATTTTCAACTATGACTGTTACTTTTATATCAAGCAACGGTTACTATTAGTTATCCAATTATCCTGCATCTCAAATGCATTTATTTAAATTAACTGGGAAACTCGTAACGGTTTCAAATAACAGTACACAAATTCCCAATGACGGCCATTTACAATACAAATGTTACTAAAAATAAATGCCAGGAGACTGTGTTCCTTTCAACATAGCACCTGACTTTGCAGACTTTCTGAGGGTTGGTGCGAATTAAACGTGGTGCGAATCAACCATTCCCCTTTGTGACTGTTTGTTGTCAGACTGAAATACACCTTCCTTCTTGCTGTCATTATGACTTACCTTTTACAGAATAAAACACTTTCTGTCGTGAATATTGGTAAAACCCACCTACTTTATTATTAACGTATGATGTAGAAAAAGCTTGAAGTGTGTTAATTTAAAATTTGCGAACGCATCGATATCGATTTACCGAAATGAGCACAATATCTCAAATTTTTTTTGAAGATTTTTTTGGTGTCATAAAAAGGTTGCATGCGCACCAAAAATGACCATGTGTGCGGGCCTGAGAAACAGAGGTTCTTTTTTTATGGCCTAAGAAATAATATGCATGTTTTAGGGATGGGTTTTCAAATTTCATGTTGATTCCAGTTTCGGTTTCGTTCAAAGAGTTTTCGCTTTTGGTTTTCATTGTACAAACATAATACATTGCATTTGCATATCAGAAGATGTATTTGGTGCCCGTCACTGTCACAGGGACTTCCATTCTTGGGCAATGCACCTGAGTAATAGCCTGTACCGGTACTCAAGATTTCCTGAGCACAATGTATTTGTATAAATTATCTCAAGAGTTTTAAGTTTGAGAAAAATTATTTCTGGCTTGAGTCTTTTGCAAAATTAGCCTACCCCCCCCCCCAATACCTGTGTTTAGGGTAACCTGACACACCCAAAAAATTCTGCCGACCATAAAAATTTTATCATGCAAAAGTCGCTCATATAGGTCAATGTAACCCTAAATTTCCATCCAACTTTAACTGATTTTGACACTGGCTTTGGAATTCAATCTTTCAAAAATGGCGTATAGAAATAAATATATTTGTCATTATAAATATGGAACAAGTGACAAGTTCCAGTTCTGCAAAGGAAATCACATTTGATAAACAGATGAATGTTTAAACCGCGATGTGTAAGTAATTTTGTCACCTATTTTTGCGGTAAATGCCATGCTAGAATGCAATACCAATTAGTGCAGCTGTTCTAAAAAAGGATTATCGTGACTCTGAAGTTTGAAAACAGGGTTAACTTTAGGTTGTTTCTCTCTTTATGCTGTGAACTGAAGACCTGATAAGAGTTTTTCTACACTGAAGTTGAAAACCGTGATGACAGGTTTTCTGTAATTGTTTTGGTTTTGATAACAAAACCGAAACCGAACCAAATTTTCGGTTCACCGCCCATCTCGAGCACCTTTGATTGACTAAAATCCCCGCTTTGTCCTAAAATGACCATTGGAAAACAAATTTTAAATGTTATATTTAAAAATAAGTTTTTTTTATGACATACATTCAAAGTTTTAAGCAGTTTAATACGCTGTTATTCATTCCTCTTGGGGGTCATTAATTAACAGTAATGCCCTCCAAACCCATGTAATTATATATTTTCTGTTGATTAACCTGGCAAATCGAGAAAAACCATTGGGCTGTTATTCATTCCTCTTAGGGGGTCATTAATTAACAGTAATGCCCTCCAAACCCATGTAATTGTATATTTTCTGTTGATTATCCTGGCAAATTGAACCATTTTAATGACTACAATGACTCAAATTATAACAAGGCGATTAGTCAACTAGTCAGCGACTAATAGCTGGTGACTAGTTGACTATAGACATTACTGTTATTTCAACACTATGGTGTGATAACAATTAGATGAGAGACCAGTGTGGATGAGCTAAGAGATTGGTGTGATGTTTATTAGATTATAGATCAGTGTGATATTGATTAGATTAGAGGTTGGTGTGATATTGATTAGATTAGAGGTTGGTGTGATATGGATTAGATTATAGATTGGTGTGATATTGATTAGATTAGTGGTTGGTGTGATATTGATTAGATTATAGATCAGTGTGATATTGATTAGATTAGAGGTTGGTGTGATATTGATTAGATTAGAGATTGGTGTGATATTGATTAGATTAGAGATTGGTGTGATATTGATTAGGTTATAGATCGGTGTGATATTGATTAGATTAGAGATTGGTGTGATATTGATTAGATTAGAGATTGGTGTGATATTGATTAGGTTATAGATCAGTGTGATATTGATTAGATTAGTGGTTGGTGTGATATTGATTAGGTTATAGATCAGTGTGATATTGATTAGATTAGAGGTTGGTGTGATATTGATTAGATTATAGATCAGTGTGATATTGATTAGATTAGAGGTTGGTGTGATATTGATTAGGTTATAGATCAGTGTGATATTGATTAGATTAGAGGTTGGTGTGATATTGATTAGATTATAGATCAGTGTGATATTGATTAGATTAGAGGTTGGTGTGATATTGATTAGGTTATAGATCAGTGTGATATTGATTAGGTTATAGATCAGTGTGATATTGATTAGATTAGAGGTTGGTGTGATATTGATTAGATTATAGGTTGGTGTGATATTGATTAGACTATAGATCGGTGTGATATTGATTAGGTTATAGATCAGTGTGATATTGATTAGATTAGTGGTTGGTGTGATATTGATTAGGTTATAGATCAGTGTGATATTGATTAGATTAGAGGTTGGTGTGATATTGATTAGATTAGAGGTTGGTGTGATATTGATTAGATTAGAGATTGGTGTGATATTGATTAGGTTATAGATCGGTGTGATATTGATTAGATTATAGATCAGTGTGATATTGATTAGATTAGTGGTTGGTGTGATATTGATTAGGTTATAGATCAGTGTGATATTGATTAGATTAGAGGTTGGTGTGATATTGATTAGATTAGAGGTTGGTGTGATATTGATTAGATTAGAGGTTGGTGTGATATTGATTAGGTTATAGATCAGTGTGATATTGATTAGGTTATAGATCAGTGTGATATTGATTAGATTAGAGGTTGGTGTGATATTGATTAGATTAGAGATTGGTGTGATATTGATTAGGTTATAGATCGGTGTGATATTGATTAGATTATAGATCAGTGTGATATTGATTAGATTAGTGGTTGGTGTGATATTGATTAGGTTATAGATCAGTGTGATATTGATTAGATTAGAGGTTGGTGTGATATTGATTAGATTAGAGGTTGGTGTGATATTGATTAGATTAGAGGTTGGTGTGATATTGATTAGATTATAGATCAGTGTGATATTGATTAATTTAGAGGTTGGTGTGATATTGATTAGATTAGAGATTGGTGTGATATTGATTAGATTAGAGATTGGTGTGATATTGATTAGATTAGAGGTTGGTGTGATATTGATTAGATTATAGATCGGTGTGATATTGATTAGATTAGAGGTTGGTGTGATATTGATTAGATTAGAGATTGGTATGATATTGATTAGACTATAGATCGGTGTGATATTGATTAGGTTATAGATCAGTGTGATATTGATTAGATTAGTGGTTGGTGTGATATTGATTAGATTAGAGGTTGGTGTGATATTGATTAGATTATAGGTTGGTGTGATATTGATTAGGTTATAGATCAGTGTGATATTGATTAGATTATAGATCAGTGTGATATTGATTAGATTAGAGGTTGGTGTGAGATTGATTAGATTATAGATCAGTGTGATATTGATTAGATTATAGGTTGGTGTGATATTGATTAGATTATAGATCAGTGTGATATGGATTAGATTATAGGTTGGTGTGATATTGATTAGACTATAGATCAGTGTGATATGGATTAGATTATAGGTTGGTGTGATATTGATTAGACTATAGATCAGTGTGATATGGATTAGATTATAGGTTGGTGTGATATTGATTAGACTATAGATCGGTGTGATATTGATTAGGTTATAGATCAGTGTGATATTGATTAGATTAGAGGTTGGTGTGATATTGATTAGATTAGAGGTTGGTGTGATATTGATTAGATTAGAGGTTGGTGTGATATTGATTAGATTATAGGTTGGTGTGATTGATTAGATTATAGATCAGTGTGATATTGATTAGATTAGAGGTTGGTGTGATATTGATTAGATTAGAGGTTGGTGTGATATTGATTAGATTATAGATCAGTGTGATATGGATTAGATTATAGGTTGGTGTGATATTGATTAGACTATAGATCGGTGTGATATTGATTAGGTTATAAATCAGTGTGATATTGATTAGATTAGAGGTTGGTGTGATATTGATTAGATTAGAGGTTGGTGTGATATTGATTAGATTAGAGGTTGGTGTGATATTGATTAGATTAGAGGTTGATGTGATATTGATTAGATTATAGGTTGGTGTGATATTGATTAGATTATAGGTTGGTGTGATATTGATTAGACTATAGATCGGTGTGATATTGATTAGGTTATAGATCAGTGTGATATTGATTAGATTAGAGGTTGGTGTGATATTGATTAGATTAGAGGTTGGTGTGATATTGATTAGATTAGAGGTTGGTGTGATATTGATTAGATTATAGGTTGGTGTGATTGATTAGATTATAGATCAGTGTGATATTGATTAGATTAGAGATTGGTGTGATATTGATTAGATTAGAGGTTGGTGTGATATTGATTAGATTAGAGGTTGGTGTGATATTGATTAGATTAGAGATTGGTGTGATATTGATTAGATTAGAGGTTGGTGTGATTGATTAGATTATAGATCGGTGTGATATTGATTAGATTAGAGGTTGGTGCAATATCAGATAGGTGTGATATTGATGAGCTTATAGACTGGTTGGGGTGGGGAGGCATGGTGGCTCAGTAGGTAAAGGTGCAGACTGCAAGCTGAGAAGTCCTCGGATCGAATCCCACCTGCAACAACAGTGTTGTGTCCTTGGACAAGACACTTCACCTCCATTGCCCACTTGGGGTCATGGTGACATGTACTAAGGCACACTGCACATCGATGGTGCATCTGTTTTCAACCACTGCTAACCCTGCTTGTGTTCAGTTAGCATGTTGGGGAGCTGACAGTTTCTTGCCATTGCTCAGTGGTTTTTTCCAGTCAACCTGGCTTCCTCCACCCATAAAACTGTCATCGTTATTAGCCACTGTGCAGAAAAATGTTACCTTAACCCTTTACCTGACATAACGGCCAAAACCGGCCAGTGCTATTCACAAAAATCGCCAATTAATTTTCATTATTTTTTCATTGTTTGTCGCAAAAACATAGGTTATGTCCCCTCATTGGAACAAGCTCACTGAAAAAAATTAGTTATTCAAGAATTTTGTTTGCAAGTGTTGTCTGCTTTTCATGTTGGGTAAAGGGTTCAACACCAATAAATAAATAAAATATTATAGATTGGTGTGATATCTGTGAGATTAGATATACCGGTATTCAAACCAATATCGATTGAATACCGGTGTAATTACAAAAATATCGGTTTATCGTCATTATATTTTTACGCACAATTTAATTTTCAAGATGTCTTGAGTTTTTTTTAACTGTAGCTCAGAATGAATAATATTATCGTTTTACCCAAGGAATCGTCCGCATGTGTTCCCTTAATAATATTGAAAAAATAATTTTTGAAATTTTTGACAAAACTATATCACGTGACCCCCTCATTGGAACGAGCTCAAGGAGCTCGTTCCAATGAGGGGTCACATGATATTGTTTTGTAGAAAGTTTTGGAAAAATTTGATAAGCTAATATGTAAAATAATAAATTTTGATATCGTCTGTGTTGTGTAAAGTGGTTTTCGGAACCGCATCGTCAAGGCATGCTGAATCGTTCGCACATTGATGCCTCAAGTCTTGATTGTGGTACTTATGTTCAGATATCTGAATAGTTTTCGATATACCGGTATTTTTATATGCCCGTTTTGAAAAAACGGGTTGTATTTTGGTATACCGCTGTCCGTCTGTCCGTCCGGTCACACGTCGTACGGTAACTCAAGAACGCTTTGAGAGATTTTCGTCATTTTTTTTGGGTAGGTGGTGTACATCGATGGAGGGAAGCTCCCTTTCGTTTAGTGTCGCCGTTCGATTAGTCATTCCAGAGTTATGGGACTTTATTACTTAGAAAATAGTTTATTTTTTACACATCATACGATAACTCAAACGCTTTGAGAGATTTTTGTGATTTTTAGGTAGGTGGTGTATATCGATGGAGGGAAGCACCCTTTCGTTTAGTGTCGCCGTTCGATTAGTCATTCCAGAGTTATGGGACTTTATTACTTAGAAAATTGTTGATTTTTTACACGTCGTACAATAACTCGAACGCTTCGAGAGATTTTCACGATTTTTTGGTAGGTAGTTTATGTTGATGGAAGGAAGCTCCCTTTCGGTTGGTGTCGCCATTCAATTAGTCATTCCAGAGTTATGGGACTTTATTACTTAGAAAATTGTTGATTTTTTACACGTCGTACGATAACTCGAAAGCTTTGAGAGATTTTCGTGATTTTTGGGTAGGTGGTGTATATCGATGCATCATGGAGGGAAGCTCCCTTTCGTTTAGTGTCGCCATTCGATTAGTCATTCCAGAGTTATGGGACTTTATTACTTAGAAAATTGTTGATTTTTTCTTGAAGTTATGATCTCTGTAGACATAAGATATATACGTGAAATTCAAATAATTTTATTTCCAAATTATTGAACACAGTATGTTGTTGGTTATGATTATTGTACAAGAATATACAAAAACACCTCACACGTACACATGTATACTCATATTGTGTGCTTCCCTCTTGTAATTAATAACGGGCGTATCATGCGCTCATGGCACAGCTGTTTATTTTTAATACCGATACCGGTATTCTGTTTTGAATATTGTACAGCCCTAGGCTGGGGTATATAGTATTCCACATGTCTATCAGTCAATCTGCCCCAATGTTGTATTATACACTACACTCACACCCTTCAAGACAGCCATCTGAAACTTTGCACAGTGCAAAACTACATTCAGGGCATTATCATGGTAGAGGGTAAGATGAGTCTTAGTTATTGAATTGAGGGTACCGTATTTACTCTATGTATTGGGACACTCTATGATTTGGGACACACATTTTTTCCAGAAAACTATATTTTTTTTGTGCTCCAAAGTTTGGGACATTTAGGAGATTTGTTTCCAGTTGGCCTGTCGCTAGTTGCAGATGACACTCATAAAAAAAATTCTTGGGAAACTAAAAATTTTCATTTTTTGCTTCCAAAACATAGCTTATGATCCCTCATTGGAACGAGTGCAATACGCTCGTTCCAATGAGGGATCATAAGCTATGTTTTGGAAGCAAAAAATGAAAATATAAAAAAAAATTGGACGCCGATTTCGTATATAGTGATGGAAAACGAATCACACACAACTTCATTCAGCATCAAATCAAGACCAGGCTGTGTTCTTTCCTCATTTTCTAAGAATTGGGACACCTGTGAAAATAATTATTTTTAGCTGTCCCAATACATAGAGTAAATACGGTATCTTCAACGTGTAATCAACTCCTTCCACAGTTTCTGATGTAGAGAGTTGAAACTGTAGGATATAAGTACACATGCTTTGCAGCTGTACAACATTTATAAAGTTTGCAGAAAAATATTTTTTCACAATATGATCAAATCAAATCACATCCCTCTTACATTTACAGTACGTGGAGAATGTATTATCACTAAATCACCTGCAGAGTCGAGATTACACCCGAGCAATAATTGCAAATTTGTTGCAAAGCATAACCAGCACAGCAAATTTTCAGCCAATGGACATCCGGGTTTAAGCTGTACAACATTTATAAAGTTTGCAGAAAAATATTTTTTCACAAGATGATCAAATCAAATCACATCCCTCTTACATTTACAGTACGTGGAGAATGTATTATCACTAAATCACCTGCAGAGTCGAGATTACACCCGAGCAATAATTGCAAATTTGTTGCAAAGCATAACCAGCACCAGCAAAGTTTCAGCCAATGGACCTCTGAGATAAACCAGGATGTCCATTGGCTGAAACATTGCTTGTATTTTTGTTGATATATACAAAATTTGAAAGTTATAGCTTGGGTGATAACTCCACTCCATGGGTGATTTAGTTACAATCCACTCTCCACGTACTGTAGGGTGCCTTCATGGTGTAATCATCTCCTGCCACAGTTTATATTGTAGAGATTACGATCTGGTTACACACAAAATAAAGATGTGCAATGTCTATAAAGTTTGTAGAAAATTTTTTTTTTCACAGAATTATTTTCCTTTATCGAAAATTTGTCAGTGTTTTTAGCTCACCTGAGCGAAGCTCAAGGGGAGCTTTACTAATCACTTTCTGTCCGTCGTCCGTCGTCGTCCGTCCGGCGTTAACTTTACATTATCGACTTCTCCTCCTAAACCACTAGCCCAATTTTATTCAAATGTTGGCTAAATGTTTATTACCTAATGCCAATTCAGATTTGTTCAAATGAAGTTGCCCCTCCTCCTGGGTGGTGCCACGCCCACAAGGGGCACCAAAATCTTTGTAAATCTTCTTCTCATGAACCAGCAGTAGCAGAGACTTGATATATGGTGTGCAGCTTCCTTTTGAGGTGTAGACTCAGATTTGTTCAAGAGAAGTTTGTGGGGCTATACTTGGCGTCGTTATGGGAGGGGCAAAATTTTTTGCCCCGCCCAAAATTTCTATTTTCCAAACCGAGAGGCTGATTTGAACCAAATTTTATGTGAGGGCTTATTGGGTCATGAGTACTTGATTTATGCAAAAAAAAATTTTCCCGCAGCCCCGTGGGAACCGCAGGAGCTAAAAATAGAAAAAATTTAAAATGCCCATATCTCCAAAACTGCACGGCACTGAGAATTTTTATTTGGTGTGCAGCTTCCTTAGGACCAACAGAAAGGATTGGTAAAAAAAAATTGCCATCGGTTTTATCATAGGGTACAGTTTCGGGACTTTGAAAAAGTGCTGAGTCAGCACTTTTTAACACTGTAGGCAATGGGAAAAACATTAAAAAATCTTCTTCTCCAGATCCAGCAGGCAGAATCTTTTGATATTTGGTATGCAACATTGTAGGGTGGATCTGATTCAAGTTTGTTCAAATCGGCCCCCTGGGTTCATATTTGGGCTCAGTATAGGAGCCCGATTTCGAACTTAGTGCATTTCAGGCAAATTTCTTAAAAAATCTTCTTCTCCAGATCCAGCAGGCAGAATCTTTTGATATTTGGTATGCAACATTGTGGGGTGGATCTGATTCAAGTTTGTTCAAATCGGCCCTCTGGGTTGATATTTGGGCTCAGTATAGGAGCCCAAATTTGAACTTACTGCATTTCAGGCAAATTTCTTTGAAAATCTTCTTCTCCAGATCCAGCAGGCAGAATCTTTTGATATTTGGCTTGCAACATTGTAGGGTGGATCTGATTCAAGTTTGTTCAAATCGGCTCCCTAGATTCATATTTGGGCTCACTATAGGAGCTTGAATTCGAACTTAGTGCATTTCAGGCACATTTCTTCAAAAATCTTCTTCTCCAGATCCAGCAGGCAGAATCTTTTGATATTTGGTATGCAACGTTGCGGGGTAGATCTGATTCAAGTTTGTTGAAATCGGGCCCCTGGATTCATATTTGGGCTTACTATAGAAGCCCGAATTCGAACTTAGTGCATTTCAGGCAAATTTCTTAAAAAATCTTCTTCTCCAGATCCAGCAGGCAGAATCTTTTCATATTTGGTAAGCAACATTGTGGGGTGGATCTGATTCAAGTTTGTTCAAATCGGATCCCTGGGTTAATATTTGGGCTCAGTATAGGAGCCCAATTTCGAACTTAGTGCATTTCAGGCAAATTTCTTAAAAAATCTTCTTCTCCAGATCCAGCAGGCAGAATCTTTTGATATTTGGTATGCAACATTGTAGGGTGGATCTGATTCAAGTTTGTTCAAATCGGCCCCCTGGGTTCATATTTGGGCTCAGTATAGAAGCCCGATTTCGAACTTAGTGCATTTAGGCAAATTTCTTAAAAAATCTTCTTCTCCAGATCCAGCAGGCAGAATCTTTTGATATTTGGTATGCAACATTGTGGGGTGGATCTGATTCAAGTTTGTTCAAATCGGCTTCCTAGATTCATATTTGGGCTCACTATAGGAGCTCGAATTTGAACTTAGTGCATTTCATGCAAATTTCTTAAAAAATCTTCTTCTCCAGATCCAGCAGGCAGAATCTTTTCATATTTGGTAAGCAACATTGTGGGGTGGATCTGATTCAAGTTTGTTCAAATCGGCCCCCTGGGTTTATATTTGGGCTCAGTATAGGAGCCCAAATTTGAACTTAGTGCATTTCAAGCAAATTTATTAAAAAATCTTCTTCTCCAGATCCAGCAGGCAGAATCTTTTGATATTTGGTATGCAACATTGTGGGATGGATCTGATTCAAGTTTGTTCAAATCGGCTTCCTAGATTCATATTTGGGCTCACTATAGAAGCTCGAATTCGAACTTAGTGCATTTCAGGCAAATTTCTTAAAAAATGTTCTTCTCCAGATCCAGCAGGCAGAATCTTTTGATATTTGGTATGCAACATTGTGGGATGCATCTGATGCAAATTGTTCAAATCGGCTCCTTAGATTCATATTTGGGCTCACTATAGAAGCTCGAATTCGAACTTAGTGCATTTCAGGCAAATTTCTTAAAAAATCATCTTCTCCACATCCAGCAGGCAGAATCTTTTGATATTTGGTATGCAACATTGTGGGGTGGATCTGATTCAAGTTTGTTCAAATCGGCCCCCTGGATTCATATTTGGGCTCACTATAGAAGCTCGAATTCAAACTTAGTGCATTTCGGGCAAATTTCTTCAAAAATCTTCTTCTCCAGATCCAGCAGGCAGAATCTTTTGATATTTGGTATGCAACATTGCGGGGTGGATCTGATTCAAGTTTGTTCAAATCGGCCCCCTGGATTCATATTTGGGCTTAATATAGAAGCCTGAATTCGCACTTAGTGCATTTCGGGCAAATTTATTAAAAAATCTTCTTCTCCAGATCCAGCAGGCAGAATCTTTTGATATTTGGTATGCAACATTGTGGGGTGGATCTGATTCAAGTTTATTCAAATCGGCTTCCTAGTTTCATATTTGGGCTCACTATAGAAGCTCGAATTCGAACTTAGTGCATTTCAGGCAAATTTCTTAAAAAATCTTCTTCTCCAGATCCAGCTTCAGAATCTTTTCATATTTGGTAAGCAACATTGTGGGGTGGATCTGATTCAAGTTTGTTCAAATCGGCCCCCTGGGTTTATATTTGGGCTCCGTATAGGAGCCCAAATTTTAACTTAGTGCATTTCAGGCATATTTCTTAAAAAATCTTCTTC
>CM062297.1:762932602-762984344 GCA_031216915.1 Pictodentalium vernedei
AAGTCACGTTTCCAGATTTCATGTTGTGGATGACTCGGTAGCGCTGGGTGCAGAACGCGTGCAACTTCAGGGAGAGATTCCAACCAGGATGCCATTTCCAGACCAGAGTCTTGATGTTGAGCTAAGCGCGTGGCAAGGGTACGCAAACCACGTTGTCCCAAATGGGTCTCTTCAGATCCTGGACATACTCCCAACATGTCTTTTGTCTGTGCAATTCGATTCACAGCCCGCTCAGTGGAAGTAATAGCTCCAAGCATAGCATCTGCATGACCAACGATGTACTTCGTAGCGGCCTGAATCGACACATCAACACCGTGATCAAACGCTCTAAAGTAGAGGGGAGTTGCCCAGGTATTGTCAAGGAGCAGCCATAATTGGTACTCTTTGCGATAGACGCAATAGCAGGAATATTTTGTACCTCAAAGGTCAGCGAACCGGGATTCTCGGTAAAAATTAACCGCGTAGCAGGCCGCACAAGTTTTTCAATGTCATCGGTGATCACAGGATCATAATACGTTGTCTCGACGCCAAACTTGGATAATAGGCAATCGCAGAACCTACGCGTGGGATAATAGACGCTATCGGAGACGAGGATATGATCGCCTGATTTAACAAAAGCAAAGATCGCGGTACTCACGGCCTGATATCCGGATGCCGTTAGCTCCGTCTTTGCTCCGCCTTCGATTTGAGCGATAGCTTGCTCGAAGGCCCTGACAGTTGGCGTGCACGTACGACCATACGTATACGGCTGGTTACGATTCCAAAATTTTTCAACCGTTGGGAAACACACCGTTGATCCACGGTAGACAGGTGGATTCACAAATCCGTTTGTAGCAGCGAGATCGCGACCTGAATGAACGATTTCCGTAGCGAGTTGATAGCGGAGCTTCTTACCGGACGCTGACATTAGAGTATCCTTTGTTTTTTGACGAGAAGCTATTCTCCGTGTAGCGTGGCTCCTATTCTCGGCTGAAAGTTGAATCTCGTACGCATATACTCAGGGCTGAATATAGCCCTCTTCCACCCAATATCCCTTGCCATTCATATATACTTTGCAAGGCTAAATCACACCGTCAGTTTGGCCTCTGATGTGGGAATTCGCTTCGTACTAGCTTATGATATTCTCCAGTTAGAGAGCTTACGAATAATTTTATTATGTCAATGAGAGATATCATATCATTGGAAGGTAGAAGGCCTAAGTCATACCGATTCGGTATGCATGAATAGAGTCGGTAGCCATGTAGGATGTTGTGCGAAATGCACAGTGTGATCTTAAGGTGCCTTATAAATTCAGTGGCGGTTTTATGTATCTTGATTCGCTTTCGTTTGAAGCCTCAATGCAACGGGCGCTGAATTCGTCCTGTGAGGCAAGCCTAACGGAGCTTAATTTATTCTAGATTGTTTATATTTAGATTCTAGCTTGAATAACTAGGCTTGTCGCGGTGATTTGTTCGCTGTTTTTGCGGTTTAGAGTTCTGGCTAGACTATCGACATGAGTCACGCAAGCTCTGGGTTATTTCTTCAGAATCAGCGGTGATGTCGGTTTTTTGCCGTTGCGTTTCATAGGTTCAAATTAATATCATGGATTTTCATGCGTTTTAGGCTTTTGAAGAGTTCCCCTTGTGGCTTATTGAATATCTGTCAAATCTATGCTTTTTTTAAAGAGCATCTAGAATAGTCTCGGGACTATAGCTCTGAATGTAAAATACATGAAGATCTGATTTATCGAGCAGGGTGATTGCTGTGGTGAATCTTCGCTGCTTCTATGAGAGAGTCATGTGATTAAGGAAAAAAGTTTCAAAGCGAGCGAGATGATAGGGCAATAAGCAGAAGGCTCTGTGTTCTGGTGCGTGCCGTTCTGGCTACTGTCCGCAGAAGGAGCGCGACAAATTCCTTGCATATTCCATGCTAGAGTACTTTAGCTCACGTCTTCAGTCCGAAAAACTCCAAAGGAATTTAGGATCTTCGAGACTGGAATCGGCCGGGTACTGAGGTTAATCTGAAAATTTCAGTGCGTATGTACCTACGATTACAAGAACCCTCTCATTATTTTTCGATGACCATCGTAGCCTCATATCACGGAGGTCATGTGCTTCTTAGGTATAGTGACACTGGTTAGTAGCGGAATTGCTCCGCTAGGATCCGTTCATCCAGGCTATGGTCGGCATCGAACATCAAATAGAGCATGGTTTTATGGGATTTCTCGACTTCAACACGGACCACTCCTCGAGTCTCGTAATGGTCTGCGACGGCGCTGACAGGACGTTTGTCATTTTCCAAGACTTCAATAGAAATATGAGCTTTATTAGGCAGCAGCGCACCGCGCCAGCGGCACAGCCGGAATGGGCTGATGGGAGTCAGAGCCAAGAGTGGAGCATTGATGGGTAGTATGGGACCATGTGCTGAAAGGTTGTAAGCCGTCGATCCCGCTGGAGTAGCAATTAAAATGCCGTCGCAGATAAGTTCTTCCATGCGGATAGTGCCGTCGACAAAAATCTTGAATTTAGCAGCTTGATGTCTCTCGCGGAATAGTGAGACTTCATTAATAGCCAATCCCTTGTGAAGTTTGCCCGCACGATCATAGGCTAACATGGCCAATGGATGAATACGGCTCACTTTTGCTTTAACGAGCCGCTGTAGAAGATTGTCTTCACTGTATTCGTTCATGAGAAAGCCAATCGAGCCGCGATTCATCCCATAGATAGGAATTTCATCTTCCATAAAACGATGAAGCGTCTGAAGCATATGTCCATCGCCCCCCAAAGCGACAATCGCATCCGCACAGCCGATCTCGATAGATCCATATCGGGCAACGAGACGATTACGAGCTTCTATGGCTTCGGGCATTTCGCTTGCGACAAATGCTATTCTCTCAAACTTTTGTTGCAACTTCGACATGGTAGCTGCGCCCTTGCCAGGCAGCATGAAGCATGGGAGCTTGTTTCAAGTGTGCGAAAACGATAAATTCACTCTTTTTGGGATTCGACATCTTTAATCGTAATTTCGCTGAGAAAACAGAAGTAGTTATATTTACACTTAAAAACGATGGTAGTTGGAAGATGTTCATCTGTAGGCTCAAGTGGGCGCTATGCTCGAATGTTAAAGCAATAATGGTCTGTTTTAGGCAGAAATATTAGGAAATACCGGTCGTTAAATGACCAACTACTCCTCTCTCTACCTTCCACCATACTATGCCATTTCACTAGTGGCAGCAGTCGCTTTCTGTGGATTTGTACAGAGCTAGTCCTGACTCTAGAGCATACACGACTCAGCTAGGGAAACTGAGATTATATGCCTTTAGGGGATACAGCTGATTCGCATATCGAGCTTACATAGTAAAATTAATACGATATAACACCTGTTTTATTGAACTAGAGATAGATCTAGACACTTAGCCCAGCCTCGGGTGTGCATCCTAGCGATCGAATTAATAGAAAGGGGCATAACGGAGCGTACTCCGTATGGAGTTTTGAGGTTGGGAAGTTCAGAGGTTTGCCTGTTGTAGTGAACTTGAGAGCGGCTTTGTTTAAGCTTAAGTTTCTCTGCCGAACTGAGGTTTGACAACTTAAGGTTTACGGATTAGCTAGGGGTCGTGTGGAGGTGCTCGTATCGTTTTTTTTCTTAAATGGTATAGATGCTGTGGGGGTCGTACCGATCCTGTATAGCCCAACGTAATGGCTCTTCTTGAACTCTGTAACCATCCCGTAGCATCGTATGGCTATGATGGGCCGAGAAGATATGGTAGTCAGTGACTATATGGACGGGATTGGATTTTTAGTCAAAGCTCATGAACGGTTGAGTTTATATCAGTGGAATGGACTAAAGTCTGGCCTAAATCGTTTCCGAATCTCGGAATCGGACCTACAAAGTAAGGATGTCCAGACGGGTTTCTGTGATTTCTTTCACATTTTTGAAAGTTAGCCAGGCCTTTGGCATGTGCATGACTTTGTGGTCAGAGGCTATGAGCCTGCCACGCCTCGATATTGCGTTTGGGTATTCCAATAGTGACGTAAGCGTAGACGCGATAGCAGCCAATCGCTCTTGCGAATAGACGGATTCCGCTTCTGTGAGGATAAAAGATCCTTGACCCGATATAAGATTAGAGTTTGGCTAAAACTTTCGCTGATGCTTTCAATGCTTGGTCCAGGAGCGTACATGATAAGGGGGTTATGAGAGAAGGGTTTGAAGGAGCTCTTTAGTCCGTTTTGTATGGTATCGAGCTAGTCATTCCAGCTATTTTTAGTGCGAATGCATAGCTGGTTGTGATTTTCCTAGGGCGGGTGAATCGCCTCGAAGGTCCGTCGTATCCGGCTTTCATGTTTGTCTTTTAAAGAGAATCGATGTCGTACTCGTAGAGTTCTCGCGCAAACGCGCGATTCACTTAGCTGAATTCCTAAATACATGATATGGAGATCGCTAAGTCTTCCGTACGCTAGAGATGGATAGGCCTTTTTTTTCGATGTTCTCGTAGGACTGTAGGAGAGGATAGTGTCAAAGTCCTCCTTGTTTTCGATGGGGCTACCCCGCTCGGACCATTCGGGTGGAGTCAAAGGTAGATTTCGATCGAGCATCGTGTTTAGTACGTCAACGAAGGAAACGGCCGACAATGATTCCAAAGAAAAAGATCAGGTGCCATGTTTTGGCTATCGCCCCCATCAGCATACCTCCAGCTGAGTTGCCCCTCGGCTATGATGTGTCTGTACCTGCCTAATTCTTGTGCGGCGAGATATTCATTAGCTGCGATAAAGTCGTGGAACGTATTGATCTTTTCTCTGAGCTTGCCATCTGCATATTAGCTATAACCTTTGTCTTTTCCGCCGCGAATGTGGGCAATCGCATATATAAAATTGCGATCAACGAGTGATAGGCGCCCAGTAGAAAAAGAGGCGGGTATTGAGATGCCATAAGCGCCATATCTATGGAGGAAGACTGGTGTTGAGCTGTTAAATACCATGTCTTTTCGGTAGAGGAGAGAAATAGGCACTGACTCTCCATCGATCGTAGGCGTATAAAGGCGATGCGTTTCATAATCACAAGGAATGTATCCAGGGATTTCCTGCTTCTTGCATAGCGTGCGAGTACGAACCTCCATGTCGTAATCGTAGGTCATTAGTGGGTATGGTCATAGACGAGTAGATGAAGCGAATTATTGTTGTATCGAATTCGTAACTGCGGGATGATCCAAGAGAGTATACTTCTTCCGGAAAAGTGATCACGTATTCAGCTCCATCACGAAATTTGCGAAACAATACGGGGCAAGCTGTTTTCTTGTTCAAGACGCACCATGTGGTCTCTATAGACAACTGTTTTGAGGATCAGGCATCTGGAGCGGTGTGCAATCAATTCGCGCCAGTTCTCCATGCTTGACGCAGAAATGGGTGTATTCATGTCCGGTCTGACGCGGAGTGACGACTCGCGAAAGCTCAAAAGGAGTATCGGCACGAAACTGCACTGGCATCAGGAATGACATCGGGCAGGTCCTTGTCAGTCTCTAGGCTACGGATTTCGTAATGCTTTTTCTAGCATACGCAAGAAAAACTATGGTCCTGGACTATGTTCCGTTCCGCCTAGATCCCAGTAGTTTTTAGTTTTTAGCCTCCAAATTATCATCCAAAAACACCATTTGTGGACTGCCCTCATATGATGTTGATGTTCGGTTAATGAGAGGGCATTGGCCACCGCTAACAAAACTTGAAGAGTAAGCAAAAGAGCCATGACGTGTGGGAACCGTGCTGTCGTTCTCTTTAGAACGTCCTTTCATTTCAGCAAAGAGCTGTATCTTTTAGGTCGTGCATATCGGCAAGTTGTTCTTCACAGAAAGCGTTTTCGGCCTCGAGATGATTTCGAATTTCGTCATCAAGTTTATCTGGATCACGAATCACTTCTTTCCAGTTCTCTGGGCGAAGCCACGTATAGTCATCGACCAATGACATATCCATGCAATTTATAACGACGGGGCCCACATCCAGGATTTGGCGCTTTAAGAGGTTTGTGCTGAATCCGATTGTGCACGAGCGACTCCATGCCGGATAGGGAACCAGGTGGGCCTAACAAACTACATAATTACAGTGGCAAAAGCAAAACGACGATAGTTGTAATTAGCTTTAGGCAGTGGGTCAGCGTTGCTATGCTCGAATATTAGATGAGGTCTTCAGCGAGTTGCAGTAGCAGTAGGTTTGGCTTCAAGGAATTCTAGAGTGGCCGGGTCGCGACTGTATCGTTGGGTGTTTTGCAAAACTAGATTGTTTGGGGGATATACAGATACATCCTCTGGATACGAAAGTTTTAAATGCATGGTAGACGAACAAATTAATTGGTATTCGTCTCCAAGACTGGAAGAGTATAATATTCTGAGGTCGTTTTTAAAGTATTAGGTAGTGCAACGAGAGATTTCTTTATCGTATGTTTCGGTTCCGTCTCTCTAGGTTGTTATTCACAACCTTCTAAGGTCTATCTGTTTAAGGCATTGCCTGCAGGATATGGGGTTTTGATTTATCTTCATTGATACGCCCCTCTTACCGTAGAGGCGGTATACCTTCTAAGAAGGGAATGTAATGGGGAAGCAAACGCCACAAGAACTTGTTGAGCTCACTGCTAGGATTGTTTCGGCATATGTCAGCAATAATGCCGTTATGATAACTGAACTTCCATATCTGATTAGCGAAACGCATGCAGCACTGAGCCGTGCGACGAATTCGGTTGTACAGCCTGATCACGAGGAGCAAAAGCCGAAAGTTCCAGTGAAGAGATCTGTAATGCCAGATTGCATTGTTTGCTTGGAAGACGGAAAAAAATTCAAATCGCTGAGGCGTCATCTGCGTACCCACTATAACTTGTCCCCGGAAGAGTACCGTCAAAAGTGGAGACTTCCCTATGATTATCCTATGGTGGCACCGAATTATGCAAGTGCACGCTCCTGCTTGGCGAAGAAAACGGGACTGGGTACACGTCGCGAAAAATAGGTACTCCTTGCAGTACAATTTTCGCAGCCTCTCCTACAGAGGGGCGATTTATGAACGTTATTCAGCTGTGATTTGACCAAGAGAGGCTTCGGTCGCATCGGAGTGAATGCGTGCAACCATAGATGCCAGACCGTTGGAACGTTGTTTCGTGAGATGTTCCTTGAAGCCGAGCTCGGTAAAAAGTGGTTCCGGGTCGAGCATCAGGATTTCATCAACCGATTTGCCATTATAAACAGCGGAGAGGATCGTGATGAGTCCGCGAACGATGTGTGCATCGCTGTTTGCCTCAAAGCTAAATTGCAATGGACCACCGTTTAGACTCTGGATTTTTGTTGAAAGCCAGACTTGACTGGCGCAGCCACGCACTCTATTTGCCTCGGTCCTCAGGTTATCTGAAAGCGGTTCAAGCATCCGACCGAGTTCGATTAGGTAGCGATAACGATCTTCCCAATCATCAAGAAGAGCAAAATCGGCGCGAATTTCAGAAAGTGTTTGCATAACGAATCGTTCCCTGGAACGAATTAAAGCGTGCAAAAACTTTTACCATGGGGTGGAGTATTAGGTCTTCACTAATTGAGAATAACCACAAGCCGACTCTGCCTTTAATTCAGAGATCTCCAAAGCTCTGTTCACTTTAACTTTTACGTGATTTTATCGCAATTTCTAGTATCATCCAATCCGCAGCGGGCAATAATTCCATTATGGAATTTCGTTTGTTACTGCTCGTATATGGAGATGCAGGGTTGCTATTGCAGAGACGGTTGTTGCTTTTCAAAGCACGTCCGATTTACTTCGAAGTTTTTGCGGTATATGCAATATCAAGGCGTAGCCATGGGAAACGTTTCTTATTTAAATCTATTAGGAGATAGCACTTAAGGGAGTCTCTGTCTTTAAAAGTGGCATTATTAAGAACTCATTCACGCATGCTCTGATATAACCCCCGGCAGGAGCTGAGCGATATGTTGAAGATATAGGAGTTTCCTTGATGTTACCGGGTCGGTTAAAGCTACAGCTTTTCATTTTTTTTCTTCTGTGTGTTGGAGTTGCTGTTAACCTCTTCCTTTTACAGAAAACTGCACGAGCTCCGAGTATTGGAGTCGCTGTTGCCGTACAGGACTCCGTAGAGCCCGCAGAGATTTCTGGTCGTACGTCTGGCTCATTTAGCTCAGAGAATTCGGTTGCATTCAATACGAATATGGGACTGCAGTACCCGATCGGAACGGTTCAAGAACGTAGTGAGAATGATTCGGATAAAGCAGACGGTCTGCGGATCTATACCGATCCGATTGAGTTAACGCGTGCCGTACAACGTGAACTCAAAAGTCGTGGATATGAATCGGGTTTGGCGGATGGTTTGGTGGGTCCAGTGACGCGTGCAGCCATAATGGCTTTTGAACATGACAATGGCCTAGTGCTGACCGGGCAGCCAACAAATGCCCTTCTGAGGAAGATATTCCTTGGGAATACAGTGAAGGCAGATTTACACGGATCTCATCCGCTGGACTCGGCCCAATAAACCAAGTTTAGTTAGTTGGTGTGATTGCTTAAAGCTCAAGAGCTTTTAGCGCTACTGGTGGTTTTGGATCGGTTGTAAGTGATATGAAGAGGTGACAGGTAATGAGGTTGCATTTGGGCTGTTTCCTTCTTGAGTGATACAGCTATCGCGATTGCTTTCTATGGTAAGTGGTTATTGCAGATTGACTGGTTGGTTGAGAAAAAAAGCCTCACGAGGCTAATACTGATCCTACATTCTCTATAGAGGACCTGCCTATCGCGTCAGAGGGCAGTGCCTGCTAGTGACTTCAGAAAGTCATGCGGGGGCGTATGTGCGCGGGACCATCGCGGCGGAGGAAGCCTCGCTTTCGCGCTATACTGCAGGAGCTCAAGCCTTTGCGAGGCAGTGTTATGGTACAAATTCCACGAATGTTCTAAACTTAGGATGCTAGGCTGATTTGATTTTGACATGTCCGCGGGGTGTTTCTCTAGGTTTTTTTGCGCTGAACAAGGTTCGATCGATTTGTGGTTAACGCTACTAGCGCTATACACGTTCGCTTCAGTCGATAGGGAAGATAATTTCGTTTAAACCTTGTGGACTATATCGGAACGATTTATGAAGTTGCTATTCGTAGGACGAGCATGGCACGCAACCACTATCCCGTGCGTTATGGTTCTGTGAGGTGTGCGAGGCGATGGGTATGTGGCCTTTCAAGGGTTGCCGTATCTCCCCTCTGTATCCCACTAGAATGGGGGCGATTGTAGGTTGAGGTCTTTAAATCACAACTCAATCAGCTGCTCGATTGAGCTACTTCGCGGAGTCTGACTTCAATTCTTAAGAAAGGATTTATATGAGATTAAGATGGCGCTATTGGCTTTTGGACGTCTATCCATCTTCATATAAAGCCCCTTAGGGGTTTTGGTCCTAGGTAGACTTGGTGATTCTTGAGATTGATGTCCTGCGTTAATTGGTGGGCATTGGCGCCGGCCAAGAGGAGGATCAGGGGGTAGAGTGTGTCCAGAGTTCTCTAAGGAAGTGCCCCTATACGCCAGACTCCACACTTGTACTGTCGTGACAAGGACGGCCATGCAAATTCCGCATGAGATGCGGTCATGTGGAATTGGTATCGTGAAGTTAGGGCTTCAGGCGTAGCTCGTTTGATCAATAGGGTTCTTTGAGGGTAGCATTGTAGTTGTTGTGAGAGATCTATTGGATGGATATCGAGTGCGATTTGAGCAATAGGCCATTGAGTCGCATAATTGTCTTGCGTCAGGATTTGATTGTACGGCTTGGGTATTTCATCAGGGCCGTTGCAATCGGTTTCTTGTGTTACATGAGTCCTTAAATTAGTATTTTGGCCTTGTGGTGATGGGATTTTTATTCAAAATGAGACGTAGAAGAAGGGTTAGCAGATATTACATCCCGATTTTGATGGGTTAAGGGCTCTAATATTTGGGCTTTATCGATTGTGGCGGAAATTTTTAGTACAGAGAGCGGAGGTTAGCTTGATGGTTTCGTAAGCAGTGTTTCTTGATGGACGTGTAGGGGTTTTCGATAACGAATGTGGTTTCGGGCTGAGGGGTTTGGGTGTCAGGTACTTGGGGAGTTAGCCTCTAAGGGCGAGGATGCGGGGTGGTAAGGTCTATTATGTTTATTGTACGTATGTTCATAATCGGGTTCATTCCGCTTGTTCTGGTGGCTTGTAGTCCAGATCGTTTCATCAAAGACGATGCGGGTTTGGTTATTGGAGGTATAGCTGGTGGTATTATTGGAAATCAGGTTGGAGGAGGAAGTGGGAAGGTTCTTGCAACGGTTACGGGTGCGTTGATTGGTGGTGTTGTAGGTAGTGAGGTCGGTCGCTATATGAATGAGCAGGATCGTGCGCTTGCTCAGAGGGCCGAGTACATGGCCTTAGAGGGAGGTATCTCTGGAAAGCCTCGACGCTGGAATAATCCTGAGAGTGGTCACTATGGCGATATTATACCTGGGCATCTTTACAGGCGTGGAGCCTATAATTGCCGTGATTACACCCATACTGTTCGTATGAGTGGTAAACCGCAGGTTGTACACGGAACGGCTTGTCGCGGTAGCGACGGTTCTTGGCATAGTGTTGCCTGAGTTTCCAAACTTTCCAAAGTCAGAGCAAATTGTACTCTTGCCGCACAGCGGCGATTAGGGAGAGGGTGTGGCGGCAATGGTGCTGCTTTGGATTGTTCTCGTAGTATTAGCAGGCGTTGTCACCTGGGTGGTGGTGCATCCGTTGTTGTCACCTTGTGATACATCGAAAGATTCTGACGAGGATTTTGCATTCTATGATAGTCAACTCGCAGCGATCGAATCAGCTAAGGTCCGTGGCTTAATAAGTCTAAGGGAGGCGGAGGATGTACGCGTCAAAGTAGCCCGCCGCTTCATCAGATACTCTGAGAGACGGCAGGGGTGTTTTGGCGGGCATCTGAATGTGGTTTTTCTGCGAAAAGGAGTACTTTACGGTGCGTCTGCACTGCCTGTTTTGGCTATTGGGATCTATCTAGGAGTTGGCTCTCCATTGTCGTTGTCGGTTCAACCTTACGAAGCTCAACTTGGTGCTTCGTTGAGTTTGGAAGATGGATCTGATATCCTCGCGGAGGTTGAGGCATATCTCAAGCTCAATCCACGAGCCGGTAGCGTCTGGGGGGCAGTGGCGCTGGCGTATATGGAAAAAGGCAAGTTTCAGCAGGCAGCCGATACCTATGAAAACGCCGTGCGTCTTCTTGGTGAGAGACCAGAATTTCTTTCTGGTCTTTCTAGGGCTCTGATCTTTGCGCGGGACAACATTGTTACGCCCTATGCGCAGCGTGTTCTCGCAAGGCTGCTTAAGCTCGATCCCAGGCTTGTTGAACCGCAAGTATGGCTTGCACTTGCTAGGGAGCAAGAAGGAGATCTTGCTGCTGCCGAGATTGCATATCGTAAGGTTCTTGCTGAAATGAAAGAGGAAGATCCGTGGCATGAGATCGTTGAGAAACGCTTAAGAGGTATCGCGATACAAGAAAGCAGTAGGGAACAAGTAGAGGAAGCTCTCGCTTTGAGCTCTAGTACTGAAGAAATAGCGAGAATTCGTTCTGAGCGGTGAGTTTGTCTCTGTTGAGATGGTTAAGGAACTAAGTGGAATGCACTTCGCAGCAGAAGGAGGGCGTGACATGTGCAGGTCTCTTGATGCAGCCTGTCTAAGCCGTTTGAGCGAGGATCTTACGGTGGCCCTATTTCCGGCGATGTAAGAGCTGTTCAGCCTGCCTTTAAATCGCGATAGAGTTGTTGTTTAGGCATGGGCCCGTAGTCGGTCGATATCCCATAGAATGAGGGTGAGATGACACGCAAGTGGCGACGGGGGGTCCTGATCGGTTCTAGCATAGTAGTTCTTATGGTTGCAGTGGGGCTTGTACTGTTTGCACTGCAGGATTCGATCTTGTATTTCTATACTCCCAGTGATGTAGTGGAAAAGGGCGTCATTCCAGGGCAAAGGTTTCGGTTGGGTGGTCTCGTTTCTGAGGGCTCCTTGGAGCGAGGTGATGAAGTTGGTACCGCTTTCACTGTTACTGATACGTTGAAGACTATATTGGTGAATTACAGAGGTGTATTACCTGATCTATTTCGTGAAGGTCGAGGCGTTGTAGTAGAAGGCGTATTAACCCCCACCGGGGTTTTCGTAGCGGATGTTGTTTTAGCTAAGCACGATGAGAAATACATGCCTCTAGAGGTAGCAAAAGCGCTGCAGGATAGAGGGGTTGATTTTGGTCAAAGTGTTGTTGAACCTCTTAGATGAGAGAGAGGCCAGTGGGGTGAGGCGGTATGGGTGCTCGTTAGGAGTATAACGGCTTGATCGTTGAGATTGGGCATTTTGCGTTGGTATTGGCGCTCTTGATCGCCATCTTCCAGATGATCATACCGGCCTTGGGAGCATATGTCGGTGATGGACGATTGATGCGCGTTGGAGAACCAGCTGCCTTGTGTCAGCTTGGGCTTTTAGGAATCTCAGCGCTAGCATTGGTCCATGCTTACGTTACATCTGATTTCTCCGTCGTCAACGTTGTTGCGAATTCACATTCCGAAAAGCCATTGCTTTATCGCATCTCTGGTGTATGGGGCAACCATGAAGGGTCAATGTTGCTTTGGATTTTGATCCTATCGCTATTTGGGGCGTTAGTCGCAAAGTTTGGGCATAATCTTCCTAGGACACTGCGGGCAAACGTACTTTCCGTTCAAGCGTCGATAGCCGTTGCCTTCTGTTTTTTTGTTCTTCTCACGTCGAACCCGTTTGAGCGCATAAGGCATGTTCCAGCAGAAGGTCATGGGCTCAATCCTATACTACAGGATCCAGCACTTGTCTTTCATCCACCATTTCTCTACATGGGCTATGTCGGATTTTCGATCGCATTTTCATTTGCCGTTGCAGCTCTTCTCGACGGGTACCTTGATGCAGCCTGGGCACGCTGGGTTCGGCCTTGGATTCTAGCTTCCTGGATGTGTCTGACACTGGGTATCGCCATGGGGTCGTGGTGGGCCTATTACGAACTCGGCTGGGGAGGTTGGTGGTTCTGGGATCCCGTTGAGAATGCATCTTTGATGCCTTGGCTTGCTGGAACAGCGCTTCTGCATTGCGCGGTAGTAATGGAGAAACGTGAGGCGCTAAAGGTCTGGACTATTTTACTTGCTATTCTCGTGTTTTCGCTCTCGCTTATGGGAACGTTTTTGGTGCGCTCGGGTGTTCTTACGTCCGTGCATGCCTTCGCTGTCGATCCACAGCGTGGCATTCTCATACTCATTATCATGGCGCTATTTACGGGTGGAGGTTTGGTATTATTTGCACTGCGCGCGCATAATCTGTCGCAAGGTGGGCTATTTTGTCCTATCAGCCGTGAAGGGGCTCTTGTTCTCAACAACGTCTTGCTAACGGCAGCTTGCGCGACTGTTTTTATCGGCACGTTCTATCCCTTGGCACTTGAAGCCCTAACGGGAGCTAAGATCTCTGTCGGACCACCCTACTTCAATTTGACTTTTGGATTTCTGATGTTGCCGTTGCTTATAGCCCTACCTTTCGGCCCGCTCTTGGCCTGGAAGCGGGGTGATTTCTTGGGTGCGGTCCAACGACTCACTTTTGCTGCAACACTGGCTATCCTCATAGCGACTTTAATTTATGTCTTTGTCCATCGCGGATCAACTTTGGCTCCTTTCGGATTAGCGCTTGGCATATTCACAATGGTTGGCGCACTGATGGATTTAGTGGCTTGCGTGCAGGGGAATGGAGTTCCACACTGGAGCAACGGGATTCTGCGCCGATTTAAAGCACAGCCGTGCTCAGTTTTTGGTAGGATCCTAGCGCATTTCGGCGTAGGTCTGATGGCAATTGGGGTCGTGTCGACCACCGCCTATCGGGAGGAGAAAATCCTCGTAATGACATTGGGTAGCGTGACGCAGCTTGCAGGGTACTCGCTTACTTTTCGTGGCATTAAGTCGCATAGAGGTCAGAACTATCGCGAGGATGTTGGCATATTCGCACTCGCTCGCGGTGAAGGAAGAACCGCGCTTCTTAAGCCATCAAAGCGCTTCTACGATGCTCCACCCCAGCCCACTTCCGAGACTGACATCTATGCGACTTGGCGAGGTGATCTCTACGTGGTTCTAGGAGATCCTTACAAGGATGGCGGTTTTACCGTTCGCGTTTATTTCAATCCTCTGGTACGCCTTATCTGGGTTGGGGCTATGATCATGTTTCTTGGTGGTGCTATCTCTATTTTCGATAGGCGATTACGGAGTGATATGACACGAGCTTATCCGTTTACTACTACACTCGGACACGAGTAGATAAGGCGGAGCAGTTGTGAAAATGCGATACCATTGGTTCGCAGCTGCGTTGGGTGTTGTGGTGTCCAGTTGCTCAAGTTCGTCGGCCGTTGAACCTGATGAGGTTCTCTCCGATTCTTTCCTCGAAGCACGTGCCCGTAATATTTCGTCCGGTTTGCGTTGTTTCGTCTGCCAAAATCAATCAATTGATGATAGCAGCGCGCCACTGGCCCGAAGCTTGCGCCTTTTAGTGCGCGATAGGCTTAGGGCTGGTGATAGCGATGAGGAGGTTCGCGATTACATCGTTAGGCGTTATGGCGAATTTATCCTTCTGCGGCCACCATTCAACATCCGTACTGCGCTGCTATGGCTTTCTCCATTCTTTGTATTGCTGGTTGCTGTAGCGATTGTAGTTCGTATCTTTGGGTATCCGAGAAATATAACCCTTATCAGGGCATCTGCACTCACAAGCGCTGAAGAAGACAAGTTGCGTACTCTCCTAGCCAATGTAGATGAGACAGAATAAATAACAGTTAGCGGTGTGAACGATCGCCTGGAAATAAGATATTTATATGGCTTTACAACAACCTTGAAGGATGCCGACTTACCGCTTCCATTCTCCAAATTTTGATCTGGAAAGTGTAGGTGAGATATGGCTTTAACTTATCAGTGATCATTAAGGGGGAGTCCTGAAGGCTATCGCAATGTCGACTTTACACACATACGCTGCCGAAGTTCGGATTTTGATCCGCCTGAACGATGGAGGTTTTTTTTCGCATGCATGTTCTTCAAACCAACTGCCTTGACGTCCAAACTAAAACCAGAACCACGATCAACGTGGGTTGTAACTTCAGATATCTTATCACCGTGATGTTATTAGGGAGTGGTCTCCTAATTTGTAGTATGGCTAATAGATCTTCGGTAGCCGTTGCACAATTGCAACAAATTTCGCCTATGGCTTCAGGATCATTCGCTGATATCTTAGTTCGAGTAAGGCCAGCTGTCGTTTCCATCTCGACGATGGGTAGTAGGCAAAAACCTATAAGTAATAATAGGAAGCCACGCGGTGGTTTTCCCGATTTTCCTGAAGATCACCCACTGAATGACCTATTCAGGAATTTTCCGAAGGAATTTGGTTTTTCTCAGAAGCCGCGTCCGCGGTTGCGACGTGCGACTGGTTCTGGCTTCATTGTATCTTCTGATGGATACGCGGTAACAAACAGCCATGTGATCGATGGTGCAACCAAGATTTTCGTGAGTTTTGACGATCGAGAAAAACTTGAAGCTGAACTAGTCGGGGCAGATGCACGCACTGACATTGCGCTTCTTAAGATCAAGGGCGATAGAGAAGAATACCCATATGTCGCATTTGCGAGTGAAAGGGCTCGTGTTGGGGATTGGGTCCTAGCTATTGGAAATCCATTCGGTCTTGGAGGGACGGTTACTGCCGGCATCATATCAGCGCTTGCTCGCGATATTGGATCGGGTCCGTATGATTTTATGCAGATAGACGCGGCTGTGAACCGCGGAAACTCAGGTGGTCCGACGTTTAATTTATCTGGTGAGGTAGTTGGAGTGAATACCGCGATCTTCAGTCCGACCGGCGGCAACGTAGGTATAGCCTTTGCAGTTCCAGCTAAAACCGTAAAAGGTGTAATCCATGAGCTTAAGCATAAGGGTTCGGTGAGTCGGGGATGGCTTGGTATCAAGATTCAGAATGTTGATGGCGATATCGCTGCTAGCCTTGGTCTTGACGAGGACGAAGGCGCTCTCGTTAGTGAAGTGATAAAAGACGGGCCAGCAGCTAGGGCTGGTCTTCTGGTTCAGGATGCTATTCTGAAGGTTAATGGTTCTAGGGTTGAAGACAGCCGAGACCTTGCCCGCAAGATTACCGACTTCTCTCCTGGAGAAGTCGTTAGCGTTTTGGTGTGGCGCAACGATAAGGAAAAGATTATAGAGGTTAAACTCGGAGAATTCCCGGACTCCATGAAAGTGGCGATGGGCAAGTTTGATGGCGGCCAATCTGAGTACAAGCCCGGACATCAGGTTGATTTAGCACAGCTAGGCCTCACCTTGGCACCCATGCGTTATAGCGGCGGTGTAGTTATTACTAAAGTAGACCCGGACTCTAATGCCGCCGAAAAGGGCCTGGAGTCTGGAGACATTATCCTTGAAGCTTCTGGTAAGATTGTTTCTTCTCCTGAGGATGTTTCCAAAGCGCTGGAAAGGATGAAGGTCCTAGGTCGTACGGCGGTATTACTTCGTGTCAAGACTGGTGACCAAAAGAGACTCGTTCCCGTTCAAATAAGATAGAAACGGTGAAAAATTGAGCGAAGGACTAGACAGAATCTCTCTGTGGCATAAGGAGAAGAGATAGGTTTTTTCTGTGATTTGGCGTGTGAGTGAGATCTGGGTATCTTGAAATCCAAGGATGCCTTATAAAGGGCTTGCGGCATTCCCTATCGTTTTCTTTTCATCAAGTGCGTAGGGAAGGTAAATTGTGTTTTTAGAGATTCTGGCAGATGCGTAAGGCTATTCTGCAAAAACCTGTGTTGCCTCGTGAGGCTCTTGTGCGGCTTTTGAAGTTTTAAGCGTGCTGTTTTTCTTAACGGAGGCAGGGGGTCGTATTGACATTTGGATCGTTTTTTTGAGCCGCAGACGAATATCACCGACGTATACGTTTCGCGATTCAGAGAAGGGTGTCGAAAAAAAAGTTTCCTCACGTAGCCCAATGCGCTGGGTAGAGAATTTCTTCTATGGCATCCAGCTTGCTATAGGCGATAGTCGCCTTAATCCCTTGTGCTTCGTTTTGGTATAGCTAAGAAGGGTATTGTTGTCGTTGCTTGATATCTGGTGTCAGGTTTTTCAAAAACCCTGACCGAGTGTCGTAAGAGCTCGCTGAACTAAGATCATTAGACCCTTCTTTCGGGGCTAGTCGAGCTGGCTGTATCGTTAACACTTCTTTCCGATGAGCTTGTTATCAACTGCGTTGTTTTGAAACGGATTGCAATGATTATGGACGGTGATTTCTTGCTAAGATCGGGCCTGGTGCTTAAAGGCAAGCTACTAAATTCAGCGGATTAAAGCGATTACGCACGGCTTTTGGGAGATTCCTAATTATACTCATCATTTGGAAATAGATTCCTTGATGGCGGCATGATTCATCTGAGATGGCATTGTGTGATTTGGCTAAGTGTTGTCTCAAGGGTGGTGACTTGAGACGTTGTTTTATGGGTTTTCTGGGCTCTAGATCGGAGGGTCTTCGTGGAGGGCTAGTGCTGCCAGAGGGCTTTTTGGTTTTAGGATTTGTGATGCAGAACAACTCGCGAGTGAATCGCTAAGGAAAACTAGGATTAGTTTGCTATTTGCGGGTAATAGTTGGGCTATGGTGGCTGATATTCGGTATGCACGGTTTAGATGAAGCTCGAAGAGTCGCTATGAATCGGAGCAGTGGACATTAATTTTGGCGATAGTGGATCGGATATCGTTGGGATTGTTTGCAGGGGGTGTTTTGTGCCGATTTAACTTGTGTCGAACCAAGGAGGAGAAGAATGGGTTCTTTGCGCAGGATTTCGGAGCGTCGCTAGGCTTCGGTATCTTTTTTTTCGATACCGTGACCGCGAGTGTCCGACAGGATGAATGTAGAGGGTTGAGGACAGACTCTGGGCGATGATGGCATCAGACGATCTGGGGGGGGAGTCGTTCTTTAGACGGATTAGTTGTGCACCGCTAGAAGATAATAACGAGCGCGCCTCACGTGTGCTCACGAGGATGCGACAGGCGACAAAAGTTTCGCCAGAACTACGGGAGCTTGGGAGAGTAGTAGAAAAAGAACCCGTTAGAAAACTTCTCGCGGGTGTATTCAGTGGGTCACCATATCTTTCAGGTCTAATCGAACGCAGCTTTACGCGCTTGCAACGCATTCTGATTTGTGTTCCCGAAGTTTATTTCGAAAATCTTACGAGGCAGCTTGATCGCAACTTCGACGGAGTGATCTCGCGCGAAGAAGCGATGCGTTCACTGCGCGTGTTTAAGAATGAAGTAGCGCTTCTTACCGCACTTGCCGACCTTGGAGGGGTCTGGAATGTAGCACAGGTCACAGCCATCCTCACCGCTACCGCGGACGCAGCAGTCAATCATGCAGTCGATTACCTTTTTAAGCAAAGTTCAAACAGTGGACAGTGGCTGATAAAAAGCGCTGATCGTCTCCCATCAGGCTATATCACCCTAGCAATGGGAAAATATGGTGCAGGAGAGCTCAATTATTCAAGCGATATCGACCTCATCATTTTTTACGATTTAGAGCGTATTAGGCTTGCACCTGGATTGGAGCCACAGCCTTTTTTTGTTCGCTTAACACGCGATCTCGTACTTCTTCTCCAAGAGCGTACGGGTGATGGTTATGTATTCCGGACCGATTTGAGCTTGCGGCCTGATCCAGGAGCTACGCAGATCGCATTGTCGACAGAAGCTGCGCTCATCTACTATGAAAGTTTTGGACAGAACTGGGAACGTGCAGCTCTGATCAAGGCTCGTGCTTGCGCTGGCGACTTTGAAGCGGGACAAATCCTTCTTCGCAATTTATCGCCGTTCATTTGGCGTAAGTATCTCGATTATGCAGCCATTGCCGATATTCACGCCATGAAGCGACAGATTCATGCGCACAGGGGTTTTAGCGAGATCGCAGTATCCGGTCATAACATCAAGCTCGGACGCGGTGGCATTCGCGAAATTGAATTTTTCGTTCAAACACAGCAGTTAATTGCAGGTGGTCGCCAGGATGATTTGCGCACACGACAGACAACCGATGCGCTTAAAAAACTAAGTGAACGTTCTTGGGTGAGAAAAACTATAGGTTCCGAGCTCACCGAGGCATATTTTTTTCTGCGTCGCATTGAGCATCGCCTACAAATGATTGCTGATGAGCAAACACACAAACTTCCTGGGGATTTTGAACGCCTGAAAAATTTTGCACTATTCTGCGGTGACTCCGAAGTTGAGAATTTCGCACGCAAGATTCAATCCCGATTGGAAACGGTCCAGAGGCACTATGCAGCACTTTTTGAACACAGTCCAGGACTAACCGCGGGTGGGGGAAGCATGGTGTTTGCTGGCGAGCAAGATGATCCTGATACCGTTATAGCCTTGAAGGATATGGGATATGCACGTCCTTCTGATGTTTTGGAAATGGTACGTGGTTGGCATCATGGGCACTATCGTGCTGTGCGCAGCGCTCGAGCACGCGAACGCTTAACTGAGGTGCAGCCCTTGCTTATTACAGCCTTAGCAGATACCATTGACCCTGATCGTGCGCTTATCGGATTCGATCGTTTCTTGAGCGAATTGCCGACGGGTGTGCAGTTATTCGCTCAATTGCGGGCCAATCCCTCATTGTTGCAGCTGATAGCCAATGTTATGGGGACTGCGCCTCGACTCGCAGGGATTCTTGCGCGCCGACGTCGCCTGCTTGACGCCGTACTAGACCCGGACCCACTTAGTATGTTGCCGACGGATGATGACCGTCCGGATGTCAAAAGCGGGTACGATATGCAATGTGTTTTGGATAGAGCACGTATAGTCGGAAACGAACAACAGTTCTTAATCGGTATCCGCCTTTTATCAGGAGCAATCAAGGCTAACAAGGCTGGAGGAGCTTATGCACTTTTAGCTGAACACCTTATTAACATACTTAAGAGCAAGACTGAACTAGAGCTAGCACGTATACACGGACATGTGCCTGGTGGTGCTGCAACTGTAGTCGCGATGGGCAAGCTCGGCGGTCATGAAATGACAGCGGCTTCAGATCTCGATCTCATCCTTATCTATGATTTTGCAGATGGGGCTATGCAGTCCGATGGAGCATATCCATTAGCACCAACCCAGTATTACACGCGACTGACACAGCGCCTTATTAGTGCGCTATCTTCAGCGACAGCAGAGGGAACGCTTTACGAAGTTGATATGCGTTTACGCCCTTCGGGCCAAAAGGGACCAGTTGCGACTCAACTGACGAGTTTTATCGATTATCAGGTTAACGAAGCTTGGACATGGGAGCATTTGGTACTGACGCGCGCTCGAGTAATTTCTGGTCCACCTGAACAACGAAAGCGCGTTGAATCGGCCATTCGAGAAGTCCTTCTTAGGCCCCATGATGTTGCAAAGGTTACAGCTGACGTGCGTGACATGCGGGAACGTATTGCCAAAGAAAAAGGTACTGACGACATATGGGATTTGAAGCAAGTGCGCGGTGGTCTCGTTGACCTTGAATTTCTTGCCCAGTATCTGCAACTTATAAATGCAGCAGCGCACCCCTCGGTATTGGATCAGAATACGGCCAAGGCTTACCAAAAACTCAGAAATGCAGGTGTGTTAAGCGTAGCTCAAGCAAGAGTCCTGATTCCGGCGACACGATTAATTCACAATCTCACTCAGATTTTGGGATTGTGCTTAGAGGGCAAATTCAATCCGGAGACCGCTCCGTATGCACTGAAGGAACTTTTAGCACAAGCCGGAGAGGTGCAAAGCTTCTCTGTACTCGAAAGCTGGCTCAAAGAGACGCTCATAAACGTTCATACTATCTTCGATCGGACAGTTACCTAATCTTCTGTGTTCTTCTTGAGAAGAAGCACACTTGTATGCCAACTCGGCTGTAGCTTTCGTGTTCTTACATTAGATTATATTGTTCTCTAGGAATTAACCCACGAGCGCTTCAGTGCGAGATCAGCCGATAAACTTCACGCAGCACGCCAACATATGCAAGAAGGTTCTGCACTGTTTGGGAACAGTAGAATTGGCGATGTGACAGGGAGGTTGGACTTTCTTGTATGAGTATCGCTCCTGAGTGGCTGAAGGCTGCACGGGCAATTCCGGCATGTTTCCAGGGAATACCAGTTCACAGTGCATCTTGTTGCCTGGATGCAATTTCGTCCACAAACTCTCAACGCAAGGCTAGACCTAAGATATCTCGTAAAAGTCATGAAAACGCTCTGAGAGATGTTGACGTAACGAAGGGATAACTCCCCACGAGCAGACCTCGATGATAATGCAGACGGACTGTTTCGACAAGTGTAGCGATTGAACCATTTGCTTCTGGCACAGAATGCGACTCTTATGCGTTTGTTGGGAATTACGATACTTAAAGCCATGTAAATCGTCACATCTGGCTATCTGGTCTTTATAGATGACACAGTGACTCGATCTGTCTAACATAGTTAGTAAGTTCTTCTAACATCCTTCGACATCTTGTGCTACATACGTCCAAAATTATTGCGGTCAAGGAAGGAAATAGGCCATTGCCCGTTTTCGAATCCCGTACATAATGTGGAGAGAGCAAAGGTGCTATGGCTAAAACGCCATGGTTTTTTTGCTACTAAAGTATGCTACTGCCATCCTATGGAAAACGCCAAAATTATCAACTTTCCAGCTGCGAGACCTGCTCGACATTGGGATCAAAAGGGTGATGGGCTGGAGCAAGATAGCGACTCTCATGGGGGGGCGTATTTCTAGGCGATGCGATCCAGTCTGCAGGCATGTAATGCGGCACGCGGAGACTGAAGGATCGCTTCCTGGTACCCGAAATCCTCTTGGACTTCTTGAATCATCAGATGTTCAAGACGAGGTTCTCCTCACTGTTTGGAGTCAATGCGTAAATCCGACAAAAACGCCATCGTCCTGCTCGCGCACTTCAGGTTTCTCTTGAAGAGGTGCCTTGCAGCTGAATTCAGAAATGCCTCTGAGAGGCTATTATTTCCGGTGCAAGCGCGCAATCTAGGAGCTTTTGTAACTTTCTCTTCGGTAATTATGCCGTCTATCCTTTTAAGATCGCTTCATTTTGGATGCATCTGTTCTAGCTATTATCTCCACAGGTGGAATCGTCGATTGTTATCGCCGACAGTTTGTGAAAGCCTTTCCGCTGTGACATTGGAGTCTTAAGAAATTGCGAGAGTGTATCTGGAGGAATGTTTAGAACTAAAACAGCAAGGATGTAGGACAACTTATACTTCCGGAACAATATGCTTGCTCGAGAATGTGCTTTGGTAGATGGTTTTTTTCTGTAAGGTGCGCTGAAGTACCATATCGCTTTAATTAAGCAGTATTTGTGATGGACGCACTGTGCGAGCGATCCAGAACGTTCGGACAAAGAAGGTGCCATCAGTGTGAGAGAATCCGTTTTTTGCGATCAGCCTCATAATCCAACGAAGGAGATGCTGTGAAGGCAACGCATAAATTACATGAAATCGGGCAGAGCCTTTGGATTGACGATATCAGTCGCAACATGCTCGATGGAGGTGTTCTTGCGAAATACATCAGAGAATTTTCAGTAACTGGCTTGACATCTAACCCTGCGATTTTTGATCGTGCTGTAACTCATAATGCGAAATACGACGATGAAATTCGTCGTTTACTAAAAAGTGGCTTAAGGGGGGAAGATCTCTTCTTCAAGCTGGCACTGCAAGATTTGTCACGCGCTGCTGACCTATTCTTGTCTATCCACCGGAAAACTGCAACGGTCGATGGCTGGGTATCTCTCGGGGTTTCACCTTTGCTTGCCTATGACACTAGGGGGACGATTGACGAGGCTAAACGACTGTACAAAAAGGCTAAAAAGCCGAATTTATTCATCAAGATTCCTGGAACGAAGCAGGGCTTTCCAGCGATTGAGGAGGCGATTTTTTCTGGTGTGACAGTGAATATTACACTCCTGTTTTCTGCCGATCAGTACCTAGCTGCAGCAGATGCCTACATGAAGGGCCTAGAACGTCGCGCCGAAGCAGGACTTTGCCCTGATGTTCGTTCTGTCGCCTCGATTTTCATAAGTCGTTGGGATAAAGTGGTCAGGAGTAAAGTTCCAGATGCGTTACATGACAAATTGGGGATTGCAATTGGCCAAGAGTGCTACAAAGTTTATCGTGATCTGCTAAACACTCATCGGTGGCAGAGGCTTGAGTCGCTGGGGGCTCGTCCGCAGCGCTTGCTGTTTGCTAGTACCTCTGTAAAGGATTCCAAGACGCCAGATAATACCCTATACGTTAAGGCGCTTGCGGCGCCTAATACTGTGAGCACGATGTCTAACGAAACATTGCTTGCTTTCGAAGAACATGGCGAAGTGAATGGCGTTTTATTACCAGAAGATGGTAGCCACGTTTCTGTTTTTTCTGAATTCGCGAGCACTGGTTTGGATGTCGCAAAACTGGCTCAGAGTCTGCAGGAGGATGGTGCAGAATCCTTTGTACGATCCTGGAAAGATCTTCTTAAAGCCATCGAGGTAAAGTGCTTGAACCTAGCGTAGAGAAACGCAGCTATGGTGTCTAGAAAGCTGATTGAAACGCCAACCTGGCGAGCACTTGTCGCACATCAGGCGAAGATTAGAGATGTTCATTTACGCCAATTGTTTGCTGATGATCCAAAGCGAGCCGAAAAATTCACGGTGGAAGGAGTAGGAATTCAGCTCGATTATTCCAAAAATAGAATCGATACTCAAACCATGCATCTCTTGCTACAGCTTGCCAAGGAATGCGGTGTCACAGAGCAACGCGATGCGATGTTTCGGGGAGAAAGGATCAGTATTACCGAGGAGCGGGCTGTCTTACACGTAGCCTTGCGCGCGCTGCGTGATGAGGTGATAAAGGTTAACGGGCGGAACATTGTGCCTGATGTACATGCGGAGCTCCAACGCATGTCGGAGTTTTCAAACAGAGTGCGTGATGGACACTGGACTGGATATACCGGAAAACGTATCCGCAATGTAATCAATATTGGAATCGGTGGCTCTTATCTCGGGCCAGAGATGGCTTATCTGGCGTTGCGCCCATTCACCGATAGATCCATGACATTTCGCTTCGTTTCGAACGTAGATGGTGCTGCTTTCAGTGAGGCAACTCGCGATTTGGATGGGGCTGAGACACTGTTCGTTATCTCGTCAAAGACGTTTACAACACTTGAAACGGTAACAAATGCAAAAACCGCACGTGCTTGGATTGTGGCAAAACTTGGGACTGAAAAGGCTGTTACTAGTCACTTTATCGCTGATTCCGCCAACGTGGCTGGCGTGAAGCAGTTTGGCATCGATACATCATACATGTTCGAGTTTTGGGATTGGGTTGGCGGTCGGTACTCGATGGATTCGGCAATCGGGCTCATGATCGCCATTGGACCCGACAACTTTCGCGAAATGCTCTCGGGCTTCCACGCTATGGATGGTCATTTCTGCACAGCCCTCCCAGAAAATAATCTGCCCATGATTATGGGGCTCTTGACTGTTTGGTATAATAACTTCTTTGAAGCACAAACACTAGGCGTTATGCCTTATGCCGAGCGTATGATGCGCTTCCCCGCTTACTTACAACAGCTACAGATGGAAAGTAACGGTAAACATGTTAATCTCAGCGCCGACCGTGTGGATTATCAAACTGGACCTGTTATCTGGGGCGAGCCTGGCACCGATGGTCAGCACTCGTTTTATCAGTTAATTCATCAGGGAACGAAGATCATTCCCTGTGATCTTATTGGCTTCTTGAAGCCTTTGAGCTCTTATGTGGAACATCACGATCTTCTTATGGCCAATCTATTTGGCCAAGCCGAGGCCTTGGCATTCGGTAAAACTGCTGCCGAATTAAAGGCGGAAGGCTCTCCCGATTTCCAAATTCCATTTCGTGTTACCGAGGGCAATCGTCCGACCAATTTGATACTTGCTGAACGGCTTGATCCGAAAACGTTGGGAGCGCTAGTGGCGCTCTATGAGCACAACGTTTTTACGCAAGGTGCTGTATGGCATGTCGACTCGTTCGATCAGTGGGGTGTAGAGCTTGGCAAGATGCAGGCTGTGCACATCATCCCTGAGCTTCAAGATGCAGCAGAACCGATCTTGAAGCATGATGGTTCGACAAATGCAGCAATTAAGCGTTACAGAGCTTATAGGAAGACATGCGGCTAGAGGCTTGACTAATATTTCTAATGCGCCTCCGTTTGAGAGTTCTATTTATAGCTCCGTTATGCAAAACGGTTAGCAGCTTTTGCAGCGAGGTTTCTATCTAAGGATCATTACATAGCAAGCTTAAGTTAGCTCATGGCAAAGATTTTGGATGAGTCAATTTGGGTGAGATGATTAAATTTATCACTCAAGTTGTTGAGTTCACGAAATCTGCAAGTTTTTGGTGACTAATTTGCGGAATGTTTCGTGTGCACCATTTTAGGTGTAGATCAAGCTAACAGTCGCAGCCAATGCTTCCCCTATAATTCAGCTCTTAAGCCAAATGGGAGACAATTTTGTATGGCGGCGGCATCTAGAATTTTTTCCACGAAATCCTATTGCATCTCTCCTCAATATGGGGACCAGGTTAGGACCTGGAAATCCCAAACTGTGGAAGCTGGATTCCTGATAATAGCGCTATTATCGCCACTAGACGGCTCTCATAGAGCAATGGCATATTCTCACTTCTAGTGAGTGGCATTTAGGCTTGGCATGTAGCGGATTTTTGAGATCCCATGTGAGCTTGTTAAGTCCGTCCTCTCGCTCAAGATTCTCCCCGGAGGAGATCGGTAACTTTGGAAAGTTAGGTGAAAAGAAGTAAGAAACAGGTTGTGGAAGTATGCATAGACGAATCTTCAAATTCCAACATAGAAACAAGGCTTCGACTCGGTTTATGGCATTCACGCTATTAAATCTAAAGAGTACTTGCAAACGATACAGAACCTTCATTCTGCGTTTCACGATTCAAGAGGTGACAAGGGTGGATGCAGAGCCTTCTCCATGTAGTGGAGTCTAGTGGCCAGAGAATTTAGACTAGAGATACTACCTTACTTGAGCTCGATCATGCAGCATTATGGTGGATATTTAAGTCTTTCTTCGTGTTTGGCATATTTGAACTTAGGATAGCCAGTAGCCAGATGTGCCTGGTATTGACCGCAGATGGATATGATTTTTAAATCGTCAACGTTTAGAGTTTCATTGACGTCGTTTTTTTCAGAAAATGCAAACTCTCCCAATAACTCCTTATGAGCCCCTTCCGTGAACAACGAGACGAGTTACTTTTGAAAATCGTGGATATGTTACGGCGCCAGATTTCGAAAAATTTGAGAGATTCAATTTCATGAGTCCATTCGCTGTATGATAGTCCGAAAATCTAAGCTGGCGGGATGAAATTGTGTTTAGGACTCACTTTTGTCCCGAATTTGATCGAAAAATTCATGCGATATGGATCCCATAGGTTTTGCGTCGCTCCCATGATGGGATGGACGGATAAGCATTGCCGTGTTTTTCACCGTTTACTGACGCACAGGGCATTTTTATACACGGAAATGATAGCAGCTGCAGCCATTGTTCATGGCAATCGTCAGCGGCTTCTGGCATGCGATGCGAGTGGTCCTACCGCTTTACAACTGAGCGGAAGCAATCCGCACCTCCTCGCAGAGGCAGCTGCGATCGGTGCTGACTTCGGTTACGACGAGATTAATCTCAATGTGGGTTGCCCCTCTAGTCGCGCACAGGAGGGAAGGTTTGGGGCCTGTCTAATGGCCAAGCCAGAACTCGTTGCTACGTGCGTAGAGGCCATGCAAGCTCGTGTGTCTATTCCCATCACAATTAAGTGCCGTATTGGCATTGGTCATGGGCACAGAGAAGCCAACCTTCAAAATTTCATTAAGATATTGATGGGTGCAGGATGTCGCCTATTTATCGTGCATGCTCGCAAGGCGTTGTTAGAAGGGTTCTCACCAAAGCAGAATCGCGAAGTGCCGCCTCTGGACTATGCGCGCGTCTATCAGATCAAGGCATTGTATCCGGACTTGACAATTATTCTCAATGGTGGAATCTCCGGCCTCGATGAGGCCGAGCGGTATCTTCCCTATGTCGATGGCGTTATGTTAGGGCGTGCAGCCTATAGGAAACCATACCTCCTGGCTTACGTCGATCAACGCATCTTTGGCAGTGATGAGCCTGCTATCTCGCGTGCTTGTGCCTTAGAAGTTCTGATGAGCTATGCTATCTTCCATCTGAAGAACGGCGGATGCCTCGGTAGTGTTTTGCGCCATGCCATGGGTCTCTATCATGGTCAACGTTTGGCTTGCGCATTTCGGAGGGAATTGGGCGGGAACATGATCAAGGGGGAAGCTAGTCTCGACGTTCTTCTTAGGGCTCTGCGCATCGCCGAGTTCTCGCATCGGCTGGCTTTCAGTTATGGGGTAGAAGAATAAAGGGAGCTACAATTGAAGTGGATATCGGGGCAATGTCAGCTGCCGAGTTTTCTGTTGTCTTCGTTGCCCTAATTGCTGCTGGTATCGTTGTGGGTTTTCTTGCAGGACTTCTTGGAATCGGTGGTGGTGGAATTCTGGTACCAATTCTCTATGAGGTTTTTCGTTTATTTGACGTAGATTCCTCGGTTCGTATGCATTTGACTCTTGGCAGTACCCTGGCCGTCATCGCTCCAACTGCATTGAGATCGTTCTTAGTTCATCGTGCCAGAGGAACGGTGGATGTAGAATTTCTCGTGAGAATTATGCCATGGGTCTTAACTGGTGTCGTGGTGGGCATCCTAATTGCTCAAGCTTCAAGTGGTATTACGTTGAAGTGGTTGTGGGCCATCGCTGCAAGCTTGTTTGCAATCAAGTGGTTTCTTGGGCAGAAAGACTGGCAAATGGGCAATCATATCCCCTTGTGGCCTTGGCCTGAAATTGCAGCTGTGGCTATCGGTCTACTTTCGACACTCATGAGCATCGGCGGAGCGACATTTGTCGTCCCACTACTTACATTTTGGGGTTTCGCGATTCTACCTGCTATTGCAACTGCAAGTGGTGTGGGCTTACTGGTCGCAATACCTGGAACTCTTGGCTATATTCTGGCTGGTTGGGATGCTGAAAATCTTCCGCCATTTTCTTTGGGCTATGTCAATCTCATCGGCGTTGTCGTCATCATTCCAGCAAGCGTTTTTGCTGCACCATTCGGCGTGCATATTGCGCACAGTATTCCCAGGCGGTATTTGGAATTAGCGTTTGCTATATTCCTCGTTTGCACCGCATTACGGTTTCTCATCGAGCTATTGGGGTAAGGAACAGACGAAGACGCGGCATCATTACGTTATACTTTTTGGTTGTATTTTCCGACTTCTCTGAATTTCGATAATTCAGCGTCGATGTCGGAAAAAATTGCCTTCATATTGCTTTCTGATGTTGGGCTTTCTACGACAATGGCGAGCTCGGGTTTATTAGACGATGCGCGCACCAGACCCCATGTTCCATCTTCCAGGACGATGCGCACGCCGTTGATCGTTATGAGTTCTCGGATCCTCTGGCCTGCGACTTGGGCTCCGTCGAAAGCAAGCTTTTTATAGTGGCTAACAACTGCATCTACAATTCCATATTTCTTCTCATCTGCACACTGAGGTGACATGGTAGGTGAAGGCCAAGTTTTTGGCAGGGCATCTTTTAATTCAGCCATCGACTTTCCGGGATTGTGGTCAATCATGTCACAAATGGCGAGTGCAGTAACGAGGCCGTCATCGTAACCGCGACCAAGAGGTGGATTGAAAAAAAAGTGGCCAGATTTTTCGAAACCGACAAGCGCTTTTGTCTCGTGACAATAACGTTTGATATAAGAGTGACCTGTTTTCCAATAAGAAGTTTTCGCTCCATTAGCTAGTAACAAGGGATCAGTTAGAAAAAGACTCGTAGATTTTACGTCAGCAACAAACCTGGCTTTTTTGTGGGATGTAGAGATATCGCGTGCTAGCATGACTCCGACTTTGTCTGCATAAATTACTTCGCCCCTATTATCGACAACACCACAGCGATCTCCATCACCGTCGAATGCTAGGCCAATATCAGAGCTAGTTTCTAGCACTTTCGCCGAGGTTTCGTGAAGCATGGTTAGATCCTCGGGATTGGGATTATGGTGAGGGAAATTGTGGTCAAGCGTCGTATGAAGTGGTACGACTTCGCACCCCACGGCTTTGAGCACCTTTGGCGCATAGGCGCCTGCTGTGCCGTTACCACAAGCCACGACGACTCTTAAATTATGCTCCAGCCTTGGCCTTCTAGTCAGCTCCCTAATATAGCGTTTAGCTACCTCGGAGACAAAGGTATATCTTCCCCCTAGCGCCATTTTGTACTGTCCTTGCAATACTATATCTTTTAGCTCTGCCATCTCATCGGGGCAGAAAGTACAGGGTCGGGAGAGGCCCATTTTGATTCCAGTCCAACCATTGTCGTTATGGCTAGCAGTGATCATGGCAACACCTTCGACGTTGAGATCGAACTGTGCGAAATAGGCCATAGGCGACAAGGCTAGTCCGATGTCATACACTTCGGCTCCGCCAGCTAGCAGTCCCGTTATCAGAGCTTGCTTTATGCTGCTGGAGTACCGGCGGTAATCGTGTCCAACAACAAATCTTTTGGGGACATTGCATCTCGCGAATAGAGTTGTAAGTCCGAGTCCTATGACGTTAAATCCCATGAGATTTATTTCATCGGGAAATAGCCAGCGCGCATCGTATTCCCGAAAACCAGAGGGCTTTATGAATGCCCTTCTCTCGAATTCTATCGTGTTTGGCTTTAGATCAGTTCTTGGTAGCTGCAACATGTATTGCATCCTCTCGAAATGGTCCTACGATGGAGGGTGCGACTAGGTCCGCTTAGAATTAATCGATTCGTGCGGCCTGAAATAAGTAAAAATGTGCTCTTAAACATTCCGAGAATGAGTGGTTAGACAGGGTGTAGGAGGTGTTCTACAGAGAAGATCATGGAGTTGTTAAGAAGTAGGAATGTATTGGACCTAGCCTTTGTCATTCACGCATGTATCGCCGATAGCCTTTAAATACTGCTAGAATGTAGGGTCTCTTGTATGCCTTCGGGTCTATACATCCCCGTGGAACGGGGTTTGCCTAATAGAGTTGAAAGTGAGTTAGGAACGGAGCTCTGGCCCCAAAGGTCTTCTTGTGCGGCATGATATTACTCGCCATAGCCGAACTGCCTTAATTCGGGTCTAGATATCGAATCTCAGTTGACCCTGTAATCCTCAACGAAGAAGGCAGCGTTATGGCCTAAAGCTCGGTGAGAGGTTGGTTGGAGCCGCGTGTGCTGCTAATTACCTCAGTGAGTAAAGGCGTGTTTAGAATTCAAAAAACGGCACAGGAATTAAGTTTAAGCAGTAACCTTCTAGAACGTTCGCAGAAGCATAACTTGCGTCTTGCATGTAGAAGCTAGTCCCGAAGAGTCAGGAATTCTTTCGAAAATTCATAGGAAGATAAACGCTCTAAGAAATTCATACCCAATAGACTCTCGTTGAGCCTTCCAGGCTCTCCGACAAATCCCTTGATATTCTTCAATCTGACAGGACCGACTCCGATGGAATGCAAGTGCACTGGGGCGGCATGGAACTTCCCGTTTGAGGTGTGAACAGTGACAGTATAGAGGAGGTTTCTCGTATCAATACCTGCTTTGGTTGCATCCAACGTTCTCAACACGACGGTTGAGGTACCTGTATCGATGAGGAACATCATGGGCTGTTCATTTGCGGTACCATGTACGATGAAATGCCCATCGGGGCAACGGCGTATGCGTATGGCATTCTTCTTGCCGTCGGGTGTGGCGAATGCATGTCCTAGAGGAGTTAAGTCATTAGAAAAAGAGTCAGCAGTGCCTGGAATTTTCTCGCGAAAACCGTACATGGCAGCGACCAGTAACGCGGATACGCCCCAAATTGCAAGCCAACGCCAAGGCCGCAACGGAATTGAGCGTTGTTCGCTGAGAAACAGGAGGATACAGACGGCCATCACTCCAAGCGCGATGGTGAAAAAGATAGTCTCGTACGTGCCAAGCTTCGAGAGCAGAAGATCGCCTCCCCAGAGCATCGAAATCCAGCTATAAAACTAGCGAATACGCGCTATCGCTGAGATTACTTGCAATTATCAGCTTCATTTTGCGACTACAGCTACTGACTACATCCCCAAGTGTCACATAGTTCGTCAATCCTTTACGATACTTGCCACGATTGTCGCACCAAGCGTCTTCGTACTAAAGGGAGGTATCTTCTGTGCATAAAATCAATCTCACTATTGCCGGAATGGGCACGTGGTGATTCGGCTTAAGCTCATCGTTCGGTATATAACATTTATCTGTTCCAAAACGGCAACGCGCGAACGAGTTACCTAAAGTAGTAGATCCATTTGGCGACGTTTGTGCCATAAAAACGCAGAAATTATTATTGCTTCATTCCTCATCCGATAGCCCCTGAGGGGATATCGCTGTGGCTTACTTCAAATATTTTTAATGGTATGTTGCGGTGGTGATAGTATCAACAACTCTCAAGTTTTCTCGGAAATTCTAAAACTTAAGGTACACTGCGACTATGGATAACCGATTGACTCAAGATAGAGCGGCTTTTTTTCGTGCTTTAGAAAGTTCAAGGAGATCTCTTGATTCGCTGTCCTTAAAATGGGCTTCGATTTCCTTGAAGGATTCTGTATTACCTACTGGAGTAACTGTCAGTTTCTGTTTGGTTAGGTGGAATATCGTCAGCGCGATGCGTCGACCCCTTGAAGCAAGTGAAAATTTAAATGTGTTAGATGCCAGCGTGTCGTCTTTCATGAAGGTCCATTAGGATTCTTGTGCAGAGCTCGCAACAGCTGGGATTTTGGGTGTTAAGGGATTTGCTATAGATCAGCATTAGGTTTGGAATGGTGTTTTCGCGTAGGATATCCCAAAAAGGCGATTCCTTGGAGAGTTTAGGAGCAGTCTTTTTTGGAGTGGCTGTACAAGATCAAACGTGGTGAACGAGTGAGGTGATGTTCGCTATCGGGACAAGAAGATCTGTATTTTACAGGATTTACTGACTTCAAATCTCCTATGCTTGTCCTGTTAAATTTCAGGCGAAAGGACATGGGGAGTGACGTAGACTCCGCATTGATTGCTTGAATCGTATGGTCAACTAATTTTGCAGCTGAAAGTGACCCGCTTTTTTTCGTCGGCTTTCACCATCATGAATTTTCTACATAAACTGTTATGAGAACAGCATTTGGATGAGTCCTATAAGTTAAGCCCTATGAGATTGGATTTGTAATGGGCGTAACGGTCAAGAGCGTAGCCTGAATGCATTCGATGAAGGTTTTGGTCCTCCATAATTGTATATGCTATGACTTGTAATGTGATACATCGACTCAGCTCTTGAGAATTGATGATTATATGGCTCGTACGACCGATTCGGTCCCTAAAAGGGATCCGGGAGCGGGTCTATATGCGACTCGTCGAGTTTCGGTATTTCTTGTTCGTGGAGATCTTAATCCGGTGGAGAAGCTTGCCTCTGCAGAAGATTTAATCGGCAAGATCAGGTCGGAGCGCCCTGTACGGGGGCTGCGCCCGCATGCCGCAGCGAGAGCTGCTAGGTGGTTTATTGAAAACTTTCCAGGTGATGTTGCCTATGCTTATAAGACTAATAACTCTGTATTTCTTATTGGTGCACTCTATGGCGCTGGTATCAGGCACTTTGAAGTTGCTTCTCTTCCTGAGATTGATGATGCGGTGACGGTTCCAGATGCGCATCTACACTTCATGCATCCGGTGAAGTCGCGTTATGCTATTCGCCGTGCTTACGAGCTAGGTGTGCGTAGTTTTGCACTCGATAGTGAGGATGAGCTTGACAAAATTGTCGAGGAAACTGGGGGGGCACGCGACATGCTGTTGTGGGTGCGTATTGCCGTTCCTGCCATCAATAGTCGCATTCCATTGGAGCATAAGTTTGGCATTGTAGGTCAAAAAGCAGCGGATCTTCTCATCAAAACGCGGCAGATAGCTTCAGAGTTGGGATTGACCTTTCATGTCGGTTCGCAAACGGTGATGCCTGATGCATTCGTAGCAGCACTCACTGACGTACATAAGCTAATCATCTCGGCTGCTGTTATTATCGATCGACTTGACCTAGGTGGAGGTTTTCCTGCTCGCTATCCTGATTGCACTCCAGCACCTATGGATGACTTCATGATAGCCATTCGCGATGGCATCGAGTCATTACCCGTTAAAGACAACATCCGTCTCATGTGTGAACCGGGGCGAGCTCTGGTTGCTGAAGCGGAAAGCCTCATTGTGCGGGTTGATGCCCGCCGCAGTCATGGCCTTTACATAAACGATGGCTCTTACGGTATGCTGTTTGACGCGGCCTACCTGGGTTTTACATTTCCTATGCGCATAATCAACCGGACGATCGATCCCTCCGAGCAACTTCTTTCGTTTGAGCTTTGGGGTCCAACGTGCGATTCAATTGACTATATGAAGGGTCCCTTTATGCTTCCAGAATCGATCACAGAAGGTGACTACATCGAGATCGGCAATGTAGGTGCGTATGGGCGTGCAATTGCCGGGCATTTCAACGGGTATGGCGATTACGATGAGGTGATCCTTCTCGACGAGCCAGTGATGAGTATGTATACCTCAGAAATCGTTCCAGTTCGTTCCATTCGGCGTTGAGCAAAGTGCAATTGTCGAAGGTAATTCGGGGATTGGTTGTGGTAATTTGTAGCCGAACGACAAGTGCTGTAGAGTTTCAAGAAATTTAACCCGATGGTGTGTAAGTTTGGGGCATCCCAAAGAGGATGTGATAGCGATATTATCTGTCGTTACGTGGTGATCTAGATAGACTCTTTGAGAATCTCTTAGTTGAAAGCTGTTTCGGTAGTTGACGTGGTGGGGTATGTTTTGTTCGAGCGTGATTGAATACTCCATTAGGCTCAAGTCAGTGGTCTCGTTCGTGGAAAGGCATGAAGTTTCTGGTTGGGCTGTCTCGCGCTTTCGGTGTGTTGTTCAAGAAGAAGCGTCCCTCATCGATAGGTATTTCTCATTTAAACTGGAACGGTTGAATTTGGTGCTACTATCCTCTTTAGAGTTTTGTTCTATACCAATTGATGGGTGATTACGATTGGGGATCTGTTGCTACTTCAATGCGCTTTTCTCTATCGAAAGGCAGAGATTTCTAGATTCTGACTGACAGTTTTTCGAAACGTGACGACTGGAAGGGGTGAGTTTTATCGAAGAAATCACATCATAATTGTGGTCAAACGGGTTGAACTTCATTTTGATATTCGGCGGGTCTTCCTGGATGCACTGACTGAGTTTAAAGGTGATCTTTAGAGTGCTGCAGGCGTGGCGTGCTCTTGGAGATAATTTTAGTCTCCAACGGTTGAGGGGTGTACTTGATCGTTGCTGCGCTTAATCATCAAATCATGCGCAGCAACGATGCATACGAAGCAACTCTCATGAGAACTTAGCACTATCGCGATTTCCGATGGAGCCTGTTTGTAGTGTTCTAGCTATGCACTTGAGACCCGCAGCATACCTCGATGGCTGGTTAGTTTACACGTTAAAACTCCGGACTTCTCTGGTGTCGTAGCCTCACTCTATACACCTGAATTCTATTTCCCACTATCGCAGTCGCTTTTTAGATGTTCATAGCTCGGAGTGAATAGATCTCGTCTAAAATCTTCACATCCCGGGTACCATTTGCCTTTCCGATTTCCTGCGGTTATTCTTCGGGGACTCTTGTGAACTTTGCGACATTTTATTTGCATAGACCACCCATACAGAACGTACATACTCAGTCCCATTACTTCGACAATCTGTCTTTAAGACATGAAGATAGTCGCCGTAAGTGTATCTGCAATCGCTATCCTGATGATGAAGCAGTGTATTCTCGGAAGGGATAGCAGAAAACAATTATCTAAAACACTGTCTAAAGTTTTACGTCGTGAGCTTTTTGATTGCCTGTTCCAGATGTTGAAAGTGATCGATAATTGCATCTGGGCTGAATTTGTGTACGGGTGTATCCGCATAACCGAACGTGACAGCGATTACTGGAATCCCCGCTGATTTTGCAGTTGTGATATCAACCAAGGTGTCGCCGACCATAACAGCACGCCCCACATCGCCGCCAGCAGTACGGATGGTTTCTAATAGATGATTGGGATGAGGTTTGAAGACGCCAAAAGTGTCGCGTCCTGCAATGACGGTGAAATAATGTGCAAGATTCAGTTCAGTGAGTAAGGCTCTGGAAATGGCCTCCATCTTGTTAGTGCATACGGCAAGCTTAGCTCCTGCGGCTTGAAAGCGCTTCAGGGCAGCTATTGAACCTTCAAACGGTCGACTAATTACAGCGATATTTTTCGAATAGTAGGCGAGATAGCGTTCCAAAAATCGGTCATGATCTTCTGATGTTAATTCGGCGATAGTTTTGCCAATTGCCATCTTGATCATATGTTTTGCACCGTGACCAACCCATGGGCGCAGGCTCTCCGCATCCACAGGTTGCACATCTAACCCTTCTAGGACGTGATTGGTTGCAGCAATAAGATCAGGGGCAGTATCAACAAGCGTTCCATCGAGATCAAAAACAATTGTTAAGTCGTGCATGGTACCTCTAATTTTGTGAAGGGGAAGTGAGCTGTTTCATTCGGATAGAGGGGTGTGTCTTGAAACAAGAGCTCGTCTATCTTAGGATATGCCCGTGTTAGGTCGAGCCGGTTTTTTTTCTGGTGCACATGTAATTATGGACAAGAAAGTTGTAGCTCTTCTCAAATCCCAAGCCTACATCGATGGGGCTTGGGTCGGAAAACCGGAGATGATGGTTTCTGACAAAGCAACGAGAGAAGTGGTCGCGCGTGTACCTGCTCTTGGAGTAGTCGAGACTAAACGAGCCATTGCAGTAGCACATGCCTCTTTTAAAAGCTGGTCACAACGGCTTGCGAAAGAACGATCACAGGTCTTACGTCGCTGGTACGAGCTTATTGTTAAGCATGCTGACGAGTTAGCTCTTCTGCTGACCATTGAACAGGGAAAGCCGCTGGCAGAAGCCAAAGGTGAAGTTCTGCATGGTGCAAGCTTCGTGGAGTTCTTTGCAGAAGAGAGCAAGAGAATTTATGGTGAAACCATCCCCTCTCATAAATCCGACGCTCGCATCGTTGTGATGAGGCAGCCGGTTGGAGTGGTTGCTGCTATAACGCCGTGGAACTTTCCAAGCGCTATGGTCGCTCGGAAAGTTTCACCCGCTATTGCTGCAGGTTGCACTGTTGTATTGAAGCCAGCGGAAGCTACGCCTCTGTCAGCTCTTGCTCTAGCCGAATTGGCAGAGCGTGCAGGCTTCCCAAAGGGAGTTCTCAACATTGTGACGGCGAATAATCCTATTCCGGTTGGTATGGAAATGACCTCAAATCCATTGGTGCGTGTTTTGACGTTCACTGGTTCGACTGAGGTGGGTAAACTCCTCATGCGCGGGGCTTCTGCTTCTGTAAAGCGGATCAGCATGGAACTCGGTGGTAATGCGCCTTTCATTGTGTTTGATGATGCTGATCTCGACAGGGCAGTGGCAGGTGCCGTTGCCTCCAAGTTTCGTAATTCCGGTCAAGCCTGCGTCTCGGCTAATCGGATTTTGGTGCAAGATCGCGTTCATGATGCTTTTATAGGTAAGCTAAGGGAGGTAGTCAGAGAGTTGAGACTTGGGCATGGCACCGAGAGTGGTGTGACGATTGGCCCGCTGATTAATGATAAGGCGATCGAGAGGATTGAGGCTCTTGTGGCCCAAGCCATACAAGGAGGAGCACAGGTCCTTGTTGGCGGCTTTCGAAGCTCTCTAGGCGGTACATTTTATGATCCAACGATCTTGACTGATGTCACGCCAAGCATGCACATTGCCCGCGAAGAGATTTTTGGACCCGTTGTGCCTGTGATCAGGTTTTCTACTGAGGACGAAGCAGTTAGCATAGCGAATGATACATCTTTTGGCCTTGCAGCTTATTTTTTTACGCGTGACCATGCCCGCTGTTGGCGCGTCGCGGAAGCGCTCGAGTATGGAATTGTCGGCGTGAATGAGGGCATTACCTCAACTGAAGTTGCGCCTTTTGGTGGCTTCAAGGAAAGTGGAATCGGGCGCGAGGGTTCGCGCCACGGGATCGAAGAATTCGTTGAGGTCAAGTATGCCTTGATGGGTGGTTTGCAACAAATTTCTCCCGAGCAGCGGTGAAATGGGGCATGTAGGTTGAGCTTTCTTCAGCGGAGGCGTTCTACCTGACTCAGGACGAGCTCAAAACGGCAGCAGTGAAACGCTCGTTGCAGTATGTCAAGTCGGGCATGAAGCTCGGCTTAGGGACAGGCACAACGGCAGGGAAGCTTGTGGGATTTCTGTATCCTAGGGTAAAGGCAGGATTAGAGGTAACCTGTATTGCTACGTCGGAAGCGACACAGGCACATGCTGCAGCACTTGGGTTTCGCATGTCAACGCTTGATGAAACGCCGTTTCTTGATTTGACAATTGATGGTGCTGATCAGCTTGATGGTGAACTGCGCTTGATTAAGGGTGGAGGAGGGTCGCTTTTGCGTGAAAAGATTGTTGCAACTTCGTCCGAACGCATGATCGTTATCGCTGATCTCCTCCAAGCGTGTTGAAACACTCGGCGCTTATAAGTTGCCGGTTGAAGTCGTAAGGTTCGGCTTAGCCGCGACACGCAACATGGTTATCGCGCTTGCGGCGGGTGTGGGCTGCGGTGGTGAGGTCACGTTACGTCGAGGTCTAGACGGAAAGCCTTTTGTAACCGATGGCGGTAACTATATTTTAGATTGTGCCTTCGGAAGCATCGACGATCCAGAGGACTTGGATGATGCGTTGAAGATGGTCCCAGGTGTGGTCGAAAATGGTTTGTTTCTTGGTATCGCTGATCTCGCAATCGTTGCAGGAACCGATGGAATCGACTTACTGAATGCCAAGCCCAAGGACGGTTGTTAGCCCTACGAGTAGAAGTGATGGCTCTCGAAGGGTTTATACGGTCGCATGTGGTGCTATGGTGACTTTTGGCTTGTCTGTGGATATCGGGATCAGGTCCTGTCTTTCCGGAGGACTTTCCCTGCTTTTTTTTATGGGGTCAGTGTCCGGTGCGTGCTATTCCCAACGTGGTAACGAGTAGAGATTTTTAGCTCCAAATCAAGGTATTTTCGCACCATTTAAGTGTAAATGCTACAATGTTCGACTTGAGACGAGTTTTGGATTCTTCTGCTCTTAAGTTAGCCTTAGCGAAAGCCCTGCCATTAGATTAGGGGTATCTTCATGCCCGAGCCTTGCAATTGCTTAGATGTCACTAATTACGTCGAACCTTCTTTTCGTATTTCTGGTCCGGTCGTATCTTCGTCATGCTTTTAAAATGCAAAACCACTCGGATGTTTCATCGCTCTTTAAAGAGCTTGCTGCTATCTGCATTTGATTAGGTGTAAGGATGATCCTGATGTAGGCTGTGAGCTCAGGTATTGAAGTACGAACTGGTTTATTCTTGATGCCAAGTTAACCATCTTCTATACGAACACGCCATTTCTAGCGTGGATATCGATCTTGATCGAAGCTCAGCTTTCGGTGAGCGGTATTGGTGCATTATTTCGAAGATTTCTGAATGAAAAGCCAGGTTTTGCATTGTGTTTAGGTCGTCTTAGGATGTGGCTTTTTGGCTACGAAGAAGACAGTTTATAGACCCTAATTCAAAGTGGGGCATAATGGGTTTTAGTAATGAGCATATCCCTATTAGGGATGCCCCTTTTGGGATTCTGCATGACCGTAACAGTAGGGCTGCGTGATGGAGAAGAGAAGATATGGTTACCTCTTGGTCCCCTGGTAGCTGGCGGTCCAAACTAGTCGTTCAGGTACCAGACTATCCTGACAAAGGCGCACTTGCTGCGGTAGAAGCCAGGTTAGAAACTTTTCCGCCTCTGATATTTTCTGGCGAAGCAGATAAACTGAAGCGTGCACTAGGCGATGTTGCAGAGGGCAAGGCCTTCCTCTTACAAGGTGGCGATTGTGCTGAGAGCTTTGCAGAGCACGGTGCGAATCATATTCGCGAGCTTTTCCGCGTTTTTTTGCAAATGGCAGTCGTATTAACCTTTGCCGGTGGGGTCCCAGTTGTGAAGGTTGGGCGCATCGGTGGTCAGTTCGCAAAGCCACGCTCCTCACCAGTTGAAAAGAGGGGAGGTAAAGAGCTACAGAGCTACCGTGGCGACATTGTCAACAGCGAAAATTTCACAGAGGAAGATCGCATCCCTGATGCCTTCCGGCAGTTCGAGGCTTATCGTCAATCCGCTGCTACTTTGAATCTTTTACGTGCCTTCTCCGAAGGCGGGTATGCCAGCCTAGAAAACGTCATGCGATGGTTGCTCAACTTTGAACAGACAAATCCCTTCGGAAGAAAATATAAAGCCATGGCTGAGGAAATTCAAACGACACTGAAATTTATGCGCTCATGTGGTGTTACTGATGAGACAGTTCCAACACTAGGGCGGACAGCATTCTATACCAGTCACGAAAGCTTGCTCCTGGGTTATGAGCAAGCGCTCGTGCGCCGTGATGAAGCAGGAGGCACACAGGACTGGTATGCTACGTCAGGGCACATGTTATGGGTTGGAGATCGTACACGTCAACTTGATCACGCACACGTAGAATTTTTGCGCGGTGTTTCGAACCCTGTTGGCGTAAAGTGCGGTCCGACCTTGGAGCCTGATGAGCTAGTGCGCTTAATCGATATCCTCAACCCGATGGATGAGCCTGGTCGCTTAACACTTATCTGTCGCTTTGGCGCTGATCAGGTTGACGAGTATCTTCCCAAGCTCATTCGTAGGGTTGAGAAAGAAGGTCGTACGGTTGTTTGGTCATGCGATCCAATGCATACGAATACGATCGCAACGGCAGATGGCTTTAAAACGCGCTCCTTTGACCGTATCATCAAGGAAGCAGAGACGTTCTTCGATGTTCATCGCGCTGAAGGCACTTATGCTGGTGGTATTCATGTAGAAATGACCGGACTGCCAGTTACTGAATGCATGGGCGGCACTGTGGCAAATATCTCCGAGGCACAGCTCAAGGAACATTATGCTACACTATGCGATCCTCGCCTCAATGCGTTGCAATCGCTTGAGCTTGCCTTTCTTATTGCAGAGCGTCTCAAAGCAGCAACTTGACTACATGACGATGTTATCTCTTTTGATGCCAGCCTTAGAGCGATGCCCACATCTCAGCTCAGTGAAGATGCGAATGAGTCATTTTTTTGTGGCAGGAACTTCGGTCGGTCTCTATAGGAGTGCTCATGTCAAAACCTCCATCGACATGCCTCAAAATAGCCCTTGCCCAGGCGAATCCGACTGTCGGTGATCTTGATAGAAATATCACCAAGCTTTTAGCGATGCGCGATGAAGCGCATCGATTAGGCGCTGATCTGATCGTTTTTCCCGAATTGTTTATCACTGGCTATCCGCCTGAAGATCTTGTTCTGAAGCCGGCTTTCCAATTGGCTACGCGTCGGTGTGTGGAAGCTCTAGCAGCTAAACTGACATCCGGCCCTTCTGTGCTTACCGGTACGATTTGGGTCGAGGAAGGAAAGCTCTATAACGCTGTGGTTTTGCTTGAGGCTGGAAAGGTAGAAGCCATACGCTTTAAGGTCGATTTGCCGAATTGTGGGGTATTTGACGAGAAGCGTGTTTTTTCCCAAGGGATCTTGTCCGGACCGATCAGTTTTCGTGACGTAAAGTTAGGCCTTGTTATCTGCGAAGACATGTGGAAACAGGATGTAGCAGAATATCTATCTGAAAGTGGTTCTGAGATACTCATCTCGATTAATGGTTCGCCGTTCGATTGGAAAAAGTCTGATACGCGCATGAACCAAGCTGTGGCGCGCGTTAAGGAAACAGGGTTGCCGATCGCCTATCTTAATCAGGTTGGTGGGCAGGATGAGCTAGTTTTTGATGGCTTGTCGTTTGTACTCAATGCCGATTACGCAGTTGCTTTACGGGCACCTGCTTGGGATGAGCTTGTCGTATTGAGCGAGTGGCAGAAGCGTTCAGATGGTTGGTCTTGTGCTTTGAGCGAGCGTGCTCCCGTTGAAGAAGGTGAGGCGGCTGCTTACCAGGGCTGTCTTCTTGGTGTTCGTGATTACGTCAATAAGAATCGTTTTCCTGGTGTTGTCATCGGACTCTCAGGTGGCATCGATAGCGCTCTAGTAGCAGCAATTTCTACAGATGCTCTTGGATCAGGACGAGTACATACGATCATGATGCCCTACCGCTATACGTCGAGTGACAGTCTTCTAGGGGCTGAAGCCTGCGCTAGGAACCTAGGGCTCTGCTATGATGTTTTACCGATTGAGAAAGTTGTGGTCGGGATACAGGAGACGCTGGCACCTATGCTAAAAGGTGTAGAATCCGATGTTACAGAAGAGAATATACAAGCCCGTGCACGCGGCATTATCTTGATGGCGATCTCCAACAAATCTGGCGATGTAGTCATTACTACCGGAAACAAGTCGGAAATGTCAGTGGGCTACGCCACACTCTATGGTGATATGAATGGCGGATTCAATCCGTTAAAAGATCTCTATAAGACGGAGGTGTATCGGCTTTCCCACTGGCGCAATGCCCATGTACCTAAAGGTGCTATGGGACCAAGTGGTGTGGTTATCCCTGAGATCATTATGATGAGAAAGCCGTCAGCTGAACTACGTCCGAATCAAACCGATCAGGATTCGCTTTTGCCCTACGATGTCCTTGATGATATTTTGGCTTGCTTGATTGAACAGGAGATTCCGATTGATGAAGTCATTGCACGCGGTCATCCATCTCAAATCGTTCGGGAAGTTGAACATATGATTTATATCTCTGAGCATAAGCGGCGACAAGCAGCGCCTGGAATTAAGATTTCATCGAAGAATTTTGGACGCGATCGGCGCTACCCTATTACTAACAGTTTTCGCGAAAAATGCGGATATACTGCTTGGGCCAAAGGAGTATCACGAAAAGTTGATAAGGAAAATGCGTGATTATGGAAGGTCTTAAGGTACGGCTGCGAGCGAAAAGGAGATTGAGTTGGTGCGTAGGTGCTGTAGGTTTCCTCTCATAACGAACGAATATTACAGAGACTCGATTTAGATATGTCTGTCGTCGTTCGCTTTGCTCCGAGTCCAACTGGGCGCTTGCATGTCGGCAACGTGCGTACTGCAGTTCTTAACTGGCTTTTTGCGAAAAAAAGCGGCGGTAAGTTTTTGTTGCGCCTCGATGGACACGGATTTAGAGCGTTCGACGGCTGCATTTGCAGACAGCATTCGCGAGGATCTGCTCTGGCTTGGCTTGGGAGGCTGGTCCAGCGAGTATCGACAATCGAAACGCATCTCGCATTACATGGCAGCAGCTAACTTGTTGCGAGAACGTGGGAGGCTTTATGCTTGTTATGAGACCGAAGATGAACTCATGCACAAGCGTCAGAGTCAGCTCAGGCACGGCTTGCCACCTATCTATGATCGCACTGGCTTGAAGCTTAGCAAAGCCGAGCGCGTGAAGTTAGAGTGCGAAGGACGTCGGCCGTATTGGCGTTTTTCGGCTCGAAAACAGCGAGTCAGCAACGGAGACGGTGCCTTCGCCAGCAATTGTCTCCTGGAATGATCTTGTGCGTGGTCACCAGACAGTGGACGTGGGGCTCGGTATCGGATCCTGTGGTGATGAGGGCCAATGGTACGTTTCTCTATATGTTCACGAGTGTAATTGACGATGCCGAGTCTAATATCACGCATATCATTCGTGGTGAGGATCACATCACGAATACTGGCATACAGATTCAACTTTTTTCAGCCTTAGATTATGAGCCTCTAGCTATTGCTCATCATAGTCTTTTTGTTGGTACAGACGGCCGGGCGCTATCGAAAAGATCGTTGGATCTTTCGATAGGAAACCTGCGCGAGTTAGGTATGGAGCCGATGGCCATTGCAGACTACACCGCTTTAATCGGTACGTCAAATTCTCTCGAAGCCCATACCAATTTGGACGAGCTTGCAGCGCAATTCGATTTCGATAAGATCTCAATCTCTCCTGTGCGCTTCAACATTGAAGAGCTAAAAGTCCTTAATACTAGGTTATTGCACAAACAACCCTACGCGGCTGTCGAGGGGAGGTTGCGCGCATTAGGTGCAGATGGTGGTCCGGTATTTTGGGAAACGGTGTGCAAGAACCTTTCGGTTCTAGGTGATGCAGTAATGTGGTGGCAGGTTGTTAGTGGCATAGTTACTCCGGTAATTGAGAATAGAGCACTGACAAATAGTGCAGCAACACTACTTCCTCCTGATCCATGGGATGATACTACCTGGTTCGCATGGATCAATGCTCTGAAGGCGGTCTCAGGGATCAAAGGGCATGCCCTAATTCACCCATTACGGTTAGCTCTAACTGGTCTTGAGGATGGCCCCGAGCTCAGGATGTTACTACCACTTATCGGCCATGCCAAGGCCAAAAGACGGCTTCTCGGCTGTGCGATTTGAGCAATTGAAGGTCTAGTCGCATTCGGTATGGACCCTAAGAGAATTTTTAGCTTTTCAATTTCAATTCGCTCTCCCAGAGTCAGGTGTGTTTTTTAGGATGCCGATGTTCGACGGATTCGCTTTTCATCGGGAGCAAGCTGCCTTTGCGCACATGAACATTCGTGCACAAGCCTCTTACGGTAGAGGAAAGCTGTCTTCAAGCTCGCATAAGGCTCACGTGTGCGAAAGGCAATTGCTTGATCTATACTCTCTCCGGATTTTGATAGTAGAAACAATTTAGCTGGTGTTGCACACTTATTTTGGCACATAGCAGCATCTTCTCGAAGTGGCTTTGCAGCGTCGAATAACTTACCGGGAAATAATAACCATCGCATAATCTCACACATACGGTTCGGGTAAGTATCGTATGGTTTTGGCTGACTGGAAAGATGATCCTGATCGGTAGAATGATTCTCTTTGTTGCCATCTGACCATATGCCGGAAAGCAGACCCCGATTTTTCTGGCGGGTTTCTTGGATATAGTTAGAGCCACAGTTATAGTGTGCTAGCTTGCGGATAGTGTCGTCGTAATCGGATTGGCCCCAAAAAACTGGCGATTTTACGGTTCTGGGAACGCAAATTTGCCAATTTCTTCTTCAGGGATTTTACCTGCTGTACGAGTCCAGAACAATGAGGTGTCCGGCGTAGGGTTTTAGAGAAAAGAAAATATTCATAGCATTCATGGCGAGTAAGCTCACCCTCAATAGACTGTCTTTCACGTTTGGCTTCGCGAATTTTAGACTTGAATCTCAGTAGGGAATTGCGGTTTTGATCCAGAGCTTGACCTTGCCGTATCAAGTGCTTTTCAAGCTTCAAACAAATTGGATTAGTTGCTGATAAATTGGAGTTTGGAGATAGTGTATCTGATGGGGGATAGCAGCCTTCCCATAGACTGGTTCACGTGGAATAGGAGGTGGTTCTGTTTCAGGGTCGCTTGATGGCCATAATCCTTGGCAAGAGCAGAATTGCCCACAAAAATTACTGCTATGAAACAGCAGTAACGAAACCATGGAGATTGCGAACGAACGGAGTATACATTTAGTCTTGCCTCTTCTAGAAGGATCGATGTTCTCTTCGGGGTTCAAGAGACTGCGATCTAGTTTCTTAAGGTATTTGCGATTAGGTGATCGTTGCGAAATAATTAGCGTGACCATAATCCAGTAATTAAAAAGCGTGGATTTCCGCTGCACCACTCGCTTGACGGAAGTGGTTTTGCTCCCGCATAAGAGAATGGCGAGGACGTATGCTATGCGTATCCTCCTACAATATGCCTGGGTTAGTGACAGCAAGCCACCGGTATTCGGTCTTTAAAAATGGGGGATTCTGCCAGAAACCCCGGGATTCTGTATGGAAAATCAACTTCCCCCTGAAGCTATATAATATGTTGACGCGACGCAAAGAGCCGTTCCAGCCTCTCAAGGCTAGGGACGTACGCATGTACGTCTGTGGTCCAACGGTCTACGGACTGCGCCCACATCGGGAATGCACGGCCTGTTATCGTTTTTGACTTACTTTTTCGATTCTTGCGCTACCTTTATGGACCGGATCATGTCAACCTATGTTCGCAATATCACTGATGTCGATGACAAGATCAATGCGCGTGCAGCCGAGGAGGGAGTGTCTATATGGAAATTGACTGAACAGACCACTAAGAGATTTCATAATGACATGTCTGCGCTAGGAGTCCTGCCTCCGACGATCGAACCGCGAGCAACCGAGCACATAGAAGAGATGAAGGTGATGATTGAAACGCTTATCTCTAGGAGGCATGCGTATATCTCTGAAGGTCATGCGTTATTCAGCGTGACGTCTATGACCGACTACGGAAAACTGTCTAAACGCTCGTTAGAGGAAATGGAAGTTGGAGCCCGCATCGAAGCAGCACCTACAAAAGAAATCCGATGGATTTCGTTTTGTGGAAGCCGTCGAAGGAAGGCGAACCGTCATCGGCCATCACCATGCGGAATTCAGATGCCAGGGCGCCCAGGTTGGCACATTGAGTGTTCGGCGATGATAGGAAAGCATCTTGGCGATGTCTTTGACATACACGGCGGCGGGATTGATCTCGTATTTCCTCATCATGAAAACGAGATCGCACAATCTCGTTGTGCACACAATACAGATATCATGGCACGTGTATGGATGCACAACGGGTTTTTGCAAGTTGAAGGCAAGAAAATGTCGAAATCTCTTGGCAATTTGTTACGATCGGTGACCTGCTAGATACGGATAAATTCGGAAAGCGGCGATGGCCAGGTGAGGCTTTGCGTCTTGCGATGTTGATGACGCACTATCGTCAACCTCTAGATTTCACCGTACGCAATCTTGAAGTCGCTGAGAAGCTTCTGAGTCAGTGGTATCGTAAGGTCGGTGATGTTGAGCCTTCGTCAGAGAGTGATTGGGCTGATGAAATTAATTCTGCCTTGGCAGATGACTTGAATACACCAAGTGCAATTACTAGGCTTCATGCAGTTTCGGGTTGTATTGGAGAGGGCGAGAAGTCTAAGGCGTCTGCGTGCTTAAGAAGGCTGCCAATCTAATGGGCTTTTTGGAGAATACGGATGAAGAGCAGAGAGCACAAGCAGAAGAGAGGCAGGGACTTGATAAGGCATTTGTGGACAGGCTTGTTGCATCCCGCCTTCTAGCCCGTGTGGATAAAAATTTCATCGAAGCGGACCGCATTCGGGAAGAGTTAGCAACGATGGGGGTTGCCCTCTCGGACTCAAAGGATCCCCAAACCCGGAAAAATCGCAACTTCTTGGGAGGTTGGTAACTCCAGGCTGGGTGAGGATGCGCAATGAAAGGATGGCTATCCTGAAGTACCTTTAATAACTTCCTTGTTAAAATTGAGGTAGTCACGTTCATGCAGCGTAGACCAGCTGATTGGAGCTTCAGGGTTATGTGATCGTAAAATGAGCAAAAAAAGACTCTATCTGTTTGATACAACCCTGCGCGATGGTGCACAGACGACCGGTGTTGATTTCTCTGTAGAGGAAAAACGGCGCATCGCTGGTATCCTTGATGAGTTAGGAGTTGATTATATCGAGGGTGGCTATCCCAGGAGCAAACGTGACTGATACGGAGTTTTTAGCCGAAAAACCAAACTACAAAACGGCCAAACTCACTGCCTTTGGCATGATTAAGCGTTCTGGCTGTTCTATCTCAAACGACCCAGGTCTAAAGGCTGTCTTGCAATCACGCGCTGAAGCGATTTGCCTCGTAACAAAAGCTTGGGATTATCATGTACGCGTTGCTCTTGGCATTACAAACGAGGAGTGCCTCGAAGCTTTGGTTCAATCGGTAAAAGCCCTCGTCGATTTCGGACGTGAGACACTAATTGATTGTGAGCATTTTTTCGATGGGTACAAGGGAAATCGCAATTTTGCTCTTTCTGTGGTTTCTGCCGCCTACGAAGGCGGTGCCCGCTGGGTTATATTATGCGATACTAATGGTGGCACCTTGCCACACGAAGTCGAGCGTATCGTTTCGGATGTGACTACCCGTTGTACCGGGCAGGCATTTGGGTATACATACGCATAACGATACCGATAATGCCGTAGCAAATTCCCTAATGGCGGTGCGAGCAGGATGCCATCACATCCAGGGTACGCTTAACGGGCTAGGTGAGCGATGCGGAAATGCCAATCTCACGTCAATTATTCCGACGCTTTTATTAAAGAGTGAGTTCGCAGAGCATTTCGATACGGGCGTGACACCAGAACGTTTGCGTACACTCACCCACGCAAGCCGTGTTCTTGATGAGATGTTGAACCGTGCACCAGATCGCCATGCGCCCTACGTTGGTGAAAGTACTTTCGCAACCAAGGCTGGCATACATGCATCAGCTATTGTGAAAGAACCAAAGACTTATGAACATGTGATGCCTGGAAGTGTTGGAAACGTTCGCCAACTTCTCGTATCCAAGCAATCTGGTCGCTCGAGCATACTGGCGGCAATAGAGCGCCTAGAGATTTTCATCGACAGAAATGATGTGCGAGTCTCTAACTTACTTGATGAGGTAAAAACGCGTGAGGCAGCTGGCTATGCTTATGAGGCTGCGGAAGCATCTTTTGAGCTTCTTGCGCGGCGTACACTCGAGACAGTTCCTCGTTATTTTTCTATCGATAGTTTTCGTGTCATGGTGGAAAAGCGACGTAATGCGCTTGGTAAAACTGATTACTGTTTCGGAGGCTACTGTGAAAATGTATATCAATGGTGATAACGAGCCACTCTGGTCGGTTGGTGAGGGAGCTGGTCCAGTCAATGCGCTCGACAAGGCGCTGCGCAAGGACTTAGGACGCTACCAGAGATATATCGATGGTGTTGAGCTTATCGACTACAAGGTGCGTATCCTCACAGGTGGCACTGAAGCCATCACACGCGTTATGGTTGAGAGCTACGATACAGTTACGGGTGCGCGGTGGTTTACAGTTGGAGTTTCGCCTAATATTATCGATGCAAGCTTTGAGGCTCTGCTTGACTCTATCAACTTCAAGCTGATGAAAGCCAATGCTTTGTGTTGCCTAGATTTATAGCTTTTGGGTATGTGCTCGCTAAGTTTCTAGACTACTAATCACTCGGAGCAGGAGATCTCGAGAGACCAAGTTCGCTTTCCAATAAAATCCACCATACCAAATGGACTAACTGTGGCTGAGCCTAATAAGAGTCTCGATCGGGGTATATAGGCTTCTCGTAAGAGAGCTCGTCAATTTTAGAAAAAGATTATATCTAGAGCATGAATATGCTGTTTGGTATATCGGTTTACTCGTGAGTGATATGTCCGTGAATCTGAGCTATTCGCTTGTTGATGGGGAGATGTGTTCTGGTATAGGAGTGCGAGGATGCTATACGATTTGAGTGTTCGTGGGGATTAGATTGAATAATGGATGTAAATAGATAGAAAAGGAGATGTGCCTTGCTTAAAAGCAATGAACTCTAGCGCATGATGTTCCTCATGTTAAGAAAGGATTGAAGTTCGTTTCCACGGTGGAAGAAAGAGCTCTCCGGTATATTTTTTCTATTCTGTAGTAGACTGGCCTCGCGAGGGGCGATAGTCTGAGGGCGCTTTTCGGTGAAGTAGCTAATCGGTGCTTCTAGGATAGGTCCTAATCTCTCCAGCTGAGATATTTTTAGGTATCGGGGGAGTTTTCTGATTTACCATTAGGCCTCACTAAAGAAACGTAGCCTGGCCGAATTGGGTATCCGGATTTGCGATTCTTGGAGGACGATGCTATTATTAAAGAAACACCATCTATTCGCATGATAGGACTTTTTTTTGCAGCTTCTTCAGGCAAAAGCTCACCGGCTAAAACTTGATCTGCAAGATCATCTAACCCATTTCCTCTACGACGCATGTATGCATCGACGATGTCGGCTGCTGCCCGTGCGATGAGATAACGCCCACGCCGCCGCCTTGCAACGATCCTTTCTTCTTTGACTTTACCGATACTGCGTACGATCTGGACGAGTTCTGGATGCCCTCGCCCGTTGTTGCAGTCGTTTTAAGAACGGGAACTTTTCCAGATGTGGATGAACGAAGAGATATCGCTCCTATGAGCTGTTGCCGTGTTGTATCTGCTCCGGTTTATCACTTTTATTTACGACTATGATGTTGGCGATTTCTAGAAAGCCGGACTTCATAGCTTGAATGTCGTCCCCTAATCCTGGAGCCGAAATGACTACACGTACGTCGGCTACCTCAGCGATATCAATTTCGCTTTGTCCTGTACCAACCGTCTCTAAGAGGATGATATCACGTCCTGCAGCATCGAGCGCATCGATGATACGGACTGCGGCAGGTGAAAGTCCACCAAGGTAACCGCGGCTCGCTAATGAGCGCACAAAAACGTCTTCGTCGTCAAAGGCTGCCGTCATGCGAATGCGATCTCCTAAAATCGACCCGCCGGAAATTGAACTCGAAGGATCTACGGCGACAACACCCACTCTAAGGTTTTGGGTGCGCAGCTCTATAATCACGGAATTGATAAGTGTCGATTTTTCCTGCGCCAGGTGGTCCCGTAAAACCGACAACGAGTGCGTTGTTGAGATGAGGCTGCATAGCCCTTAAGAGAGCAGGGGCTGAAGGAGATCGACGCTCAAGCTCAGTTATTACGGTGGCAGTTGCACGTCGTTCACCCTTACGCATTCGCTCAACGAGGCTGCACAAATCTGCCTCAGTCGGAGAGCTTTTTGACTTAGCCATCAGAAATAACACGCGGAAATATGAGATACACTCAAGTGTGCGAAGATCTAATTCCTAAACTAATGGAGCCCAACTCTAGAGCATTTACCCTGATCTTTAGCGGAAAGGCTAGCCCTCTAGAATTCGGTAGATATTCAAGCCCAAATATGTCTTTGACTCCTCAAATCTCCTCTATAGGCTTTCTTCATGCTGAGCATCCTAAAGCTTCGTTGAGAACAACCTGGAACAATCTGCCGACACTTGAGCCCTCATCCACTATCCTCCCTACCGCAACGCACCTCTAACTCGTTTCCATCCGCGCCTGATAGGCGCTTGACCTTAACGAAGACAAACCCCGTCCATGAATTCCCTTAAGCTTGCCTCTGCATTATAGCGAAGCACGTGATTATCTACAAGGCTCTTGCCATCCTCTACGATATCAATAGATCTCTTATAGTCACGTAATTTATTGTGAGAGATGCAACTCAAATCGATCTAGGTTAAAGCTATGACCTTAATGTGAAAGAGAGCTTCGTGATAGAAAGAGGCCTTTGTGAGGAATATTTTACGATGTATCAGCACCTAACTGAATTTCCTCTGCAGAGCAGAAAGTACAGCTACAGAATCCACCACGACTGCGAGAACTACGCATTTAGGATTATCAAAGAGCACTTACAACCAGCACTCAGGTGTGATCACACTTAGCAACAAGTGACTGCAAGAGTTTAAGAGCCTTCTAAAGCTTAGGTTAAGAATAATGCGTTTTACTGGAAGTTTAGGCATTCTCCGATCGGCAGTCGTAACGCTATTCGGATCAAACTCCGGCTATTGCTAGAGGGCATAGTATCATTGAAGAAACCCGTCATAGTGAGCTCCCTGACGAGCTTTGAGTATATCGTCTATCACGATCAAATGTATGACCTCTTTTAGTTCTTCTGGAAAAGTCGAAATCTGCATAGGGAGCCTACATTCGTTGGTTTAAGATCATTTAGGACGCACCAAATATCTTAACTGATAGGGGGAACTTCATGCTATATTGACCTGACTCTAGGGATGAAGAGGAGGGTATCGAGATGACTATGGCATGATAGATTGATATATCGATCTTAGGTGATGTACTCTGCGCGTTGTCTCACGATTTCCTGGTCTTGAGTTTTTGTTCGTTTTGGATTTTGCAGTGAGCCATGCGCGGTTAAGAATACCCTAGGTTGAACCAGTAGCCGAATTCTGAGGTCTATTTAGTCATTCTGGCGCAATCGTTCCTCCTTGGCTCCTAACTTCAATCTTTCGTTAAGTGTGATTCTCGACGTTTATAGACGTGAATTATCACTTCGGTACTCATTCACGGAATGCGCCTAAGAATCTACTTTAAGATCCTTCGTCTCTAGCGGTCCATGCTTCTTTGTGATAGCAGAGATGACTGCAGGTAGGATCTTTCTCGCATTATTCACGATAGTGAAGCTCACATCGACTTCCGGGCGGATAAAACCCTCTGATTTCATGTGATTCAAGGTGTTTCAAGAATGGGTCCCAAAAACCTTCTAGATTGGCAACTATAACGGGTTTGATATGACAGCCAAGCTGAATCCAAGTAAGTTGCTCGACAAGCTCCTCAAGTGTTCCGATTCCACCAGGAAGTGCTACGAATGCATCTGAACGCTCCAAACATCAATCTTTTACGCTCATGCATGTCTTGTGTAACGATGAGTTCGTTGACTCTGCTTAGTAAGCTTTCCCTTGCGTGTGAGAAATTGAGGGATGATTCCAGTAACATGCCCGCCGCAGTTGAGTGTGGCGTTGGCGATCTCGCCCATGAGGCCTAGATTACCACCACCATAGACCGAGGCCGATCCCTTGTTTGCCGAGAGCCTCGACCCAGCGTGCGCGCGGCTAGTCGATAAGCCTCGCTTCTGCCTACATCAGATCCACAGTAGACGCAGATGTTGCGCAC
>CM062297.1:764784444-765089652 GCA_031216915.1 Pictodentalium vernedei
TACCTTGAGAAATATCCTCCAGGTCAATGATATCAAGTCTCCAATTGGTTATATTTCTAGTTGATAATATAATCCAGGCAATTCTCCAAACCATCAAAATTCAATGGAGTTCGCAATTTGAAATTCTTAATAGGTCTCCAGGTGATTATCTTGGAATCCTATCTCTTCCAGTCTGTGGTCATTTCTGGTCCTCTTACCAGCTAGCTCATAACCATTCATCGACTTTCTTTCAAAGTAGTGGAACTCCACGCACACTTCCAGCCTCCAGTTCATAGCTGTTTAATTCCAAATTCAGCAGAAATCTGTGAGTTCTCTGAAAATCTGTCTTCCATTCAATTTGTTACCATTGAGACTTCTACATTCTGTACAACTGAATAGATACCATTTCATGTACAAAGAGGAGTTTTGATTCATATACAGCCCAGTTCATCTTTCAGAATAAACAAGATATACATGGAAAGATATGTACCTTGGGAAATATCCTCCAGATCAACGATATCAAGTCTGCAATTAATCATTGAAAGATCTCATTTCAAATGAAGGAAAATAGCTCCAATCACACGCTTCTCAACAGATCACACCAAATTTATGTCCATTTAGCTCAGCAGCATTCTCGGCACAAAACTGTATTCGGATATATTTCTAGTTGATAATAATCCAGGCAGTTCTTCAAACTGTCAAAATTCAGAGGAGTTGGCAACTGAAAAGTCTTAGTAGGTCTGCAGGTGATTATCTTGAAATCCTATCTCTTCCAGTCTGCGGTCATTTCTGGTCCTGTTTCCAGTTAGCTCATAACCATTCATCGAGTTTCTTTCAAAGTAGTGGAACTGCACACACATTTCCAGCCTCCAGTCCAGATCTGTTTAATTCGAAATTCAGCAGAAATCTGCGAGTTCTCTGAAAAGCTGTCTTCCATTCAATTTGTTACCTTTGAGACTTCTAGATTCTGTACATCTGAACAGACACCATTTCATGTACAAAGAGGAGTTTTGATTCATACAAGGCCCAATTCATCATTAAAAAAACACAAGATATACATGGAAAGCTATTACCTTGAGAAATATCCTCCAGGTCAATGATATCAAGTCTCCAATTGCTCAGGAGCATTCTTGGCACAAAACTGAATTCGGTTATATTTCTAGTTGATAATATAATCTAAGCAATTCTCCAAACCGTTAAAATTCAAAGGAGTTGGCAATTTCAAATTCTTAATAGGTCTTCTGGTGATTATCTTGGAATCCTACCTCTTCCAGTCTGTGGTCATTTCTGGTCCTCTTACCAGTTAGCTCATAACCATTCATCGAGTTTCTTTCAAAGTAGTGGAACTCCACGCACACTTCCAGCCCCCAGTTCATAGCGGTTTAATTTCAAATTCGGCAGAAATCTGTGAGTTCTCTGAAAATCTGTCTTCCATTCAATTTGTTACCATTGAGACTTCTACATTCTGTACATCTGAATAGATACCATTTCATGTACAAAGAGGAGTTTTGATTCATATACAGGCCAGTTCAACTTTCAGAATAAACAAGATATACATGGAAAGATATGTACTTTGGGAAATATCCTCCAGATCAATGATATCAAGTCTGCAATTAACCATTGAAAGATCTCATTTCAAATGAAGGAAAATAGCTCCATACACATGCTTCTCAACAGATCACACCAAATTACTGTCCATTTGGCTCTGCAGCATTCCGGCACAAAACTGTATTCGGATATATCTCTAGTTGATAATAATCCAGGCAGTTCTTCAAACTGTCAAAATTCAGAGGAGTTGGCAACTGAAAAGTCTTAATAGGTCTGCAGGTGATTATCTTGAAATCCTATCTCTTCCAGTCTGCGGTCAGTTCTGGTCCACTTACCAGCTAGATCATAACCATTCGAGTTTCTTTCAAAGTAGTGGAACTCCACGCACACTTCCAGCCTCCAGTTCAGATCTGTTTAATTCCAAATTCAGCAGAAATCTGTGAGTTCTCTGAAAATCTGTCTTCCATTCAATTTGTTACCATTGAGACTTCTACATTCTGTACATCTGAAGAGATACCACTTCATGTACAAAGAGGAGTTTTCATTCATATACAGCCCCAGTTCATCTTTCAGAAAACACAAGATATACATGGAAAGATATGTACCTTGGGAAATATCCTCCAGATCAATGATATCAAGTCTGCAATTAATCATTGAAAGATCTCATTTCAAATGAAGGAAAATAGCTCCATACACACGCTTCACAACAAATCACACCAAATTTATGTCCATCTGGCTCAGCAGCATTCTCGGCACAAAACTGTATTCGGATATATTTCTAGTTGATAATAATCCAGGCAGTTCTTCAAACTGTCAAAATTCAGAGGAGTTGGCAACTGAAAAGTCTTAATAGGTCAGCAGGTGATTATCTTCAAATCCTATCTCTTCCAGTCTGCGGTCATTTCTGGTCCTCTTACCAGTTAGCTCATAACCATTCATCGAGTTTCTTTCAAAGTAGTGGAACTGCACACACATTTCCAGCCTCCAGTCCAGATCTGTTTAATTCCAAATCAGCAGAAATCTGCGAGTTCTCTGAAAAGCTGTCTTCCATTCAATTTGTTACCTTTGAGACTTCTAGATTCTGTACATCTGAATAGACACCATTTCATGTACAAAGAGAAGTTTTGATTCGTACAAGGCCCAATTCATCATTAAGAAAACACAAGATATACATGGAAAGCTATTACCTTGAGAAATATCCTCCAGGTCAATGATATCAAGTCTCCAATTGCTCAGGAGCATTCTTGGCACAAAACTGAATTCGGTTATATTTCTAGTTGATAATATAATCCAGGCAATTCTCCAAACCGTTAAAATTCAAAGGAGTTGGCAATTTCAAATTCTTAATAGGTCTTAAGGTGATTATCTTGGAATTCTATCTTTTCCAGTCTGTGGTCATTTCTGGTCCTCTTACCAGTTAGCTCATAACCATTCATCGAGTTTCTTTCAAAGTAGTGAAACTGCACACACATTTCCAGCCTCCAGTCCAGATCAGTTTAATTCCAAATTCAGCAGAAATCTGCGAGTTCTCTGAAAAGCTGTCTTCCATTCAATTTGTTACCATTGAGACTTCTAGATTCTCTACATCTGAATAGACACCATTTCATGTACAAAGAGGAGTTTTCATTCATACAAGGCCCAATTCATCATTAAGAAGAGACAAGATTTACATGGAAAGCTATTACCTTGAGAACAATCCTCCAGGTCAATGATATCAAGTCTCCAATTGGTTATATTTCTAGTTGATAATATAATCCAGGCAATTCTCCAAACCATCAAAATTCAATGGAGTTCGCAATTTGAAATTCTTAATAGGTCTCCAGGTGATTATCTTGGAATCCTATCTCTTCCAGTCTGTGGTCATTTCAGGTCCTCTTACCAGCTAGCTCATAACCATTCATCGAGTTTCTTTCAAAGTAGTGGAACTCCACGCACACTTCCAGCCTCCAGTTCATAGCGGTTTAATTCCAAATTCAGCAGAAATCTGTCAGTTCTCTGAAAATCTGTCTTCCATTCAATTTGTTACCATTGAGACTTCTACATTCTGTACATCTGAATAGATACCATTTCATGTACAAAGAGGTGTTTTGATTCATATACAGCCCAGTTCAACTTTCAGAATAAACAAGATATACATGGAAAGATATGTACTTTGGGAAATATCCTCCAGATCAATGATATCAAGTCTGCAATTAACCATTGAAAGATCTCATTTCAAATGAAGGAAAATAGCTCCATACACATGCTTCTATACAGATCACACCAAATTACTGTCCATTCGGCTCAGCAGCATTCTCGGCACAAAACTGTATTCGGATATATTTCTAGTTGATAATAATCCAGGCAGTTCTTCAAACTGTCAAAATTCAGAGGAGTTGGCAACTGAAAAGTCTTAATAGGTCTGCAGGTGATTATCTTGAAATCCTATCTCTTCCAGTCTGCGGTCATTTCTGGTCCTCTTACCAGCAAGATCATAACCATTCGAGTTTCTTTCAAAGTAGTGGAACTCCACGCACACTTCCAGCCTCCAGTTCAGATCTGTTTAATTCCAAATTCAGCAGAAATCTATGAGTTCTCTGAAAATCTGTCTTCCATTCAATTTGTTACCATTGAGACTTCTACATTCTCTACATCTGAATAGATACCATTTCATGTACAAAGAGGAGTTTTCATTCATATACAGCCCAGTTCATCTTTCAGAAAACACAAGATATACATGGAAAGATATTTACCTTGGGAAATATCCTCCAGATCAATGATATCAAGTCTGCAATTAATCATTGAAAGATCTCATTTCAAATGAAGGAAAATAGCTCCATACACACGCTTCTCAACAAATCACACCAAATTTATGACCATTTGGCTCAGCAGCATTCTCGGCGCAAAACTGTATTCGGATATATTACTAGTTGATAATAATCCAGGCAGTTCTTCAAACTGTCAAAATTCAGAGGAGTTGGCAACTGAAAAGTCTTAATAGGTCTGCAGGTGATTATCTTGAAATCCTATCTCTTCCAGTCTGCGGTCATTTCTGGTCCTCTTACCAGCTAGATCATAACCATTCGAGTTTCTTTCAAAGTAGTGGAACTCCACGCACACTTCCAGCCTCCAGTTCAGATCTGTTTAATTCCAAATTCAGCAGAAATCTGTGAGTTCTCTGAAAATCTGTCTTCCATTCAATTTGTTACAATTGAGACTTCTACATTCTGTACATCTGAATAGATACCATTTCATGTACAAAGAGGAGTTTTCATTCATATACAGCCCAGTTCATCTTTCAGAAAACACAAGATATACATGGAAAGATATGTACCTTGGGAAATATCCTCCAGATCAACGATATCAAGTCTGCAATTAACCATTGAAAGATCTCATTTCAAATGAAGGAAAATAGCTCCATACACACGCTTCTCAACAGATCACACCAAATTTATGTCCATTTGGCTCAGCAGCATTCTCGGCACAAAACTGTATTCGGATATATTTCTAGTTGATAATAATCCAGGCAGTTCTTCAAACTGTCAAAATTCAGAGGAGTTGGCAACTGTAAAGTCTTAATAGGTCTGCAGGTGATTATCTTGAAATCCTATCTCTTCCAGTCTGCGGTCATTTCTGGTCCTCTTACCAGTTGGCTTTAGCTGATAACTATTCATCGAGTTTCTTTCAAAGTAGTGGAACTGCACACACATTTCCAGCCTCCAGTCCAGATCTGTTTCTTTTCAAATTCAGCAGAAATCTGCGAGTTCTCTGAAAAGCTGTCTTCCATTCAATTTGTTACCATTGAGACTTCTAGATTCTGTACATCTGAATAGACACCATTTCATGTACAGAGAGGAGTTTTGATTCATACAGGGTCCAATTCATCACTAAGAAAACACAAGATATACATGGAAAGCTATTACCTTGAGAAATATCCTCCAGGTCAATGATATCAAGTCTCCAATTGGTTATATTTCTAGTTGATAATATAATCCAGGCAATTCTCCAAACCATCAAAATTCAATGGAGTTCGCAATTTGAAATTCTTAATAGGTCTCCAGGTGATTATCTTGGAATCCTATCTCTTCCAGTCTGTGGTCATTTCTGGTCCTCTTACCAGCTAGCTCATAACCATTCATCGAGTTTCTTTCAAAGTAGTGGAACTCCACGCACACTTCCAGCCTCCAGTTCATAGCTGTTTAATTCCAAATTCAGCAGAAATCTGTGAGTTCTCTGAAAATCTGTCTTCCATTCAATTTGTTACCATTGAGACTTCTACATTCTGTACATCTGAATAGATACCATTTCATGTACAAAGAGGAGTTTTCATTCATATACAGCCCAGTTCATCTTTCAGAAAACACAAGATATACATGGAAAGATATGTACCTTGGGAAATATCCTCCAGATCAATGATATCAAGTCTGCAATTAATCATTGAAAGATCTCATTTCAAATGAAGGAAAATAGCTCCATACACACGCTTCTCAACAAATCACACCAAATTTATGTCCATCTGGCTCAGCAGCATTCTCGGCACAAAACTGTATTCGGATATATTTCTAGTTGATAATAATCCAGGCAGTTCTTCAAACTGTCAAAATTCAGAGGAGTTGGCAACTGAAAAGTCTTAGTAGGTCTGCAGGTGATTATCTTTAAATCCTATCTCTTCCAGTCTGCGGTCATTTCAGGTCCTCTTACCAGTTAGCTCATAACCATTCATCGAGTTTCTTTCAAAGTAGTGGAACTGCAAACACATTTCCAGCCTCCAGTCCAGATCTGTTTAATTCCAAATCCAGCAGAAATCTGCGAGTTCTCTGAAAAGCTGTCTTCCATTCAATTTGTTACCTTTGAGACTTCTAGATTCTGTACATCTGAATAGACACCATTTCATGTACAAAGAGGAGTTTTGATTCATACAAGGCCCAATTCATCATTAAGAAAACACAAGATATACATGGAAAGCTATTACCTTGAGAAATATCCTCCAGGTCAATGATATCAAGTCTCCAATTGCTCAGGAGCATTCTTGGCACAAAACTGAATTCGGTTATATTTCTAGTTGATAATATAATCTAAGCAATTCTCCAAACCGTTAAAATTCAAAGGAGTTGGCAATTTCAAATTCTTAATAGGTCTTCTGGTGATTATCTTGGAATCCTACCTCTTCCAGTCTGTGGTCATTTCTGGTCCTCTTACCAGTTAGCTCATAACCATTCATCGAGTTTCTTTCAAAGTAGTGGAACTCCACGCACACTTCCAGCCCCCAGTTCATAGCGGTTTAATTTCAAATTCGGCAGAAATCTGTGAGTTCTCTGAAAATCTGTCTTCCATTCAATTTGTTACCATTGAGACTTCTACATTCTGTACATCTGAATAGATACCATTTCATGTACAAAGAGGAGTTTTGATTCATATACAGGCCAGTTCAACTTTCAGAATAAACAAGATATACATGGAAAGATATGTACTTTGGGAAATATCCTCCAGATCAATGATATCAAGTCTGCAATTAACCACTGAAAGATCTCATTTCAAATGAAGGAAAATAGCTCCATACACATGCTTCTGAACAGATCACACCAAATTACTGTCCATTTGGCTCTGCAGCATTCCGGCACAAAACTGTATTCGGATATATCTCTAGTTGATAATAATCCAGGCAGTTCTTCAAACTGTCAAAATTCAGAGGAGTTGGCAACTGAAAAGTCTTAATAGGTCTGCAGGTGATTATCTTGAAATCCTATCTCTTCCAGTCTGCGGTCAGTTCTGGTCCACTTACCAGCTAGATCATAACCATTCGAGTTTCTTTCAAAGTAGTGGAACTCCACGCACACTTCCAGCCTCCAGTTCAGATCTGTTTAATTCCAAATTCAGCAGAAATCTGTGAGTTCTCTGAAAATCTGTCTTCCATTCAATTTGTTACCATTGAGACTTCTACATTCTGTACATCTGAAGAGATACCACTTCATGTACAAAGAGGAGTTTTCATTCATATACAGCCCCAGTTCATCTTTCAGAAAACACAAGATATACATGGAAAGATATGTACCTTGGGAAATATCCTCCAGATCAATGATATCAAGTCTGCAATTAATCATTGAAAGATCTCATTTCAAATGAAGGAAAATAGCTCCATACACACGCTTCTCAACAAATCACACCAAATTTAGGTCCATTTGGCTCAGCAGCATTCTCGGCACAAAACTGTATTCGGATATATTTCTAGTTGATAATAATCCAGGCAGTTCTTCAAACTGTCAAAATTCAGAGGAGTTGGCAACTGAAAAGTCTTAGTAGGTCTGCAGGTGATTATGTTTAAATCCTATCTCTTCCAGTCTGCGGTCATTTCTGGTCCTCTTACCAGTTAGCTCATAACCATTCATCGAGTTTCTTTCAAAGTAGTGAAACTGCACACACATTTCCAGCCTCCAGTCCAGATCTGTTTAATTCCAAATTCAGCAGAAATCTGCGAGTTCTCTGAAAAGCTGTCTTCCATTCAATTTGTTACCTTTGAGACTTCTAGATTCTGTACATCTGAATAGACACCATTTCATGTACAAAGAGGAGTTTTGATTCATACAAGGTCCAATTCATCACTAAGAAAACACAAGATATACATGGAAAGCTATTACCTTGAGAAATATCCTCCAGGTCAATGATATCAAGTCTCCAATTGGTTATATTTCTAGTTGATAATATAATCCAGGCAATTCTCCAAACCATCAAAATTCAATGGAGTTCGCAATTTGAAATTCTTAACTGGTAAAGTGCTGAGTTTTTCTGACAAAAAATCAAAGCTCATCATATACTGCTCTATTACATTTAATTGGATAGTGCCTTATAGGCACTATCCAATTAAATGTCAGAGAGCAAGGTATTGTATAAAAAATCTGATTCATACCAGGAACAATAAAGGCTTCCTCAGGCAGAATGTAGCTACAGACAGTTATTGCCTGTCACTTTTAGTAAAGCCCAAAATAGGGCTTCCAGCACTCTACCAGGTAATAGGTCTACAGGTGATTATCTTGGAATCCTATCTCTTCCAGTCTGTGGTCATTTCAGGTCCTCTTACCAGCTAGCTCATAACCATTCATCGAGTTTCTTTCAAAGTAGTGGAACTCCACGCACACTTCCAGCCTCCAGTTCATAGCGGTTTAATTCCAAATTCAGCAGAAATCTGTGAGTTCTCTGAAAATCTGTCTTCCATTCAATTTGTTACCATTGAGACTTCTACATTCTGTACATCTGAAGAGATACCATTTCATGTACAAAGAGGAGTTTTGATTCATATACAGCCCAGTTCAACTTTCAGAATAAACAAGATATACATGGAAAGATATGTACTTTGGGAAATATCCTTCAGATCAATGATATCAAGTCTGCAATTAACCATTGAAAGATCTCATTTCAAATGAAGGAAAATAGCTCCATACACATGCTTCTCAACAGATCACACCAAATTACTGTCCATTTGGCTCAGCAGCATTCTCGGCACAAAACTGTATTCGGATATCTTTCTAGTTGATAATAATCCAGGCAGTTCTTCAAACTGTCAAAATTCAGAGGAGTTGGCAACTGAAAAGTCTTAATAGGTCTACAGGTGATTATCTTGAAATCCTATCTCTTCCAGTCTGAGGGCAGTTCTGGTCCACTTACCAGCTAGATTATAACCATTCGAGTTTCTTTCAAAGTAGTGGAACTCCACGCACACCTCCAGCCTCCAGTTCAGATCTGTTTAATTCCAAATTCAGCAGAAATCTGTGAGTTCTCTGAAAATCTGTCTTCCATTCAATTTGTTACCATTGAGACTTCTACATTCTGTACATCTGAATAGATACCATTTCATGTACAAAGAGGAGTTTTCATTCATATACAGCCCAGTTCATCTTTCAGAAAACACAAGATATACATGGAAAGATATGTACCTTGGGAAATATCCTCCAGATCAATGATATCAAGTCTGCAATTAATCATTGAAAGATCTCATTTCAAATGAAGGAAAATAGCTCCATACACACGCTTCTCAACAAATCACACCAAATTTAGGTCCATTTGGCTCAGCAGCATTCTCGGCACAAAACTGTATTCGGATATATTTCTAGTTGATAATAATCCAGGCAGTTCTTCAAACTGTCAAAATTCAGAGGAGTTGGCAACTGAAAAGTCTTAGTAGGTCTGCAGGTGATTATCTTTAAATCCTATCTCTTCCAGTCTGCGGTCATTTCTGGTCCTCTTACCAGTTAGCTCATAACCATTCATCGAGTTTCTTTCAAAGTAGTGAAACTGCACACACATTTCCAGCCTCCAGTCCAGATCTGTTTAATTCCAAATTCAGCAGAAATCTGCGAGTTCTCTGAAAAGCTGTCTTCCATTCAATTTGTTACCTTTGAGACTTCTAGATTCTGTTCATCTGAATAGACACCATTTCATGTACAAAGAGGAGTTTTGATTCATACAAGGTCCAATTCATCACTAAGAAAACACAAGATATACATGGAAAGCTATTACCTTGAGAAATATCCTCCAGGTCAATGATATCAAGTCTCCAATTGGTTATATTTCTAGTTGATAATATAATCCAGGCAATTCTCCAAACCATCAAAATTCAATGGAGTTCGCAATTTGAAATTCTTAATAGGTCTCCAGGTGATTATCTTGGAATCCTATCTCTTCCAGTCTGTGGTCATTTCTGGTCCTCTTACCAGCTAGCTCATAACCATTCATCGACTTTCTTTCAAAGTAGTGGAACTCCACGCACACTTCCAGCCTCCAGTTCATAGCTGTTTAATTCCAAATTCAGCAGAAATCTGTGAGTTCTCTGAAAATCTGTCTTCCATTCAATTTGTTACCATTGAGACTTCTACATTCTGTACAACTGAATAGATACCATTTCATGTACAAAGAGGAGTTTTGATTCATATACAGCCCAGTTCATCTTTCAGAATAAACAAGATATACATGGAAAGATATGTACCTTGGGAAATATCCTCCAGATCAACGATATCAAGTCTGCAATTAATCATTGAAAGATCTCATTTCAAATGAAGGAAAATAGCTCCATACACACGCTTCTCAACAGATCACACCAAATTTATGTCCATTTAGCTCAGCAGCATTCTCGGCACAAAACTGTATTCGGATATATTTCTAGTTGATAATAATCCAGGCAGTTCTTCAAACTGTCAAAATTCAGAGGAGTTGGCAACTGAAAAGTCTTAGTAGGTCTGCAGGTGATTATCTTGAAATCCTATCTCTTCCAGTCTGCGGTCATTTCTGGTCCTGTTTCCAGTTAGCTCATAACCATTCATCGAGTTTCTTTCAAAGTAGTGGAACTGCACACACATTTCCAGCCTCCAGTCCAGATCTGTTTAATTCGAAATTCAGCCGAAATCTGCGAGTTCTCTGAAAAGCTGTCTTCCATTCAATTTGTTACCTTTGAGACTTCTAGATTCTGTACATCTGAACAGACACCATTTCATGTACAAAGAGGAGTTTTGATTCATACAAGGCCCAATTCATCATTAAAAAAACACAAGATATACATGGAAAGCTATTACCTTGAGAAATATCCTCCAGGTCAATGATATCAAGTCTCCAATTGCTCAGGAGCATTCTTGGCACAAAACTGAATTCGGTTATATTTCTAGTTGATAATAATCCAGGCAGTTCTTCAAACTGTCAAAATTCAGAGGAGTTGGCAACTGAAAAGTCTTAATAGGTCTGCAGGTGATTATCTTGAAATCCTATCTCTTCCAGTCTGCGGTCACTTCTGGTCCTCTTACCAGTTGGCTTTAGCTGATAACTATTCATCGAGTTTCTTTCAAAGTAGTGGAACTGCACACACATTTCCAGCCTCCAGTCCAGATCTGTTTCTTTTCAAATTCAGCAGAAATCTGCGAGTTCTCTGAAAAGCTGTCTTCCATTCAATTTGTTACCATTGAGACTTCTAGATTCTGTACATCTGAATAGACACCATTTCATGTACAGAGAGGAGTTTTGATTCATACAGGGTCCAATTCATCACTAAGAAAACACAAGATATACATGGAAAGCTATTACCTTGAGAAATATCCTCCAGGTCAATGATATCAAGTCTCCAATTGGTTATATTTCTAGTTGATAATATAATCCAGGCAATTCTCCAAACCATCAAAATTCAATGGAGTTCGCAATTTGAAATTCTTAATAGGTCTCCAGGTGATTATCTTGGAATCCTATCTCTTCCAGTCTGTGGTCATTTCTGGTCCTCTTACCAGCTAGCTCATAACCATTCATCGAGTTTCTTTCAAAGTAGTGGAACTCCACGCACACTTCCAGCCTCCAGTTCATAGCTGTTTAATTCCAAATTCAGCAGAAATCTGTGAGTTCTCTGAAAATCTGTCTTCCATTCAATTTGTTACCATTGAGACTTCTACATTCTGTACATCTGAATAGATACCATTTCATGTACAAAGAGGAGTTTTCATTCATATACAGCCCAGTTCATCTTTCAGAAAACACAAGATATACATGGAAAGATATGTACCTTGGGAAATATCCTCCAGATCAATGATATCAAGTCTGCAATTAATCATTGAAAGATCTCATTTCAAATGAAGGAAAATAGCTCCATACACACGCTTCTCAACAAATCACACCAAATTTATGTCCATCTGGCTCAGCAGCATTCTCGGCACAAAACTGTATTCGGATATATTTCTAGTTGATAATAATCCAGGCAGTTCTTCAAACTGTCAAAATTCAGAGGAGTTGGCAACTGAAAAGTCTTAGTAGGTCTGCAGGTGATTATCTTTAAATCCTATCTCTTCCAGTCTGCGGTCATTTCAGGTCCTCTTACCAGTTAGCTCATAACCATTCATCGAGTTTCTTTCAAAGTAGTGGAACTGCAAACACATTTCCAGCCTCCAGTCCAGATCTGTTTAATTCCAAATCCAGCAGAAATCTGCGAGTTCTCTGAAAAGCTGTCTTCCATTCAATTTGTTACCTTTGAGACTTCTAGATTCTGTACATCTGAATAGACACCATTTCATGTACAAAGAGGAGTTTTGATTCATACAAGGCCCAATTCATCATTAAGAAAACACAAGATATACATGGAAAGCTATTACCTTGAGAAATATCCTCCAGGTCAATGATATCAAGTCTCCAATTGCTCAGGAGCATTCTTGGCACAAAACTGAATTCGGTTATATTTCTAGTTGATAATATAATCTAAGCAATTCTCCAAACCGTTAAAATTCAAAGGAGTTGGCAATTTCAAATTCTTAATAGGTCTTCTGGTGATTATCTTGGAATCCTACCTCTTCCAGTCTGTGGTCATTTCTGGTCCTCTTACCAGTTAGCTCATAACCATTCATCGAGTTTCTTTCAAAGTAGTGGAACTCCACGCACACTTCCAGCCCCCAGTTCATAGCGGTTTAATTTCAAATTCGGCAGAAATCTGTGAGTTCTCTGAAAATCTGTCTTCCATTCAATTTGTTACCATTGAGACTTCTACATTCTGTACATCTGAATAGATACCATTTCATGTACAAAGAGGAGTTTTGATTCATATACAGGCCAGTTCAACTTTCAGAATAAACAAGATATACATGGAAAGATATGTACTTTGGGAAATATCCTCCAGATCAATGATATCAAGTCTGCAATTAACCATTGAAAGATCTCATTTCAAATGAAGGAAAATAGCTCCATACACATGCTTCTCAACAGATCACACCAAATTACTGTCCATTTGGCTCTGCAGCATTCCGGCACAAAACTGTATTCGGATATATCTCTAGTTGATAATAATCCAGGCAGTTCTTCAAACTGTCAAAATTCAGAGGAGTTGGCAACTGAAAAGTCTTAATAGGTCTGCAGGTGATTATCTTGAAATCCTATCTCTTCCAGTCTGCGGTCAGTTCTGGTCCACTTACCAGCTAGATCATAACCATTCGAGTTTCTTTCAAAGTAGTGGAACTCCACGCACACTTCCAGCCTCCAGTTCAGATCTGTTTAATTCCAAATTCAGCAGAAATCTGTGAGTTCTCTGAAAATCTGTCTTCCATTCAATTTGTTACCATTGAGACTTCTACATTCTGTACATCTGAAGAGATACCACTTCATGTACAAAGAGGAGTTTTCATTCATATACAGCCCCAGTTCATCTTTCAGAAAACACAAGATATACATGGAAAGATATGTACCTTGGGAAATATCCTCCAGATCAATGATATCAAGTCTGCAATTAATCATTGAAAGATCTCATTTCAAATGAAGGAAAATAGCTCCATACACACGCTTCACAACAAATCACACCAAATTTATGTCCATCTGGCTCAGCAGCATTCTCGGCACAAAACTGTATTCGGATATATTTCTAGTTGATAATAATCCAGGCAGTTCTTCAAACTGTCAAAATTCAGAGGAGTTGGCAACTGAAAAGTCTTAATAGGTCAGCAGGTGATTATCTTTAAATCCTATCTCTTCCAGTCTGCGGTCATTTCTGGTCCTCTTACCAGTTAGCTCATAACCATTCATCGAGTTTCTTTCAAAGTAGTGGAACTGCACACACATTTCCAGCCTCCAGTCCAGATCTGTTTAATTCCAAATCAGCAGAAATCTGCGAGTTCTCTGAAAAGCTGTCTTCCATTCAATTTGTTACCTTTGAGACTTCTAGATTCTGTACATCTGAATAGACACCATTTCATGTACAAAGAGAAGTTTTGATTCGTACAAGGCCCAATTCATCATTAAGAAAACACAAGATATACATGGAAAGCTATTACCTTGAGAAATATCCTCCAGGTCAATGATATCAAGTCTCCAATTGCTCAGGAGCATTCTTGGCACAAAACTGAATTCGGTTATATTTCTAGTTGATAATATAATCCAGGCAATTCTCCAAACCGTTAAAATTCAAAGGAGTTGGCAATTTCAAATTCTTAATAGGTCTTCAGGTGATTATCTTGGAATTCTATCTTTTCCAGTCTGTGGTCATTTCTGGTCCTCTTACCAGTTAGCTCATAACCATTCATCGAGTTTCTTTCAAAGTAGTGAAACTGCACACACATTTCCAGCCTCCAGTCCAGATCAGTTTAATTCCAAATTCAGCAGAAATCTGCGAGTTCTCTGAAAAGCTGTCTTCCATTCAATTTGTTACCATTGAGACTTCTAGATTCTCTACATCTGAATAGACACCATTTCATGTACAAAGAGGAGTTTTCATTCATACAAGGCCCAATTCATCATTAAGAAGAGACAAGATTTACATGGAAAGCTATTACCTTGAGAACAATCCTCCAGGTCAATGATATCAAGTCTCCAATTGGTTATATTTCTAGTTGATAATATAATCCAGGCAATTCTCCAAACCATCAAAATTCAATGGAGTTCGCAATTTGAAATTCTTAATAGGTCTCCAGGTGATTATCTTGGAATCCTATCTCTTCCAGTCTGTGGTCATTTCAGGTCCTCTTACCAGCTAGCTCATAACCATTCATCGAGTTTCTTTCAAAGTAGTGGAACTCCACGCACACTTCCAGCCTCCAGTTCATAGCGGTTTAATTCCAAATTCAGCAGAAATCTGTCAGTTCTCTGAAAATCTGTCTTCCATTCAATTTGTTACCATTGAGACTTCTACATTCTGTACATCTGAATAGATACCATTTCATGTACAAAGAGGTGTTTTGATTCATATACAGCCCAGTTCAACTTTCAGAATAAACAAGATATACATGGAAAGATATGTACTTTGGGAAATATCCTCCAGATCAATGATATCAAGTCTGCAATTAACCATTGAAAGATCTCATTTCAAATGAAGGAAAATAGCTCCATACACATGCTTCTATACAGATCACACCAAATTACTGTCCATTCGGCTCAGCAGCATTCTCGGCACAAAACTGTATTCGGATATATTTCTAGTTGATAATAATCCAGGCAGTTCTTCAAACTGTCAAAATTCAGAGGAGTTGGCAACTGAAAAGTCTTAATAGGTCTGCAGGTGATTATCTTGAAATCCTATCTCTTCCAGTCTGCGGTCACTTCTGGTCCTCTTACCAGCAAGATCATAACCATTCGAGTTTCTTTCAAAGTAGTGGAACTCCACGCACACTTCCAGCCTCCAGTTCAGATCTGTTTAATTCCAAATTCAGCAGAAATCTATGAGTTCTCTGAAAATCTGTCTTCCATTCAATTTGTTACCATTGAGACTTCTACATTCTCTACATCTGAATAGATACCATTTCATGTACAAAGAGGAGTTTTCATTCATATACAGCCCAGTTCATCTTTCAGAAAACACAAGATATACATGGAAAGATATTTACCTTGGGAAATATCCTCCAGATCAATGATATCAAGTCTGCAATTAATCATTGAAAGATCTCATTTCAAATGAAGGAAAATAGCTCCATACACACGCTTCTCAACAAATCACACCAAATTTATGACCATTTGGCTCAGCAGCATTCTCGGCGCAAAACTGTATTCGGATATATTACTAGTTGATAATAATCCAGGCAGTTCTTCAAACTGTCAAAATTCAGAGGAGTTGGCAACTGAAAAGTCTTAATAGGTCTGCAGGTGATTATCTTGAAATCCTATCTCTTCCAGTCTGCGGTCATTTCTGGTCCTCTTACCAGCTAGATCATAACCATTCGAGTTTCTTTCAAAGTAGTGGAACTCCACGCACACTTCCAGCCTCCAGTTCAGATCTGTTTAATTCCAAATTCAGCAGAAATCTGCGAGTTCTCTGAAAATCTGTCTTCCATTGAATTTGTTACAATTGAGACTTCTACATTCTGTACATCTGAATAGATACCATTTCATGTACAAAGAGGAGTTTTCATTCATATACAGCCCAGTTCATCTTTCAGAAAACACAAGATATACATGGAAAGATATGTACCTTGGGAAATATCCCCCAGATCAACGATATCAAGTCTGCAATTAACCATTGAAAGATCTCATTTCAAATGAAGGAAAATAGCTCCATACACACGCTTCTCAACAGATCACACCAAATTTATGTCCATTTGGCTCAGCAGCATTCTCGGCACAAAACTGTATTCGGATATATTTCTAGTTGATAATAATCCAGGCAGTTCTTCAAACTGTCAAAATTCAGAGGAGTTGGCAACTGTAAAGTCTTAATAGGTCTGCAGGTGATTATCTTGAAATCCTATCTCTTCCAGTCTGCGGTCATTTCTGGTCATCTTACCAGTTGGCTTTAGCTGATAACTATTCATCGAGTTTCTTTCAAAGTAGTGGAACTGCACACACATTTCCAGCCTCCAGTCCAGATCTGTTTCTTTTCAAATTCAGCAGAAATCTGCGAGTTCTCTGAAAAGCTGTCTTCCATTCAATTTGTTACCATTGAGACTTCTAGATTCTGTACATCTGAATAGACACCATTTCATGTACAGAGAGGAGTTTTGATTCATACAGGGTCCAATTCATCACTAAGAAAACACAAGATATACATGGAAAGCTATTACCTTGAGAAATATCCTCCAGGTCAATGATATCAAGTCTCCAATTGGTTATATTTCTAGTTGATAATATAATCCAGGCAATTCTCCAAACCATCAAAATTCAATGGAGTTCGCAATTTGAAATTCTTAATAGGTCTCCAGGTGATTATCTTGGAATCCTATCTCTTCCAGTCTGTGGTCATTTCTGGTCCTCTTACCAGCTAGCTCATAACCATTCATCGAGTTTCTTTCAAAGTAGTGGAACTCCACGCACACTTCCAGCCTCCAGTTCATAGCTGTTTAATTCCAAATTCAGCAGAAATCTGTGAGTTCTCTGAAAATCTGTCTTCCATTCAATTTGTTACCATTGAGACTTCTACATTCTCTACATCTGAATAGATACCATTTCATGTACAAAGAGGAGTTTTCATTCATATACAGCCCAGTTCATCTTTCAGAAAACACAAGATATACATGGAAAGATATGTACCTTGGGAAATATCCTCCAGATCAATGATATCAAGTCTGCAATTAATCATTGAAAGATCTCATTTCAAATGAAGGAAAATAGCTCCATACACACGCTTCTCAACAAATCACACCAAATTTATGTCCATCTGGCTCAGCAGCATTCTCGGCACAAAACTGTATTCGGATATATTTCTAGTTGATAATAATCCAGGCAGTTCTTCAAACTGTCAAAATTCAGAGGAGTTGGCAACTGAAAAGTCTTAGTAGGTCTGCAGGTGATTATCTTTAAATCCTATCTCTTCCAGTCTGCGGTCATTTCAGGTCCTCTTACCAGTTAGCTCATAACCATTCATCGAGTTTCTTTCAAAGTAGTGGAACTGCAAACACATTTCCAGCCTCCAGTCCAGATCTGTTTAATTCCAAATCCAGCAGAAATCTGCGAGTTCTCTGAAAAGCTGTCTTCCATTCAATTTGTTACCTTTGAGACTTCTAGATTCTGTACATCTGAATAGACACCATTTCATGTACAAAGAGGAGTTTTGATTCATACAAGGCCCAATTCATCATTAAGAAAACACAAGATATACATGGAAAGCTATTACCTTGAGAAATATCCTCCAGGGCAATGATATCAAGTCTCCAATTGCTCAGGAGCATTCTTGGCACAAAACTGAATTCGGTTATATTTCTAGTTGATAATATAATCCAGGCAATTCTCCAAACCGTTAAAATTCAAAGGAGTTGGCAATTTCAAATTCTTAATAGGTCTTCAGGTGATTATCTTGGAATCCTATCTTTTCCAGTCTGTGGTCATTTCTGGTCCTCTTACCAGTTAGCTCATAACCATTCATCGAGTTTCTTTCAAAGTAGTGAAACTGCACACACATTTCCAGCCTCCAGTCCAGATCAGTTTAATTCCAAATTCAGCAGAAATCTGCGAGTTCTCTGAAAAGCTGTCTTCCATTCAATTTGTTACCATTGAGACTTCTAGATTCTCTACATCTGAATAGACACCATTTCATGTACAAAGAGGAGTTTTCATTCATACAAGGCCCAATTCATCATTAAGAAGACAAGATTTACATGGAAAGCTATTACCTTGAGAACAATCCTCCAGGTCAATGATATCAAGTCTCCAATTGGTTATATTTCTAGTTGATAATATAATCCAGGCAATTCTCCAAACCATCAAAATTCAATGGAGTTCGCAATTTGAAATTCTTAATAGGTCTCCAGGTGATTATCTTGGAATCCTATCTCTTCCAGTCTGTGGTCATTTCAGGTCCTCTTACCAGCTAGCTCATAACCATTCATCGAGTTTCTTTCAAAGTAGTGGAACTCCACGCACACTTCCAGCCTCCAGTTCATAGCGGTTTAATTCCAAATTCAGCAGAAATCTGTGAGTTCTCTGAAAATCTGTCTTCCATTCAATTTGTTACCATTGAGACTTCTACATTCTGTACATCTGAATAGATACCATTTCATGTACAAAGAGGTGTTTTGATTCATATACAGCCCAGGTGAACTTTCAAAATAAACAAGATATACATGGAAAGATATGTACTTTGGGAAATATCCTCCAGATCAATGATATCAAGTCTGCAATTAACCATTGAAAGATCTCATTTCAAATGAAGGAAAATAGCTCCATACACATGCTTCTATACAGATCACACCAAATTACTGTCCGTTCGGCTCAGCAGCATTCTCGGCACAAAACTGTATTTGGATATATTTCTAGTTGATAATAATCCAGGCAGTTCTTCAAACTGTCAAAATTCAGAGGAGTTGGCAACTGAAAAGTCTTAATAGGTCTGCAGGTGATTATCTTGAAATCCTATCTCTTCCAGTCTGCGGTCATTTCTGGTCCTCTTACCAGCAAGATCATAACTATTCGAGTTTCTTTCAAAGTAGTGGAACTCCACGCACACTTCCAGCCTCCAGTTCAGATCTGTTTAATTCCAAATTCAGCAGAAATCTATGAGTTCTCTGAAAATGTATCTTCCATTCAATTTGTTACCATTGAGACTTCTACATTCTCTACATCTGAATAGATACCATTTCATGTACAAAGAGGAGTTTTCATTCATATACAGCCCAGTTCATCTTTCAGAAAACACAAGATATACATGGAAAGATATGTACCTTGGGAAATATCCTCCAGATCAATGATATCAAGTCTGCAATTAATCATTGAAAGATCTAATTTCAAATGAAGGAAAATAGCTCCATACACACGCTTCTCAACAAATCACACCAAATTTATGTCCATTTGGCTCAGCAGCATTCTCGGCACAAAACTGTATTCGGATATATTACTAGTTGATAATAATCCAGGCAGTTCTTCAAACTGTCAAAATTCAGAGGGGTTGGCAACTCAGAAGTCTTAATAGGTCTGCAGGTGATTATCTTGAAATCCTATCTCTTCCAGTCAGCGGTCATTTCTGGTCCTCTAACCAGTTGGCTTTAGCTCCTAACCATTCTTCGAGTTTTTTTCAAAGTAGTGGAACTGCACACACATTTCCAGCCTCCAGTCCAGATCTGTTTAATTTCAAATTCAGCAGAAATCTGCGAGTTCTCTGAAAAGCTGTCTTCCATTCAATTTGTTACCATTGAGACTTCTAGATTCTGTACATCTGAATAGACACCATTTCATGTACAAAGAGGAGTTTTGATTCATACAAGCCCAATTCATCACTAAGAAAACACAAGATATACATGGAAAGCTATTACCTTGAGAAATATCCTCCAGGTCAATGATATCAAGTCTCCAATTGGTTATATTTCTAGTTGATAATATAATCCAGGCAATTCTCCAAACCATCAAAATTCAATGGAGTTCGCAATTTGAAATTCTTAATAGGTCTCCAGGTGATTATCTTGGAATCCTATCTCTTCCAGTCTGTGGTCATTTCTGGTCCTCTTATCAGCTAGCTCATAACCATTCATCGAGTTTCTTTCAAAGTAGTGGAACTCCACGCACACTTCCAGCCTCCAGTTCATATCTGTTTAATTCCAAATTCAGCAGAAATCTGTGAGTTCTCTGAAAATCTGTCTTCCATTCAATTTGTTACCATTGAGACTTCTACATTCTGTACATCTGAATAGATACCATTTCATGTACAAAGAGGAGTTTTGATTCATATACAGCCCAGTTCATCTTTCAGAATAAGCAAGATATACATGGAAAGATATGTACCTTGGGAAATATCCTCCAGATCAACGATATCAAGTCTGTAATTAACCATTGAAAGATCTCATTTTAAATGAAGGAAAATAGCTCCATACACATGCTTCTCAACACATCACACCAAATTACTGTCCATTTGGCTCAGCAGCATTCTCGGCACAAAACTGTATTCGGATATATTTCTAGTTGATAATAATCCAGGCAGTTCTTCAAACTGTCAAAATTCAGAGGAGTTGGCAACTGAAAAGTCTTAATAGGTCTGCTAGTGATTATCTTGAAATCCTATCTCTTCCAGTCTGCGGTCATTTCTGGTCCTCTTACCAGCTAGATCATAACCATTCGAGTTTCTTTCAAAGTAGTGGAACTCCACGCACACTTCCAGCCTCCAGTTCAGATCTGTTTAATTCCAAATTCAGCAGAAATCTGCAAGTTCTCTGAAAATCTGTCTTCCATTCAATTTGTTACCATTGAGACTTCTACATTCTGTACATCTGAATAGATACCATTTCATGTACAAAGAGGAGTTTTCATTCATATACAGCCCAGTTCATCTTTCAGAAAACACAAGATATACATGGAAAGATATGTACCTTGGGAAATATCCTCCAGATCAACGATATCAAGTCTGCAATTAATCATTGAAAGATCTCATTTCAAATGAAGGAAAATAGCTCCATACACACGCTTCTCAATAGATCACACCAAATTTATGTCCATTTGGCTCAGCAGCATTCTCGGCACAAAACTGTATTCGGATATATTTCTAGTTGATAATAATCCAGGCAGTTCTTCAAACTGTCAAAATTCAGAGGAGTTGGCAACTGTAAAGTCTTAATAGGTCTGCAGGTGATTATCTTGAAATCCTATCTCTTCCAGTCTGCGTTCATTTCTGGTCCTCTTACCAGTTGGCTTTAGCTCACAACCATTCATCGAGGTTCTTTCAAAGTAGTGGAACTGCACACACATTTCCAGCCTCCAGTCCAGACCTGTTTAATTTCAAATTCAGCAGAAATCTGCGAGATCTCTGAAAAACTGTCTTCCATTCAATTTGTTACCATTGAGACTTCTAGATTCTGTACATCTGAATAGACACCATTTCATGCACAGAGAGGAGTTTTGATTCATACAAGGTCCAATTCATCACTAAGAAAACACAAGATATACATGGAAAGCTATTACCTTGAGAAATATCCTCCAGGTCAATGATATCAAGTCTCCAATTGGTATTATTTCTAGTTGATAATATAATCCAGGCAATTCTCCAAACCATCAAAATTCAATGGAGTTCGCAATTTCAAATTCTTAATAGGTCTTCAGGTGATTATCTTGGAATCCTATCTCTTCCAGTCTGTGGTCATTTCTGGCCCTCTTACCAGCTAGCTCAAAACCATTCATCGAGTTTCTTTCAAAGTAGTGGAACTCCACGCACACTTCCAGCCTCCAGTTCATATCTGTTTAATTTCAAATTCAGCAGAAATCTGTGAGTTCTCTGAAAATCTGTCTTCCATTCAATTTGTTACCATTGAGACTTCTACATTCTGTACATCTGAATAGATACCATTTCATGTACAAAGAGGAGTTTTCATTCATATACAGCCCAGTTCATCTTTCAGAAAACACAAGATATACATGGAAAGATATGTACCTTGGGAAATATCCTCCAGATCAATGATATCAAGTCTGCAATTAATCATTGAAAGATCTCATTTCAAATGAAGGAAAATAGCTCCATACACACGCTTCTCAACAAATCACACCAAATTTATGTCCATCTGGCTCAGCAGCATTCTCGGCACAAAACTGTATTCGGATATATTTCTAGTTGATAATAATCCAGGCAGTTCTTCAAACTGTCAAAATTCAGAGGAGTTGGCAACTGAAAAGTCTTAGTAGGTCTGCAGGTGATTATCTTTAAATCCTATCTCTTCCAGTCTGCGGTCATTTCAGGTCCTCTTACCAGTTAGCTCATAACCATTCATCGAGTTTCTTTCAAAGTAGTGGAACTGCAAACACATTTCCAGCCTCCAGTCCAGATCTGTTTAATTCCAAATCCAGCAGAAATCTGCGAGTTCTCTGAAAAGCTGTCTTCCATTCAATTTGTTACCTTTGAGACTTCTAGATTCTGTACATCTGAATAGACACCATTTCATGTACAAAGAGGAGTTTTGATTCATACAAGGCCCAATTCATCATTAAGAAAACACAAGATATACATGGAAAGCTATTACCTTGAGAAATATCCTCCAGGGCAATGATATCAAGTCTCCAATTGCTTAGGAGCATTCTTGGCACAAAACTGAATTCGGTTATATTTCTAGTTGATAATATAATCCAGGCAATTCTCCAAACCGTTAAAATTCAAAGGAGTTGGCAATTTCAAATTCTTAATAGGTCTTCAGGTGATTATCTTGGAATCCTATCTTTTCCAGTCTGTGGTCATTTCTGGTCCTCTTACCAGTTAGCTCATAACCATTCATCGAGTTTCTTTCAAAGTAGTGAAACTGCACACACATTTCCAGCCTCCAGTCCAGATCAGTTTAATTCCAAATTCAGCAGAAATCTGCGAGTTCTCTGAAAATCTGTCTTCCATTCAATTTGTTACCATTGAGACTTCTACATTCTGTACATCTGAATAGATACCATTTCATGTACAAAGAGGAGTTTTCATTCATATACAGCCCAGTTCATCTTTCAGAAAACACAAGATATACATGGAAAGATATGTACCTTGGGAAATATCCTCCAGATCAACGATATCAAGTCTGCAATTAACCATTGAAAGATCTCATTTCAAATGAAGGAAAATAGCTCCATACACACGCTTCTCAACAGATCACACCAAATTTATGTCCATTTGGCTCAGCAGCATTCTCGGCACAAAACTGTATTCGGATATATTTCTAGTTGATAATAATCCAGGCAGTTCTTCAAACTGTCAAAATTCAGAGGAGTTGGCAACTGTAAAGTCTTAATAGGTCTGCAGGTGATTATCTTGAAATCCTATCTCTTCCAGTCTGCGGTCATTTCTGGTCCTCTTACCAGTTGGCTTTAGCTGATAACTATTCATCGAGTTTCTTTCAAAGTAGTGGAACTGCACACACATTTCCAGCCTCCAGTCCAGATCTGTTTCTTTTCAAATTCAGCAGAAATCTGCGAGTTCTCTGAAAAGCTGTCTTCCATTCAATTTGTTACCATTGAGACTTCTAGATTCTGTACATCTGAATAGACACCATTTCATGTACAGAGAGGAGTTTTGATTCATACAGGGTCCAATTCATCACAAAGAAAACACAAGATATACATGGAAAGCTATTACCTTGAGAAATATCCTCCAGGTCAATGATATCAAGTCTCCAATTGCTCAGGAGCATTCTTGGCACAAAACTGAATTCGGTTATATTTCTAGTTGATAATATAATCTAAGCAATTCTCCAAACCGTTAAAATTCAAAGGAGTTGGCAATTTCAAATTCTTAATAGGTCTTCTGGTGATTATCTTGGAATCCTACCTCTTCCAGTCTGTGGTCATTTCTGGTCCTCTTACCAGTTAGCTCATAACCATTCATCGAGTTTCTTTCAAAGTAGTGGAACTCCACGCACACTTCCAGCCTCCAGTTCATAGCGGTTTAATTTCAAATTCAGCAGAAATCTGTGAGTTCTCTGAAAATCTGTCTTCCATTCAATTTGTTACCATTGAGACTTCTACATTCTGTACATCTGAATAGATACCATTTCATGTACAAAGAGGAGTTTTGATTCATATACAGGCCAGTTCAACTTTCAGAATAAACAAGATATACATGGAAAGATATGTACTTTGGGAAATATCCTCCAGATCAATGATATCAAGTCTGCAATTAACCATTGAAAGATCTCATTTCAAATGAAGGAAAATAGCTCCATACACATGCTTCTCAACAGATCACACCAAATTACTGTCCATTTGGCTCTGCAGCATTCCGGCACAAAACTGTATTCGGATATATCTCTAGTTGATAATAATCCAGGCAGTTCTTCAAACTGTCAAAATTCAGAGGAGTTGGCAACTGAAAAGTCTTCATAGGTCTGCAGGTGATTATCTTGAAATCCTATCTCTTCCAGTCTGCGGTCAGTTCTGGTCCACTTACCAGCTAGATCATAACCATTCGAGTTTCTTTCAAAGTAGTGGAACTCCACGCACACTTCCAGCCTCCAGTTCAGATCTGTTTAATTCCAAATTCAGCAGAAATCTGTGAGTTCTCTGAAAATCTGTCTTCCATTCAATTTGTTACCATTGAGACTTCTACATTCTGTACATCTGAAGAGATACCACTTCATGTACAAAGAGGAGTTTTCATTCATATACAGCCCCAGTTCATCTTTCAGAAAACACAAGATATACATGGAAAGATATGTACCTTGGGAAATATCCTCCAGATCAATGATATCAAGTCTGCAATTAATCATTGAAAGATCTCATTTCAAATGAAGGAAAATAGCTCCATACACACGCTTCACAACAAATCACACCAAATTTATGTCCATCTGGCTCAGCAGCATTCTCGGCACAAAACTGTATTCGGATATATTTCTAGTTGATAATAATCCAGGCAGTTCTTCAAACTGTCAAAATTCAGAGGAGTTGGCAACTGAAAAGTCTTAGTAGGTCAGCAGGTGATTATCTTTAAATCCTATCTCTTCCAGTCTGCGGTCATTTCTGGTCCTCATACCAGTTAGCTCATAACCATTCATCGAGTTTCTTTCAAAGTAGTGGAACTGCACACACATTTCCAACCTCCAGTCCAAATCTGTTTAATTCCAAATTCAGCAGAAATCTGCGAGTTCTCTGAAAAGCTGTCTTCCATTCAATTTGTTACCTTTGAGACTTCTAGATTCTGTACATCTGAACAGACACCATTTCATGTACAAAGAGGAGTTTTGATTCATACAAGGCCCAATTCATCATTAAAAAAACACAAGATATACATGGAAAGCTATTACCTTGAGAAATATCCTCCAGGTCAATGATATCAAGTCTCCAATTGCTCAGGAGCATTCTTGGCACAAAACTGAATTCGGTTATATTTCTAGTTGATAATATAATCTAAGCAATTCTCCAAACCGTTAAAATTCAAAGGAGTTGGCAATTTCAAATTCTTAATAGGTCTTCTGGTGATTATCTTGGAATCCTACCTCTTCCAGTCTGTGGTCATTTCTGGTCCTCTTACCAGTTAGCTCATAACCATTCATCGAGTTTCTTTCAAAGTAGTGGAACTCCACGCACACTTCCAGCCTCCAGTTCATAGCGGTTTAATTTCAAATTCAGCAGAAATCTGTGAGTTCTCTGAAAATCTGTCTTCCATTCAATTTGTTACCATTGAGACTTCTACATTCTGTACATCTGAATAGATACCATTTCATGTACAAAGAGGAGTTTTGATTCATATACAGGCCAGTTCAACTTTCAGAATAAACAAGATATACATGGAAAGATATGTACTTTGGGAAATATCCTCCAGATCAATGATATCAAGTCTGCAATTAACCATTGAAAGATCTCATTTCAAATGAAGGAAAATAGCTCCATACACATGCTTCTCAACAGATCACACCAAATTACTGTCCATTTGGCTCTGCAGCATTCCGGCACAAAACTGTATTCGGATATATCTCTAGTTGATAATAATCCAGGCAGTTCTTCAAACTGTCAAAATTCAGAGGAGTTGGCAACTGAAAAGTCTTCATAGGTCTGCAGGTGATTATCTTGAAATCCTATCTCTTCCAGTCTGCGGTCAGTTCTGGTCCACTTACCAGCTAGATCATAACCATTCGAGTTTCTTTCAAAGTAGTGGAACTCCACGCACACTTCCAGCCTCCAGTTCAGATCTGTTTAATTCCAAATTCAGCAGAAATCTGTGAGTTCTCTGAAAATCTGTCTTCCATTCAATTTGTTACCATTGAGACTTCTACATTCTGTACATCTGAAGAGATACCACTTCATGTACAAAGAGGAGTTTTCATTCATATACAGCCCCAGTTCATCTTTCACAAAACACAAGATATACATGGAAAGATATGTACCTTGGGAAATATCCTCCAGATCAATGATATCAAGTCTGCAATTAATCATTGAAAGATCTCATTTCAAATGAAGGAAAATAGCTCCATACACACGCTTCACAACAAATCACACCAAATTTATGTCCATCTGGCTCAGCAGCATTCTCGGCACAAAACTGTATTCGGATATATTTCTAGTTGATAATAATCCAGGCAGTTCTTCAAACTGTCAAAATTCAGAGGAGTTGGCAACTGAAAAGTCTTAGTAGGTCAGCAGGTGATTATCTTTAAATCCTATCTCTTCCAGTCTGCGGTCATTTCTGGTCCTCATACCAGTTAGCTCATAACCATTCATCGAGTTTCTTTCAAAGTAGTGGAACTGCACACACATTTCCAACCTCCAGTCCAAATCTGTTTAATTCCAAATTCAGCAGAAATCTGCGAGTTCTCTGAAAAGCTGTCTTCCATTCAATTTGTTACCTTTGAGACTTCTAGATTCTGTACATCTGAACAGACACCATTTCATGTACAAAGAGGAGTTTTGATTCATACAAGGCCCAATTCATCATTAAAGAAACACAAGATATACATGGAAAGCTATTACCTTGAGAAATATCCTCCAGGTCAATGATATCAAGTCTCCAATTGCTCAGGAGCATTCTTGGTACAAAACTGAATTCGGTTATATTTCTAGTTGATAATATAATCCAAGCAATTCTCCAAACCGTTAAAATTCAAAGGAGTTGGCAATTTCAAATTCTTAATAGGTCTTCTGGTGATTATCTTGGAATCCTATCTCTTCCAGTCTGTGGTCATTTCTGGTCCTCTTACCAGTTAGCTCATAACCATTCATCGAGTTTCTTTCAAAGTAGTGAAACTGCACACACACTTCCAGCCTCCAGTCCAGATCTGTTTAATTCCAAATTCAGCAGAAATCTGCGATTTCTCTGAAAAGCTGTCTTCCATTCAATTTGGTACCATTGAGACTTCTAGATTCTCTACATCTGAATAGACACCATTTCATGTACAAAGAGGAGTTTTGATTCATACAAGGCCCAATTCATCATTAAGAAAACACAAGATATACATGGAAAGCTATTACCTTGAGAACTATCCTCCAGGCCAATGATATCAAGTCTCCAATTGGTTATATTTCTAGTTGATAATATAATCCAGGCAATTCTCCAAACCATCAAAATTCAATGGAGTTCGCAATTTGAAATTCTTAATAGGTCTACAGGTGATTATCTTGGAATCCTATCTCTTCCAGTCTGTGGTCATTTCAGGTCCTCTTACCAGCTAGCTCATAACCATTCATCGAGTTTCTTTCAAAGTAGTGGAACTCCACGCACACTTCCAGCCTCCAGTTCATAGCGGTTTAATTCCAAATTCAGCAGAAATCTGTGAGTTCTCTGAAAATCTGTCTTCCATTCAATTTGTTACCATTGAGACTTCTACATTCTGTACATCTGAAGAGATACCATTTCATGTACAAAGAGGAGTTTTGATTCATATACAGCCCAGTTCAACTTTCAGAATAAACAAGATATACATGGAAAGATATGTACTTTGGGAAATATCCTTCAGATCAATGATATCAAGTCTGCAATTAACCATTGAAAGATCTCATTTCAAATGAAGGAAAATAGCTCCATACACATGCTTCTCAACAGATCACACCAAATTACTGTCCATTTGGCTCAGCAGCATTCTCGGCACAAAACTGTATTCGGATATATTTCTAGTTGATAATAATCCAGGCAGTTCTTCAAACTGTCAAAATTCAGAGGAGTTGGCAACTGAAAAGTCTTAATAGGTCTACAGGTGATTATCTTGAAATCCTATCTCTTCCAGTCTGAGGGCAGTTCTGGTCCACTTACCAGCTAGATCATAACCATTCGAGTTTCTTTCAAAGTAGTGGAACTCCACGCACACTTCCAGCCTCCAGTTCAGATCTGTTTAATTCCAAATTCAGCAGAAATCTGTGAGTTCTCTGAAAATCTGTCTTCCATTCAATTTGTTACCATTGAGACTTCTACATTCTGTACATCTGAATAGATACCATTTCATGTACAAAGAGGAGTTTTCATTCATATACAGCCCAGTTCATCTTTCAGAAAACACAAGATATACATGGAAAGATATGTACCTTGGGAAATATCCTCCAGATCAATGATATCAAGTCTGCAATTAATCATTGAAAGATCTCATTTCAAATGAAGGAAAATAGCTCCATACACACGCTTCTCAACAAATCACACCAAATTTAGGTCCATTTGGCTCAGCAGCATTCTCGGCACAAAATTGTATTCGGATATATTTCTAGTTGATAATAATCCAGGCAGTTCTTCAAACTGTCAAAATTCAGAGGAGTTGGCAACTGAAAAGTCTTAGTAGGTCTGCAGGTGATTATCTTTAAATCCTATCTCTTCCAGTCTGCGGTCATTTCTGGTCCTCTTACCAGTTAGCTCATAACCATTCATCGAGTTTCTTTCAAAGTAGTGGAACTGCACACACATTTCCAGCCTCCAGTCCAGATCTGTTTAATTCCAAATTCAGCAGAAATCTGCGAGTTCTCTGAAAAGCTGTCTTCCATTCAATTTGTTACCTTTGAGACTTCTAGATTCTGTACATCTGAATAGACACCATTTCATGTACAAAGAGGAGTTTTGATTCATACAAGGTCCAATTCATCACTAAGAAAACACAAGATATACATGGAAAGCTATTACCTTGAGAAATATCCTCCAGGTCAATGATATCAAGTCTCCAATTGGTTATATTTCTAGTTGATAATATAATCCAGGCAATTCTCCAAACCATCAAAATTCAATGGAGTTCGCAATTTGAAATTCTTAATAGGTCTCCAGGTGATTATCTTGGAATCCTATCTCTTCCAGTCTGTGGTCATTTCTGGTCCTCTTACCAGCTAGCTCATAACCATTCATCGACTTTCTTTCAAAGTAGTGGAACTCCACGCACACTTCCAGCCTCCAGTTCATAGCTGTTTAATTCCAAATTCAGCAGAAATCTGTGAGTTCTCTGAAAATCTGTCTTCCATTCAATTTGTTACCATTGAGACTTCTACATTCTGTACAACTGAATAGATACCATTTCATGTACAAAGAGGAGTTTTGATTCATATACAGCCCAGTTCATCTTTCAGAATAAACAAGATATACATGGAAAGATATGTACCTTGGGAAATATCCTCCAGATCAACGATATCAAGTCTGCAATTAATCATTGAAAGATCTCATTTCAAATGAAGGAAAATAGCTCCATACACACGCTTCTCAACAGATCACACCAAATTTATGTCCATTTAGCTCAGCAGCATTCTCGGCACAAAACTGTATTCGGATATATTTCTAGTTGATAATAATCCAGGCAGTTCTTCAAACTGTCAAAATTCAGAGGAGTTGGCAACTGAAAAGTCTTAGTAGGTCTGCAGGTGATTATCTTGAAATCCTATCTCTTCCAGTCTGCGGTCATTTCTGGTCCTGTTTCCAGTTAGCTCATAACCATTCATCGAGTTTCTTTCAAAGTAGTGGAACTGCACACACATTTCCAGCCTCCAGTCCAGATCTGTTTAATTCGAAATTCAGCAGAAATCTGCGAGTTCTCTGAAAAGCTGTCTTCCATTCAATTTGTTACCTTTGAGACTTCTAGATTCTGTACATCTGAACAGACACCATTTCATGTACAAAGAGGAGTTTTGATTCATACAAGGCCCAATTCATCATTAAAAAAACACAAGATATACATGGAAAGCTATTACCTTGAGAAATATCCTCCAGGTCAATGATATCAAGTCTCCAATTGCTCAGGAGCATTCTTGGTACAAAACTGAATTCGGTTATATTTCTAGTTGATAATATAATCTAAGCAATTCTCCAAACCGTTAAAATTCAAAGGAGTTGGCAATTTCAAATTCTTAATAGGTCTTCTGGTGATTATCTTGGAATCCTACCTCTTCCAGTCTGTGGTCATTTCTGGTCCTCTTACCAGTTAGCTCATAACCATTCATCGAGTTTCTTTCAAAGTAGTGGAACTCCACGCACACTTCCAGCCCCCAGTTCATAGCGGTTTAATTTCAAATTCGGCAGAAATCTGTGAGTTCTCTGAAAATCTGTCTTCCATTCAATTTGTTACCATTGAGACTTCTACATTCTGTACATCTGAATAGATACCATTTCATGTACAAAGAGGAGTTTTGATTCATATACAGGCCAGTTCAACTTTCAGAATAAACAAGATATACATGGAAAGATATGTACTTTGGGAAATATCCTCCAGATCAATGATATCAAGTCTGCAATTAACCATTGAAAGATCTCATTTCAAATGAAGGAAAATAGCTCCATACACATGCTTCTCAACAGATCACACCAAATTACTGTCCATTTGGCTCTGCAGCATTCCGGCACAAAACTGTATTCGGATATATCTCTAGTTGATAATAATCCAGGCAGTTCTTCAAACTGTCAAAATTCAGAGGAGTTGGCAACTGAAAAGTCTTAATAGGTCTGCAGGTGATTATCTTGAAATCCTATCTCTTCCAGTCTGCGGTCAGTTCAGGTCCACTTACCAGCTAGATCATAACCATTCGAGTTTCTTTCAAAGTAGTGGAACTCCACGCACACTTCCAGCCTCCAGTTCAGATCTGTTTAATTCCAAATTCAGCAGAAATCTGTGAGTTCTCTGAAAATCTGTCTTCCATTCAATTTGTTACCATTGAGACTTCTACATTCTGTACATCTGAAGAGATACCACTTCATGTACAAAGAGGAGTTTTCATTCATATACAGCCCCAGTTCATCTTTCAGAAAACACAAGATATACATGGAAAGATATGTACCTTGGGAAATATCCTCCAGATCAATGATATCAAGTCTGCAATTAATCATTGAAAGATCTCATTTCAAATGAAGGAAAATAGCTCCATACACACGCTTCACAACAAATCACACCAAATTTATGTCCATCTGGCTCAGCAGCATTCTCGGCACAAAACTGTATTCGGATATATTTCTAGTTGATAATAATCCAGGCAGTTCTTCAAACTGTCAAAATTCAGAGGAGTTGGCAACTGAAAAGTCTTAATAGGTCAGCAGGTGATTATCTTTAAATCCTATCTCTTCCAGTCTGCGGTCATTTCTGGTCCTCTTACCAGTTAGCTCATAACCATTCATCGAGTTTCTTTCAAAGTAGTGGAACTGCACACACATTTCCAGCCTCCAGTCCAGATCTGTTTAATTCCAAATCAGCAGAAATCTGCGAGTTCTCTGAAAAGCTGTCTTCCATTCAATTTGTTACCTTTGAGACTTCTAGATTCTGTACATCTGAATAGACACCATTTCATGTACAAAGAGAAGTTTTGATTCGTACAAGGCCCAATTCATCATTAAGAAAACACAAGATATACATGGAAAGCTATTACCTTGAGAAATATCCTCCAGGTCAATGATATCAAGTCTCCAATTGCTCAGGAGCATTCTTGGCACAAAACTGAATTCGGTTATATTTCTAGTTGATAATATAATCCAGGCAATTCTCCAAACCGTTAAAATTCAAAGGAGTTGGCAATTTCAAATTCTTAATAGGTCTTCAGGTGATTATCTTGGAATTCTATCTTTTCCAGTCTGTGGTCATTTCTGGTCCTCTTACCAGTTAGCTCATAACCATTCATCGAGTTTCTTTCAAAGTAGTGAAACTGCACACACATTTCCAGCCTCCAGTCCAGATCAGTTTAATTCCAAATTCAGCAGAAATCTGCGAGTTCTCTGAAAAGCTGTCTTCCATTCAATTTGTTACCATTGAGACTTCTAGATTCTCTACATCTGAATAGACACCATTTCATGTACAAAGAGGAGTTTTCATTCATACAAGGCCCAATTCATCATTAAGAAGAGACAAGATTTACATGGAAAGCTATTACCTTGAGAACAATCCTCCAGGTCAATGATATCAAGTCTCCAATTGGTTATATTTCTAGTTGATAATATAATCCAGGCAATTCTCCAAACCATCAAAATTCAATGGAGTTCGCAATTTGAAATTCTTAATAGGTCTCCAGGTGATTATCTTGGAATCCTATCTCTTCCAGTCTGTGGTCATTTCAGGTCCTCTTACCAGCTAGCTCATAACCATTCATCGAGTTTCTTTCAAAGTAGTGGAACTCCACGCACACTTCCAGCCTCCAGTTCATAGCGGTTTAATTCCAAATTCAGCAGAAATCTGTCAGTTCTCTGAAAATCTGTCTTCCATTCAATTTGTTACCATTGAGACTTCTACATTCTGTACATCTGAATAGATACCATTTCATGTACAAAGAGGTGTTTTGATTCATATACAGCCCAGTTCAACTTTCAGAATAAACAAGATATACATGGAAAGATATGTACTTTGGGAAATATCCTCCAGATCAATGATATCAAGTCTGCAATTAACCATTGAAAGATCTCATTTCAAATGAAGGAAAATAGCTCCATACACATGCTTCTATACAGATCACACCAAATTACTGTCCATTCGGCTCAGCAGCATTCTCGGCACAAAACTGTATTCGGATATATTTCTAGTTGATAATAATCCAGGCAGTTCTTCAAACTGTCAAAATTCAGAGGAGTTGGCAACTGAAAAGTCTTAATAGGTCTGCAGGTGATTATCTTGAAATCCTATCTCTTCCAGTCTGCGGTCATTTCTGGTCCTCTTACCAGCAAGATCATAACCATTCGAGTTTCTTTCAAAGTAGTGGAACTCCACGCACACTTCCAGCCTCCAGTTCAGATCTGTTTAATTCCAAATTCAGCAGAAATCTATGAGTTCTCTGAAAATCTGTCTTCCATTCAATTTGTTACCATTGAGACTTCTACATTCTCTACATCTGAATAGATACCATTTCATGTACAAAGAGGAGTTTTCATTCATATACAGCCCAGTTCATCTTTCAGAAAACACAAGATATACATGGAAAGATATTTACCTTGGGAAATATCCTCCAGATCAATGATATCAAGTCTGCAATTAATCATTGAAAGATCTCATTTCAAATGAAGGAAAATAGCTCCATACACACGCTTCTCAACAAATCACACCAAATTTATGACCATTTGGCTCAGCAGCATTCTCGGCGCAAAACTGTATTCGGATATATTACTAGTTGATAATAATCCAGGCAGTTCTTCAAACTGTCAAAATTCAGAGGAGTTGGCAACTGAAAAGTCTTAATAGGTCTGCAGGTGATTATCTTGAAATCCTATCTCTTCCAGTCTGCGGTCATTTCTGGTCCTCTTACCAGCTAGATCATAACCATTCGAGTTTCTTTCAAAGTAGTGGAACTCCACGCACACTTCCAGCCTCCAGTTCAGATCTGTTTAATTCCAAATTCAGCAGAAATCTGCGAGTTCTCTGAAAATCTGTCTTCCATTCAATTTGTTACAATTGAGACTTCTACATTCTGTACATCTGAATAGATACCATTTCATGTACAAAGAGGAGTTTTCATTCATATACAGCCCAGTTCATCTTTCAGAAAACACAAGATATACATGGAAAGATATGTACCTTGGGAAATATCCTCCAGATCAACGATATCAAGTCTGCAATTAACCATTGAAAGATCTCATTTCAAATGAAGGAAAATAGCTCCATACACACGCTTCTCAACAGATCACACCAAATTTATGTCCATTTGGCTCAGCAGCATTCTCGGCACAAAACTGTATTCGGATATATTTCTAGTTGATAATAATCCAGGCAGTTCTTCAAACTGTCAAAATTCAGAGGAGTTGGCAACTGTAAAGTCTTAATAGGTCTGCAGGTGATTATCTTGAAATCCTATCTCTTCCAGTCTGCGGTCATTTCTGGTCCTCTTACCAGTTGGCTTTAGCTGATAACTATTCATCGAGTTTCTTTCAAAGTAGTGGAACTGCACACACATTTCCAGCCTCCAGTCCAGATCTGTTTCTTTTCAAATTCAGCAGAAATCTGCGAGTTCTCTGAAAATCTGTCTTCCATTCAATTTGTTACCATTGAGACTTCTACATTCTGTACATCTGAAGAGATACCACTTCATGTACAAAGAGGAGTTTTCATTCATATACAGCCCCAGTTCATCTTTCAGAAAACACAAGATATACATGGAAAGATATGTACCTTGGGAAATATCCTCCAGATCAATGATATCAAGTCTGCAATTAATCATTGAAAGATCTCATTTCAAATGAAGGAAAATAGCTCCATACACACGCTTCACAACAAATCACACCAAATTTATGTCCATCTGGCTCAGCAGCATTCTCGGCACAAAACTGTATTCGGATATATTTCTAGTTGATAATAATCCAGGCAGTTCTTCAAACTGTCAAAATTCAGAGGAGTTGGCAACTGAAAAGTCTTAATAGGTCAGCAGGTGATTATCTTTAAATCCTATCTCTTCCAGTCTGCGGTCATTTCTGGTCCTCTTACCAGTTAGCTCATAACCATTCATCGAGTTTCTTTCAAAGTAGTGGAACTGCACACACATTTCCAGCCTCCAGTCCAGATCTGTTTAATTCCAAATCAGCAGAAATCTGCGAGTTCTCTGAAAAGCTGTCTTCCATTCAATTTGTTACCTTTGAGACTTCTAGATTCTGTACATCTGAATAGACACCATTTCATGTACAAAGAGAAGTTTTGATTCGTACAAGGCCCAATTCATCATTAAGAAAACACAAGATATACATGGAAAGCTATTACCTTGAGAAATATCCTCCAGGTCAATGATATCAAGTCTCCAATTGCTCAGGAGCATTCTTGGCACAAAACTGAATTCGGTTATATTTCTAGTTGATAATATAATCCAGGCAATTCTCCAAACCGTTAAAATTCAAAGGAGTTGGCAATTTCAAATTCTTAATAGGTCTTCAGGTGATTATCTTGGAATTCTATCTTTTCCAGTCTGTGGTCATTTCTGGTCCTCTTACCAGTTAGCTCATAACCATTCATCGAGTTTCTTTCAAAGTAGTGAAACTGCACACACATTTCCAGCCTCCAGTCCAGATCAGTTTAATTCCAAATTCAGCAGAAATCTGCGAGTTCTCTGAAAAGCTGTCTTCCATTCAATTTGTTACCATTGAGACTTCTAGATTCTCTACATCTGAATAGACACCATTTCATGTACAAAGAGGAGTTTTCATTCATACAAGGCCCAATTCATCATTAAGAAGAGACAAGATTTACATGGAAAGCTATTACCTTGAGAACAATCCTCCAGGTCAATGATATCAAGTCTCCAATTGGTTATATTTCTAGTTGATAATATAATCCAGGCAATTCTCCAAACCATCAAAATTCAATGGAGTTCGCAATTTGAAATTCTTAATAGGTCTCCAGGTGATTATCTTGGAATCCTATCTCTTCCAGTCTGTGGTCATTTCAGGTCCTCTTACCAGCTAGCTCATAACCATTCATCGAGTTTCTTTCAAAGTAGTGGAACTCCACGCACACTTCCAGCCTCCAGTTCATAGCGGTTTAATTCCAAATTCAGCAGAAATCTGTCAGTTCTCTGAAAATCTGTCTTCCATTCAATTTGTTACCATTGAGACTTCTACATTCTGTACATCTGAATAGATACCATTTCATGTACAAAGAGGTGTTTTGATTCATATACAGCCCAGTTCAACTTTCAGAATAAACAAGATATACATGGAAAGATATGTACTTTGGGAAATATCCTCCAGATCAATGATATCAAGTCTGCAATTAACCATTGAAAGATCTCATTTCAAATGAAGGAAAATAGCTCCATACACATGCTTCTATACAGATCACACCAAATTACTGTCCATTCGGCTCAGCAGCATTCTCGGCACAAAACTGTATTCGGATATATTTCTAGTTGATAATAATCCAGGCAGTTCTTCAAACTGTCAAAATTCAGAGGAGTTGGCAACTGAAAAGTCTTAATAGGTCTGCAGGTGATTATCTTGAAATCCTATCTCTTCCAGTCTGCGGTCATTTCTGGTCCTCTTACCAGCAAGATCATAACCATTCGAGTTTCTTTCAAAGTAGTGGAACTCCACGCACACTTCCAGCCTCCAGTTCAGATCTGTTTAATTCCAAATTCAGCAGAAATCTATGAGTTCTCTGAAAATCTGTCTTCCATTCAATTTGTTACCATTGAGACTTCTACATTCTCTACATCTGAATAGATACCATTTCATGTACAAAGAGGAGTTTTCATTCATATACAGCCCAGTTCATCTTTCAGAAAACACAAGATATACATGGAAAGATATTTACCTTGGGAAATATCCTCCAGATCAATGATATCAAGTCTGCAATTAATCATTGAAAGATCTCATTTCAAATGAAGGAAAATAGCTCCATACACACGCTTCTCAACAAATCACACCAAATTTATGACCATTTGGCTCAGCAGCATTCTCGGCGCAAAACTGTATTCGGATATATTACTAGTTGATAATAATCCAGGCAGTTCTTCAAACTGTCAAAATTCAGAGGAGTTGGCAACTGAAAAGTCTTAATAGGTCTGCAGGTGATTATCTTGAAATCCTATCTCTTCCAGTCTGCGGTCATTTCTGGTCCTCTTACCAGCTAGATCATAACCATTCGAGTTTCTTTCAAAGTAGTGGAACTCCACGCACACTTCCAGCCTCCAGTTCAGATCTGTTTAATTCCAAATTCAGCAGAAATCTGCGAGTTCTCTGAAAATCTGTCTTCCATTCAATTTGTTACAATTGAGACTTCTACATTCTGTACATCTGAATAGATACCATTTCATGTACAAAGAGGAGTTTTCATTCATATACAGCCCAGTTCATCTTTCAGAAAACACAAGATATACATGGAAAGATATGTACCTTGGGAAATATCCTCCAGATCAACGATATCAAGTCTGCAATTAACCATTGAAAGATCTCATTTCAAATGAAGGAAAATAGCTCCATACACACGCTTCTCAACAGATCACACCAAATTTATGTCCATTTGGCTCAGCAGCATTCTCGGCACAAAACTGTATTCGGATATATTTCTAGTTGATAATAATCCAGGCAGTTCTTCAAACTGTCAAAATTCAGAGGAGTTGGCAACTGTAAAGTCTTAATAGGTCTGCAGGTGATTATCTTGAAATCCTATCTCTTCCAGTCTGCGGTCATTTCTGGTCCTCTTACCAGTTGGCTTTAGCTGATAACTATTCATCGAGTTTCTTTCAAAGTAGTGGAACTGCACACACATTTCCAGCCTCCAGTCCAGATCTGTTTCTTTTCAAATTCAGCAGAAATCTGCGAGTTCTCTGAAAAGCTGTCTTCCATTCAATTTGTTACCATTGAGACTTCTAGATTCTGTACATCTGAATAGACACCATTTCATGTACAGAGAGGAGTTTTGATTCATACAGGGTCCAATTCATCACTAAGAAAACACAAGATATACATGGAAAGCTATTACCTTGAGAAATATCCTCCAGGTCAATGATATCAAGTCTCCAATTGGTTATATTTCTAGTTGATAATATAATCCAGGCAATTCTCCAAACCATCAAAATTCAATGGAGTTCGCAATTTGAAATTCTTAATAGGTCTCCAGGTGATTATCTTGGAATCCTATCTCTTCCAGTCTGTGGTCATTTCTGGTCCTCTTACCAGCTAGCTCATAACCATTCATCGAGTTTCTTTCAAAGTAGTGGAACTCCACGCACACTTCCAGCCTCCAGTTCATAGCTGTTTAATTCCAAATTCAGCAGAAATCTGTGAGTTCTCTGAAAATCTGTCTTCCATTCAATTTGTTACCATTGAGACTTCTACATTCTGTACATCTGAATAGATACCATTTCATGTACAAAGAGGAGTTTTCATTCATATACAGCCCAGTTCATCTTTCAGAAAACACAAGATATACATGGAAAGATATGTACCTTGGGAAATATCCTCCAGATCAATGATATCAAGTCTGCAATTAATCATTGAAAGATCTCATTTCAAATGAAGGAAAATAGCTCCATACACACGCTTCTCAACAAATCACACCAAATTTATGTCCATCTGGCTCAGCAGCATTCTCGGCACAAAACTGTATTCGGATATATTTCTAGTTGATAATAATCCAGGCAGTTCTTCAAACTGTCAAAATTCAGAGGAGTTGGCAACTGAAAAGTCTTAGTAGGTCTGCAGGTGATTATCTTTAAATCCTATCTCTTCCAGTCTGCGGTCATTTCAGGTCCTCTTACCAGTTAGCTCATAACCATTCATCGAGTTTCTTTCAAAGTAGTGGAACTGCAAACACATTTCCAGCCTCCAGTCCAGATCTGTTTAATTCCAAATCCAGCAGAAATCTGCGAGTTCTCTGAAAAGCTGTCTTCCATTCAATTTGTTACCTTTGAGACTTCTAGATTCTGTACATCTGAATAGACACCATTTCATGTACAAAGAGGAGTTTTGATTCATACAAGGCCCAATTCATCATTAAGAAAACACAAGATATACATGGAAAGCTATTACCTTGAGAAATATCCTCCAGGGCAATGATATCAAGTCTCCAATTGCTCAGGAGCATTCTTGGCACAAAACTGAATTCGGTTATATTTCTAGTTGATAATATAATCCAGGCAATTCTCCAAACCGTTAAAATTCAAAGGAGTTGGCAATTTCAAATTCTTAATAGGTCTTCAGGTGATTATCTTGGAATCCTATCTTTTCCAGTCTGTGGTCATTTCTGGTCCTCTTACCAGTTAGCTCATAACCATTCATCGAGTTTCTTTCAAAGTAGTGAAACTGCACACACATTTCCAGCCTCCAGTCCAGATCAGTTTAATTCCAAATTCAGCAGAAATCTGCGAGTTCTCTGAAAAGCTGTCTTCCATTCAATTTGTTACCATTGAGACTTCTAGATTCTCTACATCTGAATAGACACCATTTCATGTACAAAGAGGAGTTTTCATTCATACAAGGCCCAATTCATCATTAAGAAGACAAGATTTACATGGAAAGCTATTACCTTGAGAACAATCCTCCAGGTCAATGATATCAAGTCTCCAATTGGTTATATTTCTAGTTGATAATATAATCCAGGCAATTCTCCAAACCATCAAAATTCAATGGAGTTCGCAATTTGAAATTCTTAATAGGTCTCCAGGTGATTATCTTGGAATCCTATCTCTTCCAGTCTGTGGTCATTTCAGGTCCTCTTACCAGCTAGCTCATAACCATTCATCGAGTTTCTTTCAAAGTAGTGGAACTCCACGCACACTTCCAGCCTCCAGTTCATAGCGGTTTAATTCCAAATTCAGCAGAAATCTGTGAGTTCTCTGAAAATCTGTCTTCCATTCAATTTGTTACCATTGAGACTTCTACATTCTGTACATCTGAATAGATACCATTTCATGTACAAAGAGGTGTTTTGATTCATATACAGCCCAGGTGAACTTTCAAAATAAACAAGATATACATGGAAAGATATGTACTTTGGGAAATATCCTCCAGATCAATGATATCAAGTCTGCAATTAACCATTGAAAGATCTCATTTCAAATGAAGGAAAATAGCTCCATACACATGCTTCTATACAGATCACACCAAATTACTGTCCGTTCGGCTCAGCAGCATTCTCGGCACAAAACTGTATTTGGATATATTTCTAGTTGATAATAATCCAGGCAGTTCTTCAAACTGTCAAAATTCAGAGGAGTTGGCAACTGAAAAGTCTTAATAGGTCTGCAGGTGATTATCTTGAAATCCTATCTCTTCCAGTCTGCGGTCATTTCTGGTCCTCTTACCAGCAAGATCATAACTATTCGAGTTTCTTTCAAAGTAGTGGAACTCCACGCACACTTCCAGCCTCCAGTTCAGATCTGTTTAATTCCAAATTCAGCAGAAATCTATGAGTTCTCTGAAAATGTATCTTCCATTCAATTTGTTACCATTGAGACTTCTACATTCTCTACATCTGAATAGATACCATTTCATGTACAAAGAGGAGTTTTCATTCATATACAGCCCAGTTCATCTTTCAGAAAACACAAGATATACATGGAAAGATATGTACCTTGGGAAATATCCTCCAGATCAATGATATCAAGTCTGCAATTAATCATTGAAAGATCTAATTTCAAATGAAGGAAAATAGCTCCATACACACGCTTCTCAACAAATCACACCAAATTTATGTCCATTTGGCTCAGCAGCATTCTCGGCACAAAACTGTATTCGGATATATTACTAGTTGATAATAATCCAGGCAGTTCTTCAAACTGTCAAAATTCAGAGGGGTTGGCAACTCAGAAGTCTTAATAGGTCTGCAGGTGATTATCTTGAAATCCTATCTCTTCCAGTCAGCGGTCATTTCTGGTCCTCTAACCAGTTGGCTTTAGCTCCTAACCATTCTTCGAGTTTTTTTCAAAGTAGTGGAACTGCACACACATTTCCAGCCTCCAGTCCAGATCTGTTTAATTTCAAATTCAGCAGAAATCTGCGAGTTCTCTGAAAAGCTGTCTTCCATTCAATTTGTTACCATTGAGACTTCTAGATTCTGTACATCTGAATAGACACCATTTCATGTACAAAGAGGAGTTTTGATTCATACAAGCCCAACTCATCACTAAGAAAACACAAGATATACATGGAAAGCTATTACCTTGAGAAATATCCTCCAGGTCAATGATATCAAGTCTCCAATTGGTTATATTTCTAGTTGATAATATAATCCAGGCAATTCTCCAAACCATCAAAATTCAATGGAGTTCGCAATTTGAAATTCTTAATAGGTCTCCAGGTGATTATCTTGGAATCCTATCTCTTCCAGTCTGTGGTCATTTCTGGTCCTCTTATCAGCTAGCTCATAACCATTCATCGAGTTTCTTTCAAAGTAGTGGAACTCCACGCACACTTCCAGCCTCCAGTTCATATCTGTTTAATTCCAAATTCAGCAGAAATCTGTGAGTTCTCTGAAAATCTGTCTTCCATTCAATTTGTTACCATTGAGACTTCTACATTCTGTACATCTGAATAGATACCATTTCATGTACAAAGAGGAGTTTTGATTCATATACAGCCCAGTTCATCTTTCAGAATAAGCAAGATATACATGGAAAGATATGTACCTTGGGAAATATCCTCCAGATCAACGATATCAAGTCTGTAATTAACCATTGAAAGAACTCATTTTAAATGAAGGAAAATAGCTCCATACACATGCTTCTCAACACATCACACCAAATTACTGTCCATTTGGCTCAGCAGCATTCTCGGCACAAAACTGTATTCGGATATATTTCTAGTTGATAATAATCCAGGCAGTTCTTCAAACTGTCAAAATTCAGAGGAGTTGGCAACTGAAAAGTCTTAATAGGTCTGCTAGTGATTATCTTGAAATCCTATCTCTTCCAGTCTGCGGTCATTTCTGGTCCTCTTACCAGCTAGATCATAACCATTCGAGTTTCTTTCAAAGTAGTGGAACTCCACGCACACTTCCAGCCTCCAGTTCAGATCTGTTTAATTCCAAATTCAGCAGAAATCTGCAAGTTCTCTGAAAATCTGTCTTCCATTCAATTTGTTACCATTGAGACTTCTACATTCTGTACATCTGAATAGATACCATTTCATGTACAAAGAGGAGTTTTCATTCATATACAGCCCAGTTCATCTTTCAGAAAACACAAGATATACATGGAAAGATATGTACCTTGGGAAATATCCTCCAGATCAACGATATCAAGTCTGCAATTAATCATTGAAAGATCTCATTTAAAATGAAGGAAAATAGCTCCATACACACGCTTCTCAATAGATCACACCAAATTTATGTCCATTTGGCTCAGCAGCATTCTCGGCACAAAACTGTATTCGGATATATTTCTAGTTGATAATAATCCAGGCAGTTCTTCAAACTGTCAAAATTCAGAGGAGTTGGCAACTGTAAAGTCTTAATAGGTCTGCAGGTGATTATCTTGAAATCCTATCTCTTCCAGTCTGCGTTCATTTCTGGTCCTCTTACCAGTTGGCTTTAGCTCACAACCATTCATCGAGGTTCTTTCAAAGTAGTGGAACTGCACACACATTTCCAGCCTCCAGTCCAGATCTGTTTAATTTCAAATTCAGCAGAAATCTGCGAGATCTCTGAAAAGCTGTCTTCCATTCAATTTGTTACCATTGAGACTTCTAGATTCTGTACATCTGAATAGACACCATTTCATGCACAGAGAGGAGTTTTGATTCATACAAGGTCCAATTCATCACTAAGAAAACACAAGATATACATGGAAAGCTATTACCTTGAGAAATATCCTCCAGGTCAATGATATCAAGTCTCCAATTGGTATTATTTCTAGTTGATAATATAATCCAGGCAATTCTCCAAACCATCAAAATTCAATGGAGTTCGCAATTTGAAATTCTTAATAGGTCTTCAGGTGATTATCTTGGAATCCTATCTCTTCCAGTCTGTGGTCATTTCTGGCCCTCTTACCAGCTAGCTCAAAACCATTCATCGAGTTTCTTTCAAAGTAGTGGAACTCCACGCACACTTCCAGCCTCCAGTTCATATCTGTTTAATTTCAAATTCAGCAGAAATCTGTGAGTTCTCTGAAAATCTGTCTTCCATTCAATTTGTTACCATTGAGACTTCTACATTCTGTACATCTGAATAGATACCATTTCATGTACAAAGAGGAGTTTTGATTCATACAAGGCCCAATTCATCATTAAGAAAACACAAGATATACATGGAAAGCTATTACCTTGAGAACTCTCCTCCAGGTCAATGATATCAAGTCTCCAATTGGTTATATTTCTAGTTGATAATATAATCCAGGCAATTCTCCAAACCATCAAAATTCGATGGAGTTTGCAATTTGAAATTCTTAATAGGTCTCCAGGTGATTATCTTGGAATCCTATCTCTTCCAGTCTGCGGTCATTTCTGGTCCTCTTACCAGCTAGATCATAACCATTCGAGTTTCTTTCAAAGTAGTGGAACTCCACGCACACTTCCAGCCTCCAGTTCAGATCTGTTTAATTCCAAATTCAGCAGAAATCTGCGAGTTCTCTGAAAATCTGTCTTCCATTCAATTTGTTACCATTGAGACTTCTACATTCTGTACATCTGAATAGATACCATTTCATGTACAAAGAGGAGTTTTCATTCATATACAGCCCAGTTCATCTTTCAGAAAACACAAGATATACATGGAAAGATATGTACCTTGGGAAATATCCTCCAGATCAACGATATCAAGTCTGCAATTAACCATTGAAAGATCTCATTTCAAATGAAGGAAAATAGCTCCATACACACGCTTCTCAACAGATCACACCAAATTTATGTCCATTTGGCTCAGCAGCATTCTCGGCACAAAACTGTATTCGGATATATTTCTAGTTGATAATAATCCAGGCAGTTCTTCAAACTGTCAAAATTCAGAGGAGTTGGCAACTGTAAAGTCTTAATAGGTCTGCAGGTGATTATCTTGAAATCCTATCTCTTCCAGTCTGCGGTCATTTCTGGTCCTGTTTCAAGTTAGCTCATAACCATTCATCGAGTTTCTTTCAAAGTAGTGGAACTGCACACACATTTCCAGCCTCCAGCCCAGATCTGTTTAATTCCAAATTCAGCAGAAATCTGCGAGTTCTCTGAAAAGCTGTCTTCCATTCAATTTGTTACCTTTGAGACTTCTAGATTCTGTACATCTGAACAGACACCATTTCATGTACAAAGAGGAGTTTTGATTCATACAAGGCCCAATTCATCATTAAAAAAACACAAGATATACATGGAAAGCTATTACCTTGAGAAATATCCTCCAGGTCAATGATATCAAGTCTCCAATTGCTCAGGAGCATTCTTGGCACAAAACTGAATTCGGTTATATTATTTCTAGTTGATAATATAATCTAAGCAATTCTCCAAACCGTTAAAATTCAAAGGAGTTGGCAATTTCAAATTCTTAATAGGTCTTCTGGTGATTATCTTGGAATCCTATCTCTTCCAGTCTGTGGTCATTTCTGGTCCTCTTACCAGTTAGCTCATAACCATTCATCGACTTTCTTTCAAAGTAGTGAAACTGCACACACACTTCCAGCCTCCAGTCCAGATCTGTTTAATTCCAAATTCACAGAAATCTGCGAGTTCTCTGAAAAGCTGTCTTCCATTCAATTTGTTACCATTGAGACTTCTAGATTCTGTACATCTGAATAGACACCATTTCATGTACAAAGAGGAGTTTTGATTCATACAAGGCCCAATTCATCATTAAGAAAACACAAGATATACATGGAAAGCTATTACCATGAGAACTATCCTCCAGGTCAATGATATCAAGTCTCCAATTGGTTATATTTCTAGTTGATAATATAATCCAGGCAATTCTCCAAACCATCAAAATTCAATGGAGTTCGCAATTTGAAATTCTTAATAGGTCTCCAGGTGATTATTTTGGAATCCTATCTCTTCCAGTCTGTGGTCATTTCAGGTCCTCTTACCAGCTAGCTCATAACCATTCATCGAGTTTCTTTCAAAGTAGTGGAACTCCACGCACACTTCCAGCCTCCAGTTCATAGCGGTTTAATTCCAAATTCAGCAGAAATCTGTGAGTTCTCTGAAAATCTGTCTTCCATTCAATTTGTTACCATTGAGACTTCTACATTCTGTACATCTGAATAGATACCATTTCATGTACAAAGAGGAATTTTGATTCATATACAGCCCAGTTCAACTTCCAGAATAAACAAGATATACATGGAAGGATATGTACTTTGGGAAATATCCTCCAGATCAATGATATCAAGTCTGCAATTAACCATTGAAAGATCTCATTTCAAATGAAGGAAAATAGCTCCATACACATGCTTCTCAACAGATGACAATAAATTACTGTCCATTTGGCTCAGCAGCATTCTCGGCACAAAACTGTATTCGGATATATTTCTAGTTGATAATAATCCAGGCAGTTCTTCAAACTATCAAAATTCAGAGGAGTTGGCAACTGAAAAGTTTTAATAGGTCTGCAGGTGATTATCTTGAAATCCTATCTCTTCCAGTCTGCGGTCAGTTCTGGTCCACTTACCAGCTAGATCATAACCATTCCAGTTTCTTTCAAAGTAGTGGAACTCCATGCACACTTCCAGCCTCCAGTTCAGATCTGTTTAATTCCAAATTCAGCAGAAATCTGTGAGTTCTCTGAAAATCTGTCTTCCATGCAATTTGTTACCATTGAGACTTCTACATTCTGTACATCTGAATAGATACCATTTCATGTACAAAGAGGAGTTTTCATTCATATACAGCCCAGTTCATCTTTCAGAAAACACAAGATATACATGGAAAGATATGTACCTTGGGAAATATCCTCCAGATCAATGATATCAAGTCTGCAATTAATCATTGAAAGATCTCATTTCAAATGAAGGAAAATAGCTCCATACACATGCTTCTCAAGAAATCACACCAAATTTATGTCCATTTGGCTCAGCAGCATTCTCGGCACAAAACTGTATTCAGATATATTTCTAGTTGATAATAATCCAGGCAGTTCTTCAAACTGTCAAAATTCAGAGGAGTTGGCAACTGAAAAGTCTTAATAGGTCTGCAGGTGATTATCTTGAAATCCTCTCTCTTCCAGTCTGCGGTCATTTCTGCTCCTCTTACCAGTTGGCTTTAGCTCATAACCATTCATCGAGTTTCTTTCAAAGTAGTGGAACTGCTCACACAAGATATACATGGAAAGCTATTACCTTGAGAAATATCCTCCAGGTCAATGATATCAAGTCTCCAATTGGTTATATTTCTAGTTGATAATATAATCCAGGCAATTCTCCAAACCATCAAAATTCAATGGAGTTCGCAATTTCAAATTCTTAATAGGTCTTCAGGTGATTATCTTGGAATCCTATCTCTTCCAGTCTGTGGTCATTTCTGGCCCTCTTACCAGCTAGCTCAAAACCACTCATCGAGTTTCTTTCAAATTAGTGGAACTCCACGCACACTTCCAGCCTCCAGTTCATATCTGTTTAATTTCAAATTCAGCAGAAATCTGTGAGTTCTCTGAAAATCTGTCTTCCATTCAATTTGTTACCATTGAGACTTCTACATTCTGTACATCTGAATAGATACCATTTCATGTACAAAGAGGAGTTTTGATTCATACAAGGCCCAATTCATCATTAAGAAAATACAAGATATACATGGAAAGCTATTACCTTGAGAACTCTCCTCCAGGTCAATGATATCAAGTCTCCAATTGGTTATATTTCTAGTTGATAATATAATCCAAGCAATTCTCCAAACCGTTAAAATTCAAAGGAGTTGGCAATTTCAAATTCTTAATAGGTCTTCTGGTGATTATCTTGGAATCCTATCTCTTCCAGTCTGTGGTCATTTCTGGTCCTCTTACCAGTTAGCTCATAACCATTCATCGAGTTTCTTTCAAAGTAGTGAAACTGCACACACACTTCCAGCCTCCAGTCCAAATCTGTTTAATTCCAAATTCAGCAGAAATCTGCGAGTTCTCTGAAAAGCTGTCTTCCATTCAATTTGTTACCATTGAGACTTCTAGATTCTGTACATCTGAATAGGCACCATTTCATGTACAAAGAGGAGTTTTGATTCATACAAGGCCCAATTCATCATTAAGAAAACACAAGATATACACGGAAAGCTATTACCTTGAGAAATATCCTCCAGGTCAATGATATCAAGTCTCCAATTGCTCAGGAGCATTCTTGGCACAAAACTGAATTCGGTTATATTTCTAGTTGATAATATAATCCAGGCAATTCTCCAAACCGTTAAAATTCAAAGGAGTTGGCAATTTCAAATTCTTAATAGGTCTTCAGGTGAATATCTTGGAATCCTACCTTTTCCAGTCTGTGGTCGTTTCTGGTCCTCTTACCAGTTAGCTCATAACCATTCATCGAGTTTCTTTCAAAGTAGTGAAACTGCACACACATTTCCAGCCTCCAGTCCAGATCAGTTTAATTCCAAATTCCGCAGAAATCTGCGAGTTCTCTGAAAAGTGTCTTCCATTCAATTTGTTACCATTGAGACTTCTAGATTCTCTACATCTGAATAGACACCATTTCATGTACAAAGAGGAGTTTTGATTCATACAAGGCCCAATTCATCATTAAGAAGACACAAGATATACATGGAAAGCTATTACCTTGAGAACAATCCTCCAGGTCAATGATATCAAGTCTCCAATTGGTTATATTTCTAGTTGATAATATAATCCAGGCAATTCTCCAAACCATCAAAATTCAATGGAGTTCGCAATTTGAAATTCTTAATAGGTCTCCAGGTGATTATCTTGAGAATCCTATCTCTTCCAGTCTGTGGTCATTTCAGGTCCTCTTACCAGCTAGCTCATAACCATTCATCGAGTTTCTTTCAAAGTAGTGGAACTCCACGCACACTTCCAGCCTCCAGTTCATAGCGGTTTAATTCCAAATTCAGCAGAAATCTGTGAGTTCTCTGAAAATCTGTCTTCCATTCAATTTGTTACCATTGAGACTTCTACATTCTGTACATCTGAATAGATACCATTTCATGTACAAAGAGGTGTTTTGATTCATATACAGCCCAGTTCAACTTTCAGAATAAACAAGATATACATGGAAAGATATGTACTTTGGGAAATATCCTCCAGATCAATGATATCAAGTCTGCAATTAACCATTGAAAGATCTCATTTCAAATGAAGGAAAATAGCTCCATACACATGCTTCTATACAGATGACACCAAATTACTGTCCATTCGGCTCAGCAGCATTCTCGGCACAAAACTGTATTCGGATATATTTCTAGTTGATAATAATCCAGGCAGTTCTTCAAACTGTCAAAATTCAGAGGAGTTGGCAACTGAAAAGTCTTAATAGGTCTGCAGGTGATTATCTTGAAATCCTATCTCTTCCAGTCTGCGGTCATTTCTGGTCCACTTACCAGCTAGATCATAACCATTCGAGTTTCTTTCAAAGTAGTGGAACTCCACGCACACTTCCAGCCTCCAGTTCAGATCTGTTTAATTCCAAATTCAGCAGAAATCTGTGAGTTCTCTGAAAATCTGTCTTCCATTCAATTTGTTACCATTGAGACTTCTACATTCTGTACATCTGAATAGATACCATTTCATGTACAAAGAGGAGTTTTCATTCATATACAGCCCAGTTCATCTTTCAGAAAACACAAGATATACATGGAAAGATATGTTCCTTGGGAAATATCCTCCAGATCAATGATATCAAGTCTGCAATTAATCATTGAAAGATCTCATTTCAAATGAAGGAAAATAGCTCCATACACACGCTTCTCAACAAATCACACCAAATTTATGTCCATTTGGCTCAGCAGCATTCTCGGCACAAAACTGTATTCGGATATATTACTAGTTGATAATAATCCAGGCAGTTCTTCAAACTGTCAAAATTCAGAGGAGTTGGCAACTGAAAAGTCTTAATAGGTCTGCAGGTGATTATCTTGAAATCCTATCTCTTCCAGTCTGCGGTCATTTCTGGTCCTCTTACCAGTTGGCTTTAGCTCATAACCACTCATCGAGTTCCTTTCAAAGTAGTGGAACTGCACACACATTTCCAGCCTCCAGTCCAGATCTGTTTAATTTCAAATTCAGCAGAAATCTGCGAGTTCTCTGAAAAGCTGTCTTCCATTCAATTTGTTACCATTGAGACTTCTAGATTCTGTACATCTGAATAGACACCATTTCATGTACAAAGAGGAGTTTTGATTCATACAAGGCCCAATTCATCACTAAGAAAACACAAGATATACATGGAAAGCTATTACCTTGAGAAATATCCTCCAGGTCAATGATATCAAGTCTCCAATTGGTTATATTTCTAGTTGATAATATAATCCAGGCAATTCTCCAAACCATCAAAATTCAATGGAGTTCGCAATTTGAAATTCTTAATAGGCCTCCAGGTGATTATCTTGGAATCCTATCTCTTCCAGTCTGTGGTCATTTCTGGTCCTCTTACCAGCTAGCTCATAACCATTCATCGAGTTTCTTTCAAAGTAGTGGAACTCCACGCACACTTCCAGCCTCCAGTTCAGATCTGTTTAATTCCAAATTCAGCAGAAATCTGCGAGTTCTCTGAAAATCTGTCTTCCATTTAATTTGTTACCATTGAGACTTCTACATTCTGTACATCTGAATAGATACCATTTCATGTACAAAGAGGAGTTTTCATTCATATACAGCCCAGTTCATCTTTCAGAAAACACAAGATATACATGGAAAGATATGTACCTTGGGAAATATCCTCCAGATCAACGATATCAAGTCTGCAATTAATCATTGAAAGATCTCATTTCAAATGAAGGAAAATAGCTCCATACACACGCTTCTCAACAGATCACACCAAATTTATGTCCATTTAGCTCAGCAGCATTCTCGGCACAAAACTGTATTCGGATATATTTCTAGTTGATAATAATCCAGGCAGTTCTTCAAACTGTCAAAATTCAGAGGAGTTGGCAACTGAAAAGTCTTAGTAGGTCTGCAGGTGATTATCTTGAAATCCTATCTCTTCCAGTCTGCGGTCATTTCTGGTCCTGTTTCCAGTTAGCTCATAACCATTCATCGAGTTTCTTTCAAAGTAGTGGAACTGCACACAGATTTCCAGCCTCCAGTCCAGATGTTTAATTCCAAATTCAGAAGAAATCAGCGAGTTCTCTGAAAAGCTGTCTACCATTCAATTTGTTACCTTTGAGACTTCTAGATTCTGTACATCTGAATAGACACCATTTCATGTACAAAGAGGAGTTTTGATTCATACAAGGCCCAATCCATCATTAAGAAAACACAAGATATACATGGAAAGCTACTCCCTTGAGAAATATCCTCCAGGTCAATGATATCAAGTCTCCAATTGCTCAGGAGCATTCTTGGCACAAAACTGAATTCGGTTATGTTTCTAGTTGATAATATAATCCAAGCAATTCTCCAAACCGTTAAAATTCAAAGGAGTTGGCAATTTCAAATTCTTAATAGGTCTTCAGGTGATTATCTTGGAATCCTATCTCTTCCAGTCTGTGGTCATTTCTGGTCCTCTTACCAGTTAGCTCATAACCATTCATCGAGTTTCTTTCAAAGTAGTGAAACTGCACACACACTTCCAGCCTCCAGTCCAGATGTGTTTAATTCCAAATTCAGCAGAAATCTGCGAGTTCTCTGAAAAGCTGTCTTCCATTCAATTTGTTACCTTTGAGACTTCTAGATTCTGTACATCTGAATAGACACCATTTCATGTACAAAGAGGAGTTTTGATTCATACAAGGCCCAATTCATCATTAAGAAAACACAAGATATACATGGAAAGCTATTACCTTGAGAAATATCCTCCAGGTCAATGATATCAAGTCTCCAATTGGTTATATTTCTAGTTGATAATATAATCCAGGCAATTCTCCAAACCATCAAAATTCAATGGAGTTCGCAATTTGAAATTCTTAATAGGTCTCCAGGTGATTATCTTGGAATCCTATCTCTTCCAGTCTGTGGTCATTTCTGGTCCTCTTACCAGCTAGCTCATAACCATTCATCGAGTTTCTTTCAAAGTAATGGAACTCCACGCACACTTCCAGCCTCCAGTTCATATCTGTTTAATTCCAAATTCAGCAGAAATCTGTGAGTTCTCTGAAAATCTGTCTTCCATTCAATTTGTTACCATTGAGACTTCTACATTCTGTACATCTGAATAGATACCATTTCATGTACAAAGAGGAGTTTTCATTCATATACAGCCCAGTTCATCTTTCAGAATAAACAAGATATACATGGAAAGATATGTACCTTGGGAAATATCCTCCAGATCAATGATATCAAGTCTGCAATTAATCATTGAAAGATCTCATTTCAAATGAAGGAAAATAGCTCCATACACACGCTTCTCAACAAATCACACCAAATTTATGTCCATTTGGCTCAGCAGCATTCTCGGCACAAAACTGTATTCGGATATATTTCTAGTTGATAATAATCCAGGCAGTTCTTCAAACTGTCAAAATTCAGAGGAGTTGGCAACTGAAAAGTCTTAATAGGTCTGCAGGTGATTATCTTGAAATCCTATCTCTTCCAGTCTGCGGTCATTTCTGGTACTCTTACCAGCTAGATCATAACCATTCGAGTTTCTTTCAAAGTAGTGGAACTCCACGCACACTTCCAGCCTCCAGTTCAGATCTGTTTAATTCCAAATTCAGCAGAAATCTGCGAGTTCTCTGAAAATCTGTCTTCCATTCAATTTGTTACCATTGAGACTTCTACATTCTGTGCATCTGAATAGATACCATTTCATGTACAAAGAGGAGTTTTCATTCATATACAGCCCAGTTCATCTTTCAGAAAACGCAAGATATACATGGAAAGATATGTACCTTGGGAAATATCCTCCAGATCAACGATATCAAGTCTGCAATTAATCATTGAAAGATCTCATTTCAAATGGAGGAAAATAGCTCCATACACACGCTTCTCAACAGATCACACCAAATTTATGTCCATTTGGCTCAGCAGCATTCTCGGCACAAAACTGTATTCGGATATATTTCTAGTTGATAATAATCCAGGCAGTTCTTCAAACTGTCAAAATTCAGAGGAGTTGGCAACTGTAAAGTCTTAATAGGTCTGCAGGTGATTATCTTGAAATCCTATCTCTTCCAGTCTGCGGTCATTTCTGGTCCTCTTACCAGTTGGCTTTAGCTCATAACCATTCATCGAGTTTCTTTCAAAGTAGTGGAACTGCACACACATTTCCAGCCTCCAGTCCAGATCTGTTTAATTTCAAATTCAGCAGAAATCTGCGAGTTCTCTGAAAAGCTGTCTTCCATTCAATTTGTTACCATTGAGACTTCTAGATTCTGTACATCTGAATAGACACCATTTCATGTACAGAGAGGAGTTTTGATTCATACAAGGTCCAATTCATCACTAAGAAAACACAAGATATACATGGAAAGCTATTACCTTGAGAAATATCCTCCAGGTCAATGATATCAAGTCTCCAATTGGTTATATTTCTAGTTGATAATATAATCCAGGCGATTCTCCAAACCATCAAAATTCAATGGAGTTCGCAATTTGAAATTCTTAATAGGTCTCCAGGTGATTATCTTGGAATCCTATCTCTTCCAGTCTGTGGTCATTTCTGGTCCTCTTACCAGCTAGCTCATAACCATTCATCGAGTTTCTTTCAAAGTAGTGGAACTCCACGCACACTTCCAGCCTCCAGTTCATAGCTGTTTAAATTCCAAATTCAGCAGAAATCTGTGAGTTCTCTGAAAATCTGTCTTCCATTCAATTTGTTACCATTGAGACTTCTACATTCTGTACATCTGAATAGATACCAATTCATGTACAAAGAGGAGTTTTGATTCATATACAGCCCAGTTCATCTTTCAGAATAAACAAGATATACATGGAAAGATATGTACCTTGGGAAATATCCTCCAGATCAACGATATCAAGTCTGCAATTAATCATTGAAAGATCTCATTTCAAATGAAGGAAAATAGCTCCATACACACGCTTCTCAACAGATCACACCAAATTTATGTCCATTTAACTCAGCAGCATTCTCGGCACAAAACTGTATTCGGATATATTTCTAGTTGATAATAATCCAGGCAGTTCTTCAAACTGTCAAAATTCAGAGGAGTTGGCAACTGAAAAGTCTTAGTAGGTCTGCAGGTGATTATCTTGAAATCCTATCTCTTCCAGTCTGCGGTCATTTCTGGTCCTGTTTCCAGTTAGCTCATAACCATTCATCGAGTTTCTTTCAAAGTAGTGGAACTGCACACACATTTCCAACCTCCAGTCCAAATCTGTTTAATTCCAAATTCAGCAGAAATCTGCGAGTTCTCTGAAAGGCTGTCTTCCATTCAATTTGCTACCTTTGAGACTTCTAGATTTTGTACATCTGAACAGACACCATTTCATGTACAAAGAGGAGTTTTGATTCATACAAGGCCCAATTCATCATTAAAAAAACACAAGATATACATGGAAAGCTATTACCTTGAGAAATATCCTCCAGGTCAATGATATCAAGTCTCCAATTGCTCAGGAGCATTCTTGGTACAAAACTGAATTCGGTTATATTTCTAGTTGATAATATAATCCAAGCAATTCTCCAAACCGTTAAAATTCAAAGGAGTTGGCAATTTCAAATTCTTAATAGGTCTTCTGGTGATTATCTTGGAATCCTATCTCTTCCAGTCTGTGGTCATTTCTGGTCCTCTTACCAGTTAGCTCATAACCATTCATCGAGTTTCTTTCAAAGTAGTGAAACTGCACACACACTTCCAGCCTCCAGTCCAGATCTGTTTAATTCCAAATTCAGCAGAAATCTGCGATTTCTCTGAAAAGCTGTCTTCCATTCAATTTGGTACCATTGAAACTTCTAGATTGTGTACATCTGAATAGACACCATTTCATGTACAAAGAGGAGTTTTGATTCATACAAGGCCTAATTCATCATTAAGAAAACACAAGATATACATGGAAAGCTATTACCTTGAGAACTATCCTCCAGGCCAATGATATCAAGTCTCCAATTGGTTATATTTCTAGTTGATAATATAATCCAGGCAATTCTCCAAACCATCAAAATTCAATGGAGTTCGCAAATTGAAATTCTTAATAGGTCTACAGGTGATTATCTTGGAATCCTATCTCTTCCAGTCTGTGGTCATTTCAGGTCCTCTTACCAGCTAGCTCATAACCATTCATCGAGTTTCTTTCAAAGTAGTGGAACTCCACGCACACTTCCAGCCTCCAGTTCATAGCGGTTTAATTCCAAATTCAGCAGAAATCTGTGAGTTCTCTGAAAATCTGTCTTCCATTCAATTTGTTACCATTGAGACTTCTACATTCTGTACATCTGAAGAGATACCATTTCATGTACAAAGAGGAGTTTTGATTCATATACAGCCCAGTTCAACTTTCAGAATAAACAAGATATACATGGAAAGATATGTACTTTGGGAAATATCCTTCAGATCAATGATATCAAGTCTGCAATTAACCATTGAAAGATCTCATTTCAAATGAAGGAAAATAGCTCCATACACATGCTTCTCAACAGATCACACCAAATTACTGTCCATTTGGCTCAGCAGCATTCTCGGCACAAAACTGTATTCGGATATATTTCTAGTTGATAATAATCCAGGCAGTTCTTCAAACTGTCAAAATTCAGAGGAGTTGGCAACTGAAAAGTCTTAATAGGTCTACAGGTGATTATCTTGAAATCCTATCTCTTCCAGTCTGCGGTCAGTTCTGGTCCACTTACCAGCTAGATCATAACCATTCGAGTTTCTTTCAAAGTAGTGGAACTCCACGCACACTTCCAGCCTCCAGTCCAGATCTGTTTAATTCCAAATTCAGCAGAAATCTGCGAGTTCTCTGAAAAGCTGTCTTCCATTCAATTTGTTACCTTTGAGACTTCTAGATTCTGTACATCTGAATAGACACCATTTCATGTACAAAGAGGAGTTTTGATTCATACAAGGTCCAATTCATCACTAAGAAAACACAAGATATACATGGAAAGCTATTACCTTGAGAAATATCCTCCAGGTCAATGATATCAAGTCTCCAATTGGTTATATTTCTAGTTGATAATATAATCCAGGCAATTCTCCAAACCATCAAAATTCAATGGAGTTCGCAATTTGAAATTCTTAATAGGTCTCCAGGTGATTATCTTGGAATCCTATCTCTTCCAGTCTGTGGTCATTTCTGGTCCTCTTACCAGCTAGCTCATAACCATTCATCGAGTTTCTTTCAAAGTAGTGGAACTCCACGCACACTTCCAGCCTCCAGTTCGTAGCTGTTTAATTCCAAATTCAGCAGAAATCTGTGAGTTCTCTGAAAATCTGTCTTCCATTCAATTTGTTACCATTGAGACTTCTACATTCTGTACAACTGAATAGATACCATTTCATGTACAAAGAGGAGTTTTGATTCATATACAGCCCAGTTCATCTTTCAGAATAAACAAGATATACATGGAAAGATATGTACCTTGGGAAATATCCTCCAGATCAACGATATCAAGTCTGCAATTAATCATTGAAAGATCTCATTTCAAATGAAGGAAAATAGCTCCATACACACGCTTCTCAACAGATCACACCAAATTTATGTCCATTTAGCTCAGCAGCATTCTCGGCACAAAACTGTATTCGGATATATTTCTAGTTGATAATAATCCAGGCAGTTCTTCAAACTGTCAAAATTCAGAGGAGTTGGCAACTGAAAAGTCTTAGTAGGTCTGCAGGTGATTATCTTGAAATCCTATCTCTTCCAGTCTGCGGTCATTTCTGGTCCTGTTTCCAGTTAGCTCATAACCATTCATCGAGTTTCTTTCAAAGTAGTGGAACTGCACACACATTTCCAGCCTCCAGTCCAGATCTGTTTAATTCGAAATTCAGCAGAAATCTGCGAGTTCTCTGAAAAGCTGTCTTCCATTCAATTTGTTACCTTTGAGACTTCTAGATTCTGTACATCTGAACAGACACCATTTCATGTACAAAGAGGAGTTTTGATTCATACAAGGCCCAATTCATCATTAAAAAAACACAAGATATACATGGAAAGCTATTACCTTGAGAAATATCCTCCAGGTCAATGATATCAACTCTCCAATTGCTCAGGAGCATTCTTGGCACAAAACTGAATTCGGTTATATTTCTAGTTGATAATATAATCTAAGCAATTCTCCAAACCGTTAAAATTCAAAGGAGTTGGCAATTTCAAATTCTTAATAGGTCTTCTGGTGATTATTTTGGAATCCTACCTCTTCCAGTCTGTGGTCATTTCTGGTCCTCTTACCAGTTAGCTCATAACCATTCATCGAGTTTCTTTCAAAGTAGTGGAACTCCACGCACACTTCCAGCTTCCAGTTCATAGCGGTTTAATTTCAAATTCAGCAGAAATCTGTGAGTTCTCTGAAAATCTGCCTTCCATTCAATTTGTTACCATTGAGACTTCTACATTCTGTACATCTGAATAGATACCATTTCATGTACAAAGAGGAGTTTTGATTCATATACAGGCCAGTTCAACTTTCAGAATAAACAAGATATACATGGAAAGATATGTACTTTGGGAAATATCCTCCAGATCAATGATATCAAGTCTGCAATTAACCATTGAAAGATCTCATTTCAAATGAAGGAAAATAGCTCCATACACATGCTTCTCAACAGATCACACCAAATTACTGTCCATTTGGCTCTGCAGCATTCCGGCACAAAACTGTATTCGGATATATCTCTAGTTGATAATAATCCAGGCAGTTCTTCAAACTGTCAAAATTCAGAGGAGTTGGCAACTGAAAAGTCTTAATAGGTCTGCAGGTGATTATCTTGAAATCCTATCTCTTCCAGTCTGCGGTCAGTTCTGGTCCACTTACCAGCTAGATCATAACCATTCGAGTTTCTTTCAAAGTAGTGGAACTCCACGCACACTTCCAGCCTCCAGTTCAGATCTGTTTAATTCCAAATTCAGCAGAAATCTGTGAGTTCTCTGAAAATCTGTCTTCCATTCAATTTGTTACCATTGAGACTTCTACATTCTGTACATCGGAAGAGATACCACTTCATGTACAAAGAGGAGTTTTCATTCATATACAGCCCAGTTCATCTTTCAGAAAACACAAGATATACATGGAAAGATATGTACCTTGGGAAATATCCTCCAGATCAATGATATCAAGTCTGCAATTAATCATTGAAAGATCTCATTTCAAATGAAGGAAAATAGCTCCATACACACGCTTCTCAACAAATCACACCAAATTTATGTCCATCTGGCTCAGCAGCATTCTCGGCACAAAACTGTATTCGGATATATTTCTAGTTGATAATAATCCAGGCAGTTCTTCAAACTGTCAAAATTCAGAGGAGTTGGCAACTGAAAAGTCTTAGTAGGTCAGCAGGTGATTATCTTTAAATCCTATCTCTTCCAGTCTGCGGTCATTTCTGGTCCTCTTACCAGTTAGCTCATAACCATTCATCGAGTTTCTTTCAAAGTAGTGGAACTGCACACACATTTCCAGCCTCCAGTCCAGATCTGTTTAATTCCAAATCAGCAGAAATCTGCGAGTTCTCTGAAAAGCTGTCTTCCATTCAATTTGTTACCTTTGAGACTTCTAGATTCTGTACATCTGAATAGACACCATTTCATGTACAAAGAGGAGTTTTGATTCGTACAAGGCCCAATTCATCATTAAGAAAACACAAGATATACATGGAAAGCTATTACCTTGAGAAATATCCTCCAGGTCAATGATATCAAGTCTCCAATTGCTCAGGAGCATTCTTGGCACAAAACTGAATTCGGTTATATTTCTAGTTGATAATATAATCCAGGCAATTCTCCAAACCGTTAAAATTCAAAGGAGTTGGCAATTTCAAATTCTTAATAGGTCTTCAGGTGATTATCTTGGAATCCTATCTTTTCCAGTCTGTGGTCATTTCTGGTCCTCTTACCAGTTAGCTCATAACCATTCATCGAGTTTCTTTCAAAGTAGTGAAACTGCACACACATTTCCAGCCTCCAGTCCAGATCAGTTTAATTCCAAATTCAGCAGAAATCTGCGAGTTCTCTGAAAAGCTGTCTTCCATTCAATTTGTTACCATTGAGACTTCTAGATTCTCTACATCTGAATAGACACCATTTCATGTACAAAGAGGAGTTTTGATTCATACAGGGCCCAATTCATCATTAAGAAGAGACAAGATTTACATGGAAAGCTATTACCTTGAGAACAATCCTCCAGGTCAATGATATCAAGTCTCCAATTGGTTATATTTCTAGTTGATAATATAATCCAGGCAATTCTCCAAACCATCAAAATTCAATGGAGTTCGCAATTTAAAATTCTTAATAGGTCTCCAGGTGATTATCTTGGAATCCTATCTCTTCCAGTCTGTGGTAATTTCAGGTCCTCTTACCAGCTAGCTCATAACCATTCATCGAGTTTCTTTCAAAGCAGTGGAACTCCACGCACACTTCCGGCCTCCAGTTCATAGCGGTTTAATTCCAAATTCAGCAGAAATCTGTCAGTTCTCTGAAAATCTGTCTTCCATTCAATTTGTTACCATTGAGACTTCTACATTCTGTACATCTGAATAGATACCATTTCATGTACAAAGAGGTGTTTTGATTCATATACAGCCCAGTTCATCTTTCAGAAAACACAAGATATACATGGAAAGATATGTACCTTGGGAAATATCCTCCAGATCAATGATATCAAGTCTGCAATTAATCATTGAAAGATCTCATTTCAAATGAAGGAAAATAGCTCCATACACACGCTTCTCAACAAATCACACCAAATTTATGACCATTTGGCTCAGCAGCATTCTCGGCGCAAAACTGTATTCGGATATATTACTAGTTGATAATAATCCAGGCAGTTCTTCAAACTGTCAAAATTCAGAGGAGTTGGCAACTGAAAAGTCTTAATAGGTCTGCAGGTGATTATCTTGAAATCCTATCTCTTCCAGTCTGCGGTCATTTCTGGTCCTCTTACCAGCTAGATCATAACCATTCGAGTTTCTTTCAAAGTAGTGGAACTCCACGCACACTTCCAGCCTCCAGTTCAGATCTGTTTAATTCCAAATTCAGCAGAAATCTGCGAGTTCTCCGAAAATCTGTCTTCCATTCAATTTGTTACCATTGAGACTTCTACATTCTGTACATCTGAATAGATACCATTTCATGTACAAAGAGGAGTTTTCATTCATATACAGCCCAGTTCATCTTTCAGAAAACACAAGATATACATGGAAAGATATGTACCTTGGGAAATATCCTCCAGATCAACGATATCAAGTCTGCAATTAACCATTGAAAGATCTCATTTCAAATGAAGGAAAATAGCTCCATACACACGCTTCTCAACAGATCACACCAAATTTATGTCCATTTGGCTCAGCAGCATTCTCGGCACAAAACTGTATTCGGATATATTTCTAGTTGATAATAATCCAGGCAGTTCTTCAAACTGTCAAAATTCAGAGGAGTTGGCAACTGTAAAGTCTTAATAGGTCTGCAGGTGATTATCTTGAAATCCTATCTCTTCCAGTCTGCGGTCATTTCTGGTCCTCTTACCAGTTGGCTTTAGCTCACAACCATTCATCGAGTTTCTTTCAAAGTAGTGGAACTGCACACACATTTCCAGCCTCCAGTCCAGATCTGTTTAATTTCAAATTCAGCAGAAATCTGCGAGTTCTCTGAAAAGCTGTCTTCCATTCAATTTGTTACCATTGAGACTTCTAGATTCTGTACATCTGAATAGACACCATTTCATGCACAGAGAGGAGTTTTGATTTATACGAGGTCCAATTCATCACTAAGAAAACAGAAGATATACATGGAAAGCTATTACCTTGAGAAATATCCTCCAGGTCAATGATATCAAGTCTCCAATTGGTATTATTTCTAGTTGATAATATAATCCAGGCAATTCTCCAAACCATCAAAATTCAATGGAGTTCGCAATTTCAAATTCTTAATAGGTCTTCAGGTGATTATCTTGGAATCCTATCTCTTCCAGTCTGTGGTCATTTCTGGTCCTCTTACCAGTTAGCCCATAACCATTCATCGAGTTTCTTTCAAAGTAGTGGAACTCCAAACACACTTCCAGCCTCCAGTTCATATCTGTTTAATTTCAAATTCAGCAGAAATCTGTGAGTTCTCTGAAAATCTGTCTTCCATTCAATTTGTTACCATTGAGACTTCTACATTCTGTACATCTGAATAGATACCATTTCATGTACAATGAGGAGTTTTGATTCATACAAGGCCCAATTCATCATTAAGAAAACACAAGATATACATGGAAAGCTATTACCTTGAGAACTCTCCTCCAGGTCAATGATATCAAGTCTCCAATTGGTTATATTTCTAGTTGATAATATAATCCAGGCAATTCTCCAAACCATCAAAATTCAATGGAGTTTGCAATTTGAAATTCTTAATAGGTCTCCAGGTGATTATCTTGGAATCCTATCTCTTCCAGTCTGTGGTCATTTCTGGTCCTCTTACCAGCTAGCTCATAACCATTCATCGAGTTTCTTTCAAAGTAGTGGAACTCCACACACACTTCCAGCCTCCAGTTCATAGCTGTTTAATTCCAAATTCAGCAGAAATCTGTGAGTTCTCTGAAAATCTGTCTTCCATTCAATTTGTTACCATTGAGACTTCTACATTCTGTACATCTGAATAGATACCATTTCATGTACAAAGAGGAGTTTTGATTCATATACAGCCCAGTTCATCTTGCAGAATAAACAAGATATACATGGAAAGATATGTACCTTGGGAAATATCCTCCAGATCAACGATATCAAGTCTGCAATTAATCATTGAAAGATCTCATTTCAAATGAAGGAAAATAGCTCCATACACACGCTTCTCAACAGATCACACCAAATTTATGTCCATTTAACTCAGCAGCATTCTCGGCACAAAACTGTATTCGGATATATTTCTAGTTGATAATAATCCAGGCAGTTCTTCAAACTGTCAAAATTCAGAGGAGTTGGCAACTGAAAAGTCTTAGTAGGTCTGCAGGTGATTATCTTGAAATCCTATCTCTTCCAGTCTGCGGTCATTTCTGGTCCTGTTTCCAGTTAGCTCATAACCATTCATCGAGTTTCTTTCAAAGTAGTGGAACTGCACACACATTTCCAACCTCCAGTCCAAATCTGTTTAATTCCAAATTCAGCAGAAATCTACGAGTTCTCTGAAAGGCTGTCTTCCATTCAATTTGTTACCTTTGAGACTTCTAGATTCTGTACATCTGAACAGACACCATTTCATGTACAAAGAGGAGTTTTGATTCATACAAGGCCCAATTCATCATTAAAAAAACACAAGGTATACATGGAAAGCTATTACCTTGAGAAATATCCTCCAGGTCAATGATATCAAGTCTCCAATTGCTCAGGAGCATTCTTGGTACAAAACTGAATTCGGTTATATTTCTAGTTGATAATATAATCCAAGCAATTCTCCAAACCGTTAAAATTCAAAGGAGTTGGCAATTTCAAATTCTTAATAGGTCTTCTGGTGATTATCTTGGAATCCTATCTCTTCCAGTCTGTGGTCATTTCTGGTCCTCTTACCAGTTAGCTCATAACCATTCATCGAGTTTCTTTCAAAGTAGTGAAACTGCACACACACTTCCAGCCTCCAGTCCAGATCTGTTTAATTCCAAATTCAGCAGAAATCTGCGATTTCTCTGAAAAGCTGTCTTCCATTCAATTTGGTACCATTGAGACTTCTAGATTGTGTACATCTGAATAGACACCATTTCATGTACAAAGAGGAGTTTTGATTCATACAAGGCCTAATTCATCATTAAGAAAACACAAGATATACATGGAAAGCTATTACCTTGAGAAATATCCTCCAGGTCAATGATATCAAGTCTCCAATTGGTATTATTTCTAGTTGATAATATAATCCAGGCAATTCTCCAAACCATCAAAATTCAATGGAGTTCGCAATTTCAAATTCTTAATAGGTCTTCAGGTGATTATCTTGGAATCCTATCTCTTCCAGTCTGTGGTCATTTCTGGTCCTCTTACCAGTTAGCCCATAACCATTCATCGAGTTTCTTTCAAAGTAGTGGAACTCCAAACACACTTCCAGCCTCCAGTTCATATCTGTTTAATTTCAAATTCAGCAGAAATCTGTGAGTTCTCTGAAAATCTGTCTTCCATTCAATTTGTTACCATTGAGACTCCTACATTCTGTACATCTGAATAGATACCATTTCATGTACAATGAGGACTTTTGATTCATACAAGGCCCAATTCATCATTAAGAAAACACAAGATATACATGGAAAGCTATTACCTTGAGAACTCTCCTCCAGGTCAATGATATCAAGTCTCCAATTGGTTATATTTCTAGTTGATAATATAATCCAGGCAATTCTCCAAACCATCAAAATTCAATGGAGTTTGCAATTTGAAATTCTTAATAGGTCTCCAGGTGATTATCTTGGAATCCTATCTCTTCCAGTCTGTGGTCATTTCTGGTCCTCTTACCAGCTAGCTCATAACCATTCATCGAGTTTCTTTCAAAGTAGTGGAACTCCACACACACTTCCAGCCTCCAGTTCATAGCTGTTTAATTCCAAATTCAGCAGAAATCTGTGAGTTCTCTGAAAATCTGTCTTCCATTCAATTTGTTACCATTGAGACTTCTACATTCTGTACATCTGAATAGATACCATTTCATGTACAAAGAGGAGTTTTGATTCATATACAGCCCAGTTCATCTTGCAGAATAAACAAGATATACATGGAAAGATATGTACCTTGGGAAATATCCTCCAGATCAACGATATCAAGTCTGCAATTAATCATTGAAATATCTCATTTCAAATGAAGGAAAATAGCTCCATACACACGCTTCTCAACAGATCACACCAAATTTATGTCCATTTAGCTCAGCAGCATTCTCGGCACAAAACTGTATTCGGATATATTTCTAGTTGATAATAATCCAGGCAGTTCTTCAAACTGTCAAAATTCAGAGGAGTTGGCAACTGAAAAGTCTTAGTAGGTCTGCAGGTGATTATCTTGAAATCCTATCTCTTCCAGTCTGCGGTCATTTCTGGTCCTGTTTCCAGTTAGCTCATAACCATTCATCGAGTTTCTTTCAAAGTAGTGGAACTGCACACACATTTCCAGCCTCCAGCCCAGATCTGTTTAATTCCAAATTCAGCAGAAATCTGCGAGTTCTCTGAAAAGCTGTCTTCCATTCAATTTGTTACCTTTGAGACTTCTAGATTCTGTACATCTGAACACACACCATTTCATGTACAAAGAGGAGTTTTGATTCATACAAGGCCCAATTCATCATTAAAAAAACACAAGATATACATGGAAAGCTATCACCTTGAGAAATATCCTCCAGGTCAATGATATCAAGTCTCCAATTGCTCTGGAGCATTCTTGGCACAAAACTGAATTCGGTTATATTTCTAGTTGATAATATAATCTAACCAGTTCTCCAAACCGTTAAAATTCAAAGGAGTTGGCAATTTCAAATTCTTAATAGGTCTTCTGGTGATTATCTTGGAATCCTATCTCTTCCAGTCTGTGGTCATTTCTGGTCCTCTTACCAGTTAGCTCATAACCATTCATCGAGTTTCTTTCAAAGTAGTGAAACTGCACACACACTTCCAGCCTCCAGTCCAGATCTGTTTAATTCCAAATTCAGCAGAAATCTGCGAGTTCTCTGAAAAGCTGTCTTCCATTCAATTTGTTACCATTGAGACTTCTAGATTCTGTACATCTGAATAGACACCATTTCATGTACAAAGAGGAGTGTTGATTCATACAAGGCCCAATTCATCATTAAGAAAACACAAGATATACATGGAAAGCTATTACCATGAGAACTATCCTCCAGGTCAATGATATCAAGTCTCCAATTGGTTATATTTCTAGTTGATAATATAATCCAGGCAATTCTCCAAACCATCAAAATTCAATGGAGTTCGCAATTTGAAATTCTTAATAGGTCTCCAGGTGATAATCTTGGAATCCTATCTCTTCCAGTCTGTGGTCATTTCAGGTCCTCTTACCAGCTAGCTCATAACCATTCATCGAGTTTCTTTCAAAGTAGTGGAACTCCACGCACACTTCCAGCCTCCAGTTCATAGCGGTTTAATTCCAAATTCAGCAGAAATCTGTGAGTTCTCTGAAAATCTGTCTTCCATTCAATTTGTTACCATTGAGACTTCTACATTCTGTACATCTGAATAGATACCATTTCATGTACAAAGAGGAGTTTTCATTCATATACAGCCCAGTTCATCTTTCAGAAAACACAAGATATACATGGAAAGATATGTACCTTGGGAAATATCCTCCAGATCAATGATATCAAGTCTGCAATTAATCATTGAAAGATCTCATTTCAAATGAAGGAAAATAGCTCCATACACACGCTTCTCAACAAATCACACCAAATTTATGTCCATTTGGCTCAGCAGCATTCTTGGCACAAAACTGTATTCGGATATATTTCTAGTTGATAATAATCCAGGCAGTTCTTCAAACTGTCAAAATTCAGAGGAGTTGGCAACTGAAAAGTCTTAGTAGGTCTGCAGGTGATTATCTTGAAATCCTATCTCTTCCAGTCTGCGGTCATTTCTGGTCCTCTTACCAGTTAGCTCATAACCATTCATCGAGTTTCTTTCAAAGTAGTGGAACTGCACACACATTTCCAGCCTCCAGTCCAGATGTGTTTAATTCCAAATTCAGCAGAAATCTACGAGTTCTCTGAAAAGCTGTCTTCCATTCAATTTGTTACCTTTGAGACTTCTAGATTCTGTACATCTGAATAGACACCATTTCATGTACAAAGAGGAGTTTTGATTCATACAAGGCCCAATTCATCATTAAGAAAACACAAGATATACATGGAAAGCTATTACCTTGAGAAATATCCTCCAGGTCAATATCAAGTCTCCAATTGGTTATATTTCTAGTTGATAATATAATCCAGGCAATTCTCCAAACCATCGAAATTCAATGGAGTTCGCAATTTGAAATTCTTAATAGGTCTCCAGGTGATTATCTTGGAATCCTATCTCTTCCAGTCTGTGGTCATTTCTGGTCCTCTTACCAGCTAGCTCATAACCATTCATCGAGTTTCTTTCAAAGTAGTGGAAATCCACGCACACTTCCAGCCTCCAGTTCATATCTGTTTAATTCCAAATTCAGCAGAAATCTGTGAGTTCTCTGAAAATCTGTCTTCCATTCAATTTGTTACCATTGAGACTTCTACATTCTGTACATCTGAATAGATACCATTTCATGTACAAAGAGGAGTTTTGATTCATATACAGCCCAGTTCATCTTTCAGAATAAACAAGATTTACATGGAAAGATATGTACCTTGGGAAATATCCTCCAGATCCACGATATCAAGTCTGCAATTAACCATTGAAAGATCTCATTTTAAATGAAGGAAAATAGCTCCATACACATGCTTCTCAACACATCACACCAAATTACTGTCCATTTGGCTCAGCAGCATTCTCGGCACAAAACTGTATTCGGATATATTTCTAGTTGATAATAATCCAGGCAGTTCTTCAAACTGTCAAAATTCAGAGGAGTTGGCAACTGAAAAGTCTTAATAGGTCTGCAGGTGATTATCTTGAAATCCTATCTCTTCCAGTCTGCGGTCATTTCTGGTCCTCTTACCAGCTAGATCATAACCATTCGAGTTTCTTTCAAAGTAGTGGAACTCCACGCACACTTCCAGCCTCCAGTTCAGATCTGTTTAATTCCAAATTCAACAGAAATCTGCGAGTTCTCTGAAAATCTGTCTTCCATTCAATTTGTTACCATTGAGACTTCTACATTCTGTGTATCTGAATAGATACCATTTCATGTACAAAGAGGAGTTTTCATTCACATACAGCCCAGTTCATCTTTCAGAAAACGCAAGATATACATGGAAAGATATGTACCTTGGGAAATATCCTCCAGATCAACGATATCAAGTCTGCAATTAATCATTGAAAGATCTCATTTCAAATGAAGGAAAATAGCTCCATACACACGCTTCTCAAAAGATCACACCAAATTTATGTCCATTTGGCTCAGCAGCATTCTCGGCACAAAACTGTATTCGGATATATTTCTAGTTGATAGTAATCCAGGCAGTTCTTCAAACTGTCAAAATTCAGAGGAGTTGGCAACTGTAAAGTCTTAATAGGTCTGCAGGTGATTATCTTGAAATCCTATCTCTTCCAGTCTGCGGTCATTTCTGGTCCTCTTACCAGCTAGATCATAACCATTCGAGTTTCTTTCAAAGTAGTGGAACTCCACGCACACTTCCAGCCTCCAGTTCAGATCTGTTTAATTCCAAATTCAACAGAAATCTGCGAGTTCTCTGAAAATCTGTCTTCCATTCAATTTGTTACCATTGAGACTTCTACATTCTGTGCATCTGAATAGATACCATTTCATGTACAAAGAGGAGTTTTCATTCATATACAGCCCAGTTCATCTTTCAGAAAACGCAAGATATACATGGAAAGATATGTACCTTGGGAAATATCCTCCAGATCAACGATATCAAGTCTGCAATTAATCATTGAAAGATCTCATTTCAAATGAAGGAAAATAGCTCCATACACACGCTTCTCAACAGATCACACCAAATTTATGTCCATTTGGCTCAGCAGCATTCTCGGCACAAAACTGTATTCGGATATATTTCTAGTTGATAATAATCCAGGCAGTTCTTCAAACTGTCAAAATTCAGAGGAGTTGGCAACTGTAAAGTCTTAATAGGTCTGCAGGTGATTATCTTGAAATCCTATCTCTTCCAGTCTGCGGTCATTTCTGGTCCTCTTACCAGTTGGCTTTAGCTCATAACCATTCATCGAGTTTCTTTCAAAGTAGTGGAACTGCACACACATTTCCAGCCTCCAGTCCAGATCTGTTTAATTTCAAATTCAGCAGAAATCTGCGAGTTCTCTGAAAAGCTGTCTTCCATTCAATTTGTTACCATTGAGACTTCTAGATTCTGTACATCTGAATAGACACCATTTCATGTACAGAGAGGAGTTTTGATTCATACAAGGTCCAATTCATCACTAAGAAAACACAAGATATACATGGAAAGCTATTACCTTGAGAAATATCCTCCAGGTCAATGATATCAAGTCTCCAATTGGTTATATTTCTAGTTGATAATATAATCCAGGCGATTCTCCAAACCATCAAAATTCAATGGAGTTCGCAATTTGAAATTCTTAATAGGTCTCCAGGTGATTATCTTGGAATCCTATCTCTTCCAGTCTGTGGTCATTTCTGGTCCTCTTACCAGCTAGCTCATAACCATTCATCGAGTTTCTTTCAAAGTAGTGGAACTCCACGCACACTTCCAGCCTCCAGTTCATAGCTGTTTAATTCCAAATTCAGCAGAAATCTGTGAGTTCTCTGAAAATCTGTCTTCCATTCAATTTGTTACCATTGAGACTTCTACATTCTGTACATCTGAATAGATACCAATTCATGTACAAAGAGGAGTTTTGATTCATATACAGCCCAGTTCATCTTTCAGAATAAACAAGATATACATGGAAAGATATGTACCTTGGGAAATATCCTCCAGATCAACGATATCAAGTCTGCAATTAATCATTGAAAGATCTCATTTCAAATGAAGGAAAATAGCTCCATACACACGCTTCTCAACAGATCACACCAAATTTATGTCCATTTAACTCAGCAGCATTCTCGGCACAAAACTGTATTCGGATATATTTCTAGTTGATAATAATCCAGGCAGTTCTTCAAACTGTCAAAATTCAGAGGAGTTGGCAACTGAAAAGTCTTAGTAGGTCTGCAGGTGATTATCTTGAAATCCTATCTCTTCCAGTCTGCGGTCATTTCTGGTCCTGTTTCCAGTTAGCTCATAACCATTCATCGAGTTTCTTTCAAAGTAGTGGAACTGCACACACATTTCCAACCTCCAGTCCAAATCTGTTTAATTCCAAATTCAGCAGAAATCTACGAGTTCTCTGAAAGGCTGTCTTCCATTCAATTTGTTACCTTTGAGACTTCTAGATTCTGTACATCTGAACAGACACCATTTCATGTACAAAGAGGAGTTTTGATTCATACAAGGCCCAATTCATCATTAAAAAAACACAAGGTATACATGGAAAGCTATTACCTTGAGAAATATCCTCCAGGTCAATGATATCAAGTCTCCAATTGCTCAGGAGCATTCTTGGTACAAAACTGAATTCGGTTATATTTCTAGTTGATAATATAATCCAAGCAATTCTCCAAACCGTTAAAATTCAAAGGAGTTGGCAATTTCAAGTTCTTAATAGGTCTTCTGGTGATTATCTTGGAATCCTATCTCTTCCAGTCTGTGGTCATTTCTGGTCCTCTTACCAGTTAGCTCATAACCATTCATCGAGTTTCTTTCAAAGTAGTGAAACTGCACACACACTTCCAGCCTCCAGTCCAGATCTGTTTAATTCCAAATTCAGCAGAAATCTGCGATTTCTCTGAAAAGCTGTCTTCCATTCAATTTGGTACCATTGAGACTTCTAGATTGTGTACATCTGAATAGACACCATTTCATGTACAAAGAGGAGTTTTGATTCATACAAGGCCTAATTCATCATTAAGAAAACACAAGATATACATGGAAAGCTATTACCTTGAGAACTATCCTCCAGGCCAATGATATCAAGTCTCCAATTGGTTATATTTCTAGTTGATAATATAATCCAGGCAATTCTCCAAACCATCAAAATTCAATGGAGTTCGCAAATTGAAATTCTTAATAGGTCTACAGGTGATTATCTTGGAATCCTATCTCTTCCAGTCTGTGGTCATTTCAGGTCCTCTTACCAGCTAGCTCATAACCATTCATCGAGTTTCTTTCAAAGTAGTGGAACTCCATGCACACTTCCAGCCTCCAGTTCATAGCGGTTTAATTCCAAATTCAGCAGAAATCTGTGAGTTCTCTGAAAATCTGTCTTCCATTCAATTTGTTACCATTGAGACTTCTACATTCTGTACATCTGAAGAGATACCATTTCATGTACAAAGAGGAGTTTTGATTCATATATGGAAAGATATGTACCTTGGGAAATATCCTCCAGATCAACGATATCAAGTCTGCAATTAACCATTGAAAGATCTCATTTCAAATGAAGGAAAATAGCTCCATACACACGCTTCTCAACAGATCACACCAAATTTATGTCCATTTAGCTCAGCAGCATTCTCGGCACAAAACTGTATTCGGATATATTTCTAGTTGATAATAATCCAGGCAGTTCTTCAAACTGTCAAAATTCAGAGGAGTTGGCAACTGAAAAGTCTTAGTAGGTCTGCAGGTGATTATCTTGAAATCCTATCTCTTCCAGTCTGCGGTCATTTCTGGTCCTCTTACCAGTTGGCTTTAGCTGATAACTATTCATCGAGTTTCTTTCAAAGTAGTGGAACTGCACACACATTTCCAGCCTCCAGTCCAGATCTGTTTCTTTTCAAATTCAGCAGAAATCTGCGAGTTCTCTGAAAAGCTGTCTTCCATTCAATTTGTTACCATTGAGACTTCTAGATTCTGTACATCTGAATAGACACCATTTCATGTACAGAGAGGAGTTTTGATTCATACAGGGTCCAATTCATCACTAAGAAAACACAAGATATACATGGAAAGCTATTACCTTGAGAAATATCCTCCAGGTCAATGATATCAAGTCTCCAATTGGTTATATTTCTAGTTGATAATATAATCCAGGCAATTCTCCAAACCATCAAAATTCAATGGAGTTCGCAATTTAAAATTCTTAATAGGTCTCCAGGTGATTATCTTGGAATCCTATCTCTTCCAGTCTGTGGTCATTTCTGGTCCTCTTACCAGCTAGCTCATAACCATTCATCGAGTTTCTTTCAAAGTAGTGGAACTCCACGCACACTTCCAGCCTCCAGTTCATAGCTGTTTAATTCCAAATTCAGCAGAAATCTGTGAGTTCTCTGAAAATCTGTCTTCCATTCAATTTGTTACCATTGAGACTTCTACATTCTGTACATCTGAATAGATACCATTTCATGTACAAAGAGGAGTTTTCATTCATATACAGCCCAGTTCATCTTTCAGAAAACACAAGATATACATGGAAAGATATGTACCTTGGGAAATATCCTCCAGATCAATGATATCAAGTCTGCAATTAATCATTGAAAGATCTCATTTCAAATGAAGGAAAATAGCTCCATACACACGCTTCTCAACAAATCGCACCAAATTTATGTCCATCTGGCTCAGCAGCATTCTCGGCACAAAACTGTATTCGGATATATTTCTAGTTGATAATAATCCAGGCAGTTCTTCAAACTGTCAAAATTCAGAGGAGTTGGCAACTGAAAAGTCTTAGTAGGTCTGCAGGTGATTATCTTTAAATCCTATCTCTTCCAGTCTGCGGTCATTTCTGGTCCTCTTACCAGTTAGCTCATAACCATTCATCGAGTTTCTTTCAAAGTAGTGGAACTGCAAACACATTTCCAGCCTCCAGTCCAGATCTGTTTAATTCCAAATTCAGCAGAAATCTGCGAGTTCTCTGAAAAGCTGTCTTCCATTCAATTTGTTACCTTTGAGACTTCTAGATTCTGTACATCTGAATAGACACCATTTCATGTACAAAGAGGAGTTTTGATTCATACAAGGCCCAATTCATCATTAAGAAAACACAAGATATACATGGAAAGCTATTACCTTGAGAAATATCCTCCAGGGCAATGATATCAAGTCTCCAATTGCTCAGGAGCATTCTTGGCACAAAACTGAATTCGGTTATATTTCTAGTTGATAATATAATCCAGGCAATTCTCCAAACCGTTAAAATTCAAAGGAGTTGGCAATTTCAAATTCTTAATAGGTCTCAGGTGATTATCTTGGAATCCTATCTTTTCCAGTCTGTGGTCATTTCTGGTCCTCTTACCAGTTAGCTCATAACCATTCATCGAGTTTCTTTCAAAGTAGTGAAACTGCACACACATTTCCAGCCTCCAGTCCAGATCAGTTTAATTCCAAATTCAGCAGAAATCTGCGAGTTCTCTGAAAAGCTGTCTTCCATTCAAGTTGTTACCATTGAGACTTCTAGATTCTCTACATCTGAATAGACACCATTTCATGTACAAAGAGGAGTATTGATTCATACAAGGCCCAATTCATCATTAAGAAGACACAAGATTTACATGGAAAGCTATTACCTTGAGAACAATCCTCCAGGTCAATGATATCAAGTCTCCAATTGGTTATATTTCTAGTTGATAATATAATCCAGGCAATTCTCCAAACCATCAAAATTCAATGGAGTTCGCAATTTGAAATTCTTAATAGGTCTCCAGGTGATTATCTTGGAATCCTATCTCTTCCAGTCTGTGGTCATTTCAGGTCCTCTTACCAGCTAGCTCATAACCATTCATCGAGTTTCTTTCAAAGTAGTGGAACTCCACGCACACTTCCAGCCTCCAGTTCATAGCGGTTTAATTCCAAATTCAGCAGAAATCTGTGAGTTCTCTGAAAATCTGTCTTCCATTCAATTTGTTACCATTGAGACTTCTACATTCTGTACATCTGAATAGATACCATTTCATGTACAAAGAGGAGTTTTCATTCATATACAGCCCAGTTCATCTTTCAGAAAACACAAGATATACATGGAAAGATATGTACCTTGGGAAATATCGTCCAGATCAATGATATCAAGTCTGCAATTAATCATTGAAAGATCTCATTTCAAATGAAGGAAAATAGCTCCATACACACGCTTCTCAACAAATCACACCAAATTTACGTCCATTTGGCTCAGCAGCATTCTCGGCACAAAACTGTATTCGGATATATTACTAGTTGATAATAATCCAGGCAGTTCTTCAAACTGTCAAAATTCAGAGGAGTTGGCAACTCAGAAGTCTTAATAGGTCTGCAGGTGATTATCTTGAAATCCTATCTCTTCCAGTCTGCGGTCATTTCTGGTCCTCTTACCAGTTGGCTTTAGCTCCTAACCATTCTTCGAGTTTTTTTCAAAGTAGTGGAACTGCACACACATTTCCAGCCTCCAGTCCAGATCTGTTTAATTTCAAATTCAGCAGAAATCTGCGAGTTCTCTGAAAAGCTGTCTTCCATTCAATTTGTTACCATTGAGACTTCTAGATTCTGTACATCTGAATAGACACCATTTCATGTACAAAGAGGAGTTTTGATTCATACAAGCCCAATTCATCACTAAGAAAACACAAGATATACATGGAAAGCTATTACCTTGAGAAATATCCTCCTGGTCAATGATATCAAGTCTCCAATTGGTTATATTTCTAGTTGATAATATAATCCAGGCAATTCTCCAAACCATCAAAATTCAATGGAGTTCGCAATTTGAAATTCTTAATAGGTCTCCAGGTGATTATCTTGGAATCCTATCTCTTCCAGTCTGTGGTCATTTCTGGTCCACTTATCAGCTAGCTCATAACCATTCATCGAGTTTCTTTCAAAGTAGTGGAACTCCACGCACACTTCCAGCCTCCAGTTCATATCTGTTTAATTCCAAATTCAGCAGAAATCTGTGAGTTCTCTGAAAATCTGTCTTCCATTCAATTTGTTACCATTGAGACTTCTACATTCTGTACATCTGAATAGATACCATTTCATGTACAAAGAGGAGTTTTGATTCATATACAGCCCAGTTCATCTTTCAGAATAAGCAAGATATACATGGAAAGATATGTACCTTGGGAAATATCCTCCAGATCAACGATATCAAGTCTGCAATTAACCATTGAAAGATCTCATTTTAAATGAAGGAAAATAGCTCCATACACATGCTTCTCAACACATCACACCAAATTACTGTCCATTTGGCTCAGCAGCATTCTCGGCACAAAACTGTATTCGGATATATTTCTAGTTGATAATAATCCAGGCAGTTCTTCAAACTGTCAAAATTCAGAGGAGTTGGCAACTGAAAAGTCTTAATAGGTCTGCAAGTGATTATCTTGAAATCCTATCTCTTCCAGTCTGCGGTCATTTCTGGTCCTCTTACCAGCTAGATCATAACCATTCGAGTTTCTTTCAAAGTAGTGGAACTCCACGCACACTTCCAGCCTCCAGTTCAGATCTGTTTAATTCCAAATTCAGCAGAAATCTGCGAGTTCTCTGAAAATCTGTCTTCCATTCAATTTGTTACCATTGAGACTTCTACATTCTGTACATCTGAATAGATACCATTTCATGTACAAAGAGGAGTTTTCATTCATATACAGCCCAGTTCATCTTTCAGAAAACACAAGATATACATGGAAAGATATGTACCTTGGGAAATATCCTCCAGATCAACGATATCAAGTCTGCAATTAATCATTGAAAGATCTCATTTCAAATGAAGGAAAATAGCTCCATACACACGCTTCTCAATAGATCACACCAAATTTATGTCCATTTGGCTCAGCAGCATTCTCGGCACAAAACTGTATTCGGATATATTTCTAGTTGATAATAATCCAGGCAGTTCTTCAAACTGTCAAAATTCAGAGGAGTTGGCAACTGTAAAGTCTTAATAGGTCTGCAGGTGATTATCTTGAAATCCTATCTCTTCCAGTCTGCGGTCATTTCTGGTCCTCTTACCAGTTGGCTTTAGCTCACAACCATTCATCGAGTTTCTTTCAAAGTAGTGGAACTGCACACACATTTCCAGCCTCCAGTCCAGATCTGTTTAATTTCAAATTCAGCAGAAATCTGCGAGTTCTCTGAAAAGCTGTCTTCCATTCAATTTGTTACCATTGAGACTTCTAGATTCTGTACATCTGAATAGACACCATTTCATGCACAGAGAGGAGTTTTGATTCACACAAGGTCCAATTCATCACTAAGAAAACACAAGATATACATGGAAAGCTATTACCTTGAGAACTCTCCTCCAGGTCAATGATATCAAGTCTCCAATTGGTTATATTTCTAGTTGATAATATAATCCAGGCAATTCTCCAAACCATCAAAATTCAATGGAGGTTGCAATTTGAAATTCTTAATAGGTCTCCAGGTGACTATCTTGGAATCCTATCTCTTCCAGTCTGTGGTCATTTCTGGTCCTCTTACCAGCTAGCTCATAACCATTCATCGAGTTTCTTTCAAAGTAGTGGAACTCCACACACACTTCCAGCCTCCAGTTCATAGCTGTTTAATTCCAAATTCAGCAGAAATCTGTGAGTTCTCTGAAAATCTGTCTTCCATTCAATTTGTTACCATTGAGACTTCTACATTCTGTACATCTGAATAGATACCATTTCATGTACAAAGAGGAGTTTTGATTCATATACAGCACAGTTCATCTTGCAGAATAAACAAGATATACATGGAAAGATATGTACCTTGGGAAATATCCTCCAGATCAACGATATCAAGTCTGCAATTAATCATTGAAATATCTCATTTCAAATGAAGGAAAATAGCTCCATACACACGCTTCTCAACAGATCACACCAAATTTATGTCCATTTAGCTCAGCAGCATTCTCGGCACAAAACTGTATTCGGATATATTTCTAGTTGATAATAATCCAGGCAGTTCTTCAAACTGTCAAAATTCAGAGGAGTTGGCAACTGAAAAGTCTTAATAGGTCTGCAGGTGATTATCTTGAAATCCTATCTCTTCCAGTCTGCGGTCATTTCTGGTCCACTTACCAGCTAGATCATAACCATTCGAGTTTCTTTCAAAGTAGTGGAACTCCACGCACACTTCCAGCCTCCAGTTCAGATCTGTTTAATTCCAAATTCAGCAGAAATCTGTGAGTTCTCTGAAAATCTGTCTTCCATTCAATTTGTTACCATTGAGACTTCTACATTCTGTACATCTGAATAGATACCATTTCATGTACAAAGAGGAGTTTTCATTCATATACAGCCCAGTTCATCTTTCAGAAAACACAAGATATACATGGAAAGATATGTTCCTTGGGAAATATCCTCCAGATCAATGATATCAAGTCTGCAATTAATCATTGAAAGATCTCATTTCAAATGAAGGAAAATAGCTCCATACACGCGCTTCTCAACAAATCACACCAAATTTATGTCCATTTGGCTCAGCAGCATTCTCGGCACAAAACTGTATTCGGATATATTACTAGTTGATAATAATCCAGGCAGTTCTTCAAACTGTCAAAATTCAGAGGAGTTGGCAACTGAAAAGTCTTAATAGGTCTGCAGGTGATTATCTTGAAATCCTATCTCTTCCAGTCTGCGGTCATTTCTGGTCCTCTTACCAGTTGGCTTTAGCTCATAACCACTCATTGAGTTCCTTTCAAAGTAGTGGAACTGCACACACATTTCCAGCCTCCAGTCCAGATCTGTTTAATTTCAAATTCAGCAGAAATCTGCGAGTTCTCTGAAAAGCTTTCTTCCATTCAATTTGTTACCATTGAGACTTCTAGATTCTGTACATCTGAATAGACACCATTTCATGTACAAAGAGGAGTTTTGATTCATACAAGGCCCAATTCATCACTAAGAAAACACAAGATATACATGGAAAGCTATTACCTTGAGAAATATCCTCCAGGTCAACGATATCAAGTCTCCAATTGGTTATATTTCTAGTTGATAATATAATCCAGGCAATTCTCCAAACCATCAAAATTCAATGGAGTTCGAAATTTGAAATTCTTAATAGGCCTCCAGGTGATTATCTTGGAATCCTATCTCTACCAGTCTGTGGTCATTTCTGGTCCTCTTACCAGCTAGCTCATAACCATTCATCGAGTTTCTTTCAAAGTAGTGGAACTCCACGCACCCTTCCAGCCTCCAGTTCATATCTGTTTAATTCCAAATTCAGCAGAAATCTGTGAGTTCTCTGAAAATCTGTCTTCCATTCAATTTGTTACCATTGAGACTTCTACATTCTGTACATCTGAATAGATACCATTTCATGTACAAAGAGGAGTTTTGATTCATATACAGCCCAGTTCATCTTTCAGAATAAACAAGATATACATGGAAAGATATGTACCTTGGGAAATATCCTCCAGATCAACGATATCAAGTCAGCAATTAATCATTGAAAGATCTCATTTTAAATGAAGGAAAATAGCTCCATACACATGCTTCTCAACACATCACACCAAATTACTGTCCATTTGGCTCAGCAGCATTCTCGGCACAAAACTGTATTCGGATATATTTCCAGTTGATAATAATCCAGGCAGTTCTTCAAACTGTCAAAATTCAGAGGAGTTGGCAACTGAAAAGTCTTAATAGGTCTGCAGGTGATTATCTTGAAATCCTATCTCTTCCAGTCTGCGGTCATTTCTGGTCCTCTTACCAGCTAGATCATAACCATTCGAGTTTCTTTCAAAGTAGTGGAACTCCACGCACACTTCCAGCCTCCAGTTCAGATCTGTTTAATTCCAAATTCAGCAGAAATCTGCGAGTTCTCTGAAAATCTGTCTTCCATTCAATTTGTTACCATTGAGACTTCTACGTTCTGTACATCTGAATAGATACCATTTCATGTACAAAGAGGAGTTTTCATTCATATACAGCCCAGTTCATCTTTCAGAAAACACAAGATATACATGGAAAGATATGTACCTTGGGAAATATCCTCCAGATCAATGATATCAAGTCTGCAATTAATCATTGAAAGATCTCATTTCAAATGAAGGAAAATAGCTCCATACACACGCTTCTCAACAAATCACACCAAATTTATGTCCATCTGGCTCAGCAGCATTCTCGGCACAAAACTGTATTCGGATATATTTCTAGTTGATAATAATCCAGGCAGTTCTTCAAACTGTCAAAATTCAGAGGAGTTGGCAACTGAAAAGTCTTAGTAGGTCTGCAGGTGATTATCTTTAAATCCTATCTCTTCCAGTCTGCGGTCATTTCTGGTCCTCTTACCAGTTAGCTCATAACCATTCATCGAGTTTCTTTCAAAGTAGTGGAACTGCAAACACATTTCCAGCCTCCAGTCCAGATCTGTTTAATTCCAAATTCAGCAGAAATCTGCAAGTTCTCTGAAAAGCTGTCTTCCATTCAATTTGTTACCTTTGAGACTTCTAGATTCTGTACATCTGAATAGACACCATTTCATGTACAAAGAGGAGTTTTGATTCATACAAGGCCCAATTCATCATTAAGAAAACACAAGATATACATGGAAAGCTATTACCTTGAGAAATATCCTCCAGGGCAATGATATCAAGTCTCCAATTGCTCAGGAGCATTCTTGGCACAAAACTGAATTCGGTTATATTTCTAGTTGATAATATAATCCAGGCAATTCTCCAAACCGTTAAAATTCAAAGGAGTTGGCAATTTCAAATTCTTAATAGGTCTCAGGTGATTATCTTGGAATCCTATCTTTTCCAGTCTGTGGTCATTTCTGGTCCTCTTACCAGTTAGCTCATAACCATTCATCGAGTTTCTTTCAAAGTAGTGAAACTGCACACACATTTCCAGCCTCCAGTCCAGATCAGTTTAATTCCAAATTCAGCAGAAATCTGCGAGTTCTCTGAAAAGCTGTCTTCCATTCAAGTTGTTACCATTGAGACTTCTAGATTCTCTACATCTGAATAGACACCATTTCATGTACAAAGAGGAGTTTTGATTCATACAAGGCCCAATTCATCATTAAGAAGACACAAGATTTACATGGAAAGCTATTACCTTGAGAACAATCCTCCAGGTCAATGATATCAAGTCTCCAATTGGTTATATTTCTAGTTGATAATATAATCCAGGCAATTCTCCAAACCATCAAAATTCAATGGAGTTCGCAATTTGAAATTCTTAATAGGTCTCCAGGTGATTATCTTGGAATCCTATCTCTTCCAGTCTGTGGTCATTTCAGGTCCTCTTACCAGCTAGCTCATAACCATTCATCGAGTTTCTTTCAAAGTAGTGGAACTCCACGCACACTTCCAGCCTCCAGTTCATAGCGGTTTAATTCCAAATTCAGCAGAAATCTGTGAGTTCTCTGAAAATCTGTCTTCCATTCAATTTGTTACCATTGAGACTTCTACATTCTGTACATCTGAATAGATACCATTTCATGTACAAAGAGGAGTTTTCATTCATATACAGCCCAGTTCATCTTTCAGAAAACACAAGATATACATGGAAAGATATGTACCTTGGGAAATATCGTCCAGATCAATGATATCAAGTCTGCAATTAATCATTGAAAGATCTCATTTCAAATGAAGGAAAATAGCTCCATACACACGCTTCTCAACAAATCACACCAAATTTACGTCCATTTGGCTCAGCAGCATTCTCGGCACAAAACTGTATTCGGATATATTACTAGTTGATAATAATCCAGGCAGTTCTTCAAACAGTCAAAATTCAGAGGAGTTGGCAACTCAGAAGTCTTAATAGGTCTGCAGGTGATTATCTTGAAATCCTATCTCTTCCAGTCTGCGGTCATTTCTGGTCCTCTTACCAGTTGGCTTTAGCTCCTAACCATTCTTCGAGTTTTTTTCAAAGTAGTGGAACTGCACACACATTTCCAGCCTCCAGTCCAGATCTGTTTAATTTCAAATTCAGCAGAAATCTGCGAGTTCTCTGAAAAGCTGTCTTCCATTCAATTTGTTACCATTGAGACTTCTAGATTCTGTACATCTGAATAGACACCATTTCATGTACAAAGAGGAGTTTTGATTCATACAAGCCCAATTCATCACTAAGAAAACACAAGATATACATGGAAAGCTATTACCTTGAGAAATATCCTCCTGGTCAATGATATCAAGTCTCCAATTGGTTATATTTCTAGTTGATAATATAATCCAGGCAATTCTCCAAACCATCAAAATTCAATGGAGTTCGCAATTTGAAATTCTTAATAGGTCTCCAGGTGATTATCTTGGAATCCTATCTCTTCCAGTCTGTGGTCATTTCTGGTCCACTTACCAGCTAGCTCATAACCATTCATCGAGTTTCTTTCAAAGTAGTGGAACTCCACACACACTTCCAGCCTCCAGTTCATAGCTGTTTAATTCCAAATTCAGCAGAAATCTGTGAGTTCTCTGAAAATCTGTCTTCCATTCAATTTGTTACCATTGAGACTTCTACATTCTGTACATCTGAATAGATACCATTTCATGTACAAAGAGGAGTTTTGATTCATATACAGCACAGTTCATCTTGCAGAATAAACAAGATATACATGGAAAGATATGTACCTTGGGAAATATCCTCCAGATCAACGATATCAAGTCTGCAATTAATCATTGAAATATCTCATTTCAAATGAAGGAAAATAGCTCCATACACACGCTTCTCAACAGATCACACCAAATTTATGTCCATTTAGCTCAGCAGCATTCTCGGCACAAAACTGTATTCGGATATATTTCTAGTTGATAATAATCCAGGCAGTTCTTCAAACTGTCAAAATTCAGAGGAGTTGGCAACTGAAAAGTCTTAATAGGTCTGCAGGTGATTATCTTGAAATCCTATCTCTTCCAGTCTGCGGTCATTTCTGGTCCACTTACCAGCTAGATCATAACCATTCGAGTTTCTTTCAAAGTAGTGGAACTCCACGCACACTTCCAGCCTTCAGTTCAGATCTGTTTAATTCCAAATTCAGCAGAAATCTGTGAGTTCTCTGAAAATCTGTCTTCCATTCAATTTGTTACCATTGAGACTTCTACATTCTGTACATCTGAATAGATACCATTTCATGTACAAAGAGGAGTTTTCATTCATATACAGCCCAGTTCATCTTTCAGAAAACACAAGATATACATGGAAAGATATGTTCCTTGGGAAATATCCTCCAGATCAATGATATCAAGTCTGCAATTAATCATTGAAAGATCTCATTTCAAATGAAGGAAAATAGCTCCATAAACGCGCTTCTCAACAAATCACACCAAATTTATGTCCATTTGGCTCAGCAGCATTCTCGGCACAAAACTGTATTCGGATATATTACTAGTTGATAATAATCCAGGCAGTTCTTCAAACTGTCAAAATTCAGAGGAGTTGGCAACTGAAAAGTCTTAATAGGTCTGCAGGTGATTATCTTGAAATCCTATCTCTTCCAGTCTGCGGTCATTTCTGGTCCTCTTACCAGTTGGCTTTAGCTCATAACCACTCATCGAGTTCCTTTCAAAGTAGTGGAACTGCACACACATTTCCAGCCTCCAGTCCAGATCTGTTTAATTTCAAATTCAGCAGAAATCTGCGAGTTCTCTGAAAAGCTTTCTTCCATTCAATTTGTTACCATTGAGACTTCTAGATTCTGTACATCTGAATAGACACCATTTCATGTACAAAGAGGAGTTTTGATTCATACAAGGCCCAATTCATCACTAAGAAAACACAAGATATACATGGAAAGCTATTACCTTGAGAAATATCCTCCAGGTCAATGATATCAAGTCTCCAATTGGTTATATTTCTAGTTGATAATATAATCCAGGCAATTCTCCAAACCATCAAAATTCAATGGAGTTCGCAATTTGAAATTCTTAATAGGCCTCCAGGTGATTATCTTGGAATCCTATCTCTACCAGTCTGTGGTCATTTCTGGTCCTCTTACCAGCTAGCTCATAACCATTCATCGAGTTTCTTTCAAAGTAGTGGAACTCCACGCACCCTTCCAGCCTCCAGTTCATATCTGTTTAATTCCAAATTCAGCAGAAATCTGTGAGTTCTCTGAAAATCTGTCTTCCATTCAATTTGTTACCATTGAGACTTCTACATTCTGTACATCTGAATAGATACCATTTCATGTACAAAGAGGAGTTTTCATTCATATACAGCCCAGTTCATCTTTCAGAATAAACAAGATATACATGGAAAGATATGTACCTTGGGAAATATCCTCCAGATCAACGATATCAAGTCAGCAATTAATCATTGAAAGATCTCATTTTAAATGAAGGAAAATAGCTCCATACACATGCTTCTCAACACATCACACCAAATTACTGTCCATTTGGCTCAGCAGCATTCTCGGCACAAAACTGTATTCGGATATATTTCCAGTTGATAATAATCCAGGCAGTTCTTCAAACTGTCAAAATTCAGAGGAGTTGGCAACTGAAAAGTCTTCATAGGTCTGCAGGTGATTATCTTGAAATCCTATCTCTTCCAGTCTGCGGTCATTTCTGGTCCTCTTACCAGCTAGATCATAACCATTCGAGTTTCTTTCAAAGTAGTGGAACTCCACGCACACTTCCAGCCTCCAGTTCAGATCTGTTTAATTCCAAATTCAGCAGAAATCTGCGAGTTCTCTGAAAATCTGTCTTCCATTCAATTTCTTACCATTGAGACTTCTACATTCTGTACATCTGAATAGATACCATTTCATGTACAAAGAGGAGTTTTCATTCATATACAGCCCAGTTCATCTTTCAGAAAACACAAGATATACATGGAAAGATATGTACCTTGGGAAATATCCTCCAGATCAATGATATCAAGTCTGCAATTAATCATTGAAAGATCTCATTTCAAATGAAGGAAAATAGCTCCATACACACGCTTCTCAACAAATCACCCCAAATTTATGTCCATTTGGCTCAGCAGCATTCTCGGCACAAAACTGTATTCGGATATATTACTAGTTGATAATAATCCAGGCAGTTCTTCAAACTGTCAAAATTCAGAGGAGTTGGCAACTGAAAAGTCTTAATAGGTCTGCAGGTGATTATCTTGAAATCCTATCTCTTCCAGTCGGCGGTCATTTCTGGTCCTCTTACCAGTTGGCTTTAGCTCATAACCATTCATCGAGTTTCTTTCAAAGTAGTGGAACTGCACACACATTTCCAGCCTCCAGTTCAGATCTGTTTAATTTCAAATTCAGCAGAAATCTGCGAGTTCTCTGAAAATCTGTCTTCCATTCAATTTGTTACCATTGAGACTTCTAGATTCTGTACATCTGAATAGACACCATTTCATGTACAAAGAGGAGTTTTTATTCATACAAGGCCCAATTCATCACTAAGAAAACACAAGATATACATGGAAAGCTATTACCTTGAGAAATATCCTCCAGGTCAATGATATCAAGTCTCCAATTGGTTATATTTCTAGTTGATAATATAATCCAGGCAATTCTCCAAACCATCAAAATTCAATGGAGTTCGCAATTTGAAATTCTTAATAGGCCTCCAGGTGATTATCTTGGAATCCTATCTCTACCAGTCTGTGGTCATTTCTGGTCCTCTTACCAGCTAGCTCATAACCATTCATCGAGTTTCTTTCAAAGTAGTGGAACTCCACGCACCCTTCCAGCCTCCAGTTCATATCTGTTTAATTCCAAATTCAGCAGAAATCTGTGAGTTCTCTGAAAATCTGTCTTCCATTCAATTTGTTACCATTGAGACTTCTACATTCTGTACATCTGAATAGATACCATTTCATGTACAAAGAGGAGTTTTGATTCATATACAGCCCAGTTCATCTTTCAGAATAAACAAGATATACATGGAAAGATATGTACCTTGGGAAATATCCTCCAGATCAACGATATCAAGTCAGCAATTAATCATTGAAAGATCTCATTTTAAATGAAGGAAAATAGCTCCATACACATGCTTCTCAACACATCACACCAAATTACTGTCCATTTGGCTCAGCAGCATTCTCGGCACAAAACTGTATTCGGATATATTTCCAGTTGATAATAATCCAGGCAGTTCTTCAAACTGTCAAAATTCAGAGGAGTTGGCAACTGAAAAGTCTTAATAGGTCTGCAGGTGATTATCTTGAAATCCTATCTCTTCCAGTCTGCGGTCATTTCTGGTCCTCTTACCAGCTAGATCATAACCATTCGAGTTTCTTTCAAAGTAGTGGAACTCCACGCACACTTCCAGCCTCCAGTTCAGATCTGTTTAATTCCAAATTCAGCAGAAATCTGCGAGTTCTCTGAAAATCTGTCTTCCATTCAATTTGTTACCATTGAGACTTCTACGTTCTGTACAGCTGAATAGATACCATTTCATGTACAAAGAGGAGTTTTCATTCATATACAGCCCAGTTCATCTTTCAGAAAACACAAGATATACATGGAAAGATATGTACCTTGGGAAATATCCTCCAGATCAACGATATCAAGTCTGCAATTAATCATTGAAAGATCTCATTTCAAATGAAGGAAAATAGCTCCATACACACGCTTCTCAACAGATCACACCAAATTTATGTCCATTTGGCTCAGCAGCATTCTCGGCACAAAACTGTATTCGGATATATTTCTAGTTGATAATAATCCAGGCAGTTCTTCAAACTGTCAAAATTCAGAGGAGTTGGCAACTGTAAAGTCTTAATAGGTCTGCAGGTGATTATCTTGAAATCCTATCTCTTCCAGTCTGCAGTCATTTCTGGTCCTCTTACCAGTTGGCTTTAGCTCATAACCATTCATCGAGTTTCTTTCAAAGTAGTGGAACTGCACACACATTTCCAGCCTCCAGTCCAGATCTGTTTGATTTCAAATTCAGCAGAAATCTGCGAGTTCTCTGAAAAGCTGTCTTCCATTCAATTTGTTACCATTGAGACTTCTAGATTCTGTAAATCTGAATAGACACCATTTCATGTACAGAGAGGAGTTTTGATTCATACAAGGTCCAATTCATCACTAAGAAAACACAAGATATACATGGAAAGCTATTACCTTGAGAAATATCCTCCAGGTCAATGATATCAAGTCTCCAATTGGTTATATTTCTAGTTGATAATGTAATCCAGGCAATTCTCCAAACCATCAAAATTCAATGGAGTTCGCAATTTGAAATTCTTAATAGGTCTCCAGGTGATTATCTTGGAATCCTATCTCTTACAGTCTGTGGTCATTTCTGGTCCTCTTACCAGCTAGCTCATAACCATTCATCGAGTTTCGTTCAAAGTAGTGGAACTCCACGCACACTTCCAGCCTCCAGTTCATAGCTGTTTAATTCCAAATTCAGCAGAAATCTGTGAGTTCTCTGAAAATCTGTCTTCCATTCAATTTGTTACCATTGAGACTTCTACATTCTGTACATCTGAATAGATACCATTTCATGTACAAAGAGGAGTTTTGATTCATATACAGCCCAGTTCATCTTTCAGAATAAACAAGATATACATGGAAAGATATGTACCTTGGGAAATATCCTCCAGATCAACGATATCAAGTCTGCAATTAATCATTGAAAGATCTCATTTCAAATGAAGGAAAATAGCTCCATACACACGCTTCTCAACAGATCACACCAAATTTATGTCCATTTAGCTCAGCAGCATTCTCGGCACAAAACTGTATTCGGATATATTTCTAGTTGATAATAATCCAGGCAGTTCTTCAAACTGTCAAAATTCAGAGGAGCTGGCAACTGAAAAGTCTTAGTAGGTCTGCAGGTGATTATCTTGAAATCCTATCTCTTCCAGTCTGCGGTCATTTCTGGTCCTGTTTCCAGTTAGCTCATAACCATTCATCGAGTTTCTTTCAAAGTAGTGGAACTGCACACACATTTCCAGCCTCCAGTCCAGATCTGTTTAATTCCAAATTCAGCAGAAATCTGCGAGTTCTCTGAAAAGCTGTCTTCCATTCAATTTGTTACCTTTGAGACTTCTAGATTCTGTACATCTGAACAGACACCATTTCATGTACAAAGAGGAGTTTTGATTCATACAAGGCCCAATTCATCATTAAAAAAACACAAGATATACATGGAAAGCTATTACCTTGAGAAATATCCTCCAGGTCAATGATATCAAGTCTCCAATTGCTCAGGAGCATTCTTGGCACAAAACTGAATTCGGTTATATTTCTAGTTGATAATATATTCTAAGCAATTCTCCAAACCGTTAAAATTCAAAGGAGTTGGCAATTTCAAATTCTTAATAGGTCTTCTGGTGATTATCTTGGAATCCTATCTCTTCCAGTCTGTGGTCATTTCTGGTCCTCTTACCAGTTAGCTCATAACCATTCATCGAGTTTCTTTCAAAGTAGTGAAACTGCACACACACTTCCAGCCTCCAGTCCAGATCTGTTTAATTCCAAATTCAGCAGAAATCTGCGAGTTCTCTGAAAAGCTGTCTTCCATTCAATTGGTTAAATTTCTAGTTGATCATATAATCCAAGCAATTCTCCAAACCATCAAAATTCAATGGAGTTTGCAATTTGAAATTCTTAATAGGTCTCCAGGTGATTATCTTGGAATCCTATCTCTTCCAGTCTGTGGTCATTTCAGGTCCTCTTACCAGCTAGCTCATAACCATTCATCAAGTTTCTTTCAAAGTAGTGGAACTCCACGCACACTTCCAGCCTCCAGTTCATAGCGGTTTAATTCCAAATTCAGCAGAAATCTGTGAGTTCTCTGAAAATCTGTCTTCCATTCAATTTGTTACCATTGAGACTTCTACATTCTGTACATCTGAATAGATACCATTTCATGTACAAAGAGGAGTTTTCATTCATATACAGCCCAGTTCATCTTTCAGAAAACACAAGATATACATGGAAAGATATGTACCTTGGGAAATATCGTCCAGATCAATGATATCAAGTCTGCAATTAATCATTGAAAGATCTCATTTCAAATGAAGGAAAATAGCTCCATACACACGCTTCTCAACAAATCACACCAAATTTATGTCCATTTGGCTCAGCAGCATTCTCGGCACAAAACTGTATTCGGATATATTTCTAGTTGATAATAATCCAGGCAGTTCTTCAAACTGTCAAAATTCAGAGGAGTTGGCAACTGAAAAGTCTTAGTAGGTCTGCAGGTGATTATCTTGAAATCCTATCTCTTCCAGTCTGCGGTCATTTCTGGTCCTCTTACCAGTTAGCTCATAACCATTCATCGAGTTTCTTTCAAAGTAGTGGAACTGCACACACATTTCCAGCCTCCAGTCCAGATCTGTTTAATTCCAAATTCAGCAGAAATCTGCGAGTTCTCTGAAAAGCTGTCTTCCATTCAATTTGTTACCTTTGAGACTTCTAGATTCTGTACATCTGAATAGACACCATTTCATGTACAAAGAGGAGTTTTGATTCATACAAGGCCCAATTCATCATTAAGAAAACACAAGATATACATGGAAAGCTATTACCTTGAGAACAATCCTCCAGGTCAATGATATCAAGTCTCCAATTGGTTATATTTCTAGTTGATAATATAATCCAGGCAATTCTCCAAACCATCAAAATTCAATGGAGTTCGCAATTTGAAATTCTTAATAGGTCTCCAGGTGATTATCTTGGAATCCTATCTCTTACAGTCTGTGGTCATTTCTGGTCCTCTTACCAGCTAGCTCATAACCATTCATCGAGTTTCTTTCAAAGTAGTGGAACTCCACGCACACTTCCAGCCTCCAGTTCATAGCGGTTTAATTCCAAATTCAGCAGAAATCTGTGAGTTCTCTGAAAATCTGTCTTCCATTCAATTTGTTACCATTGAGACTTCTACATTCTGTACATCTGAATAGATACCATTTCATGTACAAAGAGGAGTTTTCATTCATATACAGCCCAGTTCATCTTTCAGAAAACACAAGATATACATGGAAAGATATGTACCTTGGGAAATATCGTCCAGATCAATGATATCAAGTCTGCAATTAATCATTGAAAGATCTCATTTCAAATGAAGGAAAATAGCTCCATACACACGCTTCTCAACAGATCACACCAAATTTATGTCCATTTGGCTCAGCAGCATTCTCGGCACAAAACTGTATTCGGATATATTTCTAGTTGATAATAATCCAGGCAGTTCTTCAAGCTGTCAACATTCAGAGGAGTTGGCAACTGTAAAGTCTTAATAGGTCTGCAGGTGATTATCTTGAAATCCTATCTCTTCCAGTCTGCGGTCATTTCTGGTCCTCTTACCAGTTGGCTTTAGCTCATAACCATTCATCGAGTTTCTTTCAAAGTAGTGGAACTGCACACACATTTCCAGCCTCCGGTCCAGATCTGTTTGATTTCAAATTCAGCAGAAATCTGCAAGTTCTCTGAAAAGCTGTCTTCCATTCAATTTGTTACCATTGAGACTTCTAGATTCTGTACATCTGAATAGACACCATTTCATGTACAGAGAGGAGTTTTGATTCATAGAATGTCGAATTCATCACTAAGAAAACACAAGATATACATGGAAAGCTATTACCTTGAGAAATATCCTCCAGGTCGATGATATCAAGTCTCCAATTGGTTATATTTCTAGTTGATAATATAATCCAGGCAATTCTCCAAACCATCAAAATTCAATGGAGTTCGCAATTTGAAATTCTTAATAGGTCTCCAGGTGATTATCTTGGAATCCTATCTCTTACAGTCTGTGGTCATTTCTGGTCCTCTTACCAGCTAGCTCATAACCATTCATCGAGTTTCTTTCAAAGTAGTGGAACTCCACGCACACTTCCAGCCTCCAGTTCATAGCTGTTTAATTCCAAATTCAGCAGAAATCTGTGAGTTCTCTGAAAATCTGTCTTCCATTCAATTTGTTACCATTGAGACTTCTACATTCTGTACATCTGAATAGATACCATTTCATGTACAAAGAGGAGTTTTGATTCATATACAGCCCAGTTCATCTTTCAGAATAAACAAGATATACATGGAAAGATATGTACCTTGGGAAATATCCTCCAGATCAACGATATCAAGTCTGCAATTAATCATTGAAAGATCTCATTTCAAATGAAGGAAAATAGCTCCATACACACGCTTCTCAACAGATCACACCAAATTTATGTCCATTTAGCTCAGCAGCATTCTCGGCACAGAACTGTATTCGGATATATTTCTAGTTGATAATAATCCAGGCAGTTCTTCAAACTGTCAAAATTCAGAGGAGTTCGCAACTGAAAAGTCTTAGTAGGTCTGCAGGTGATTATCTTGAAATCCTATCTCTTCCAGTCTGCGGTCATTTCTGGTCCTCTTACCAGTTAGCTCATAACCATTCATCGAGTTTCTTTCAAAGTAGTGGAACTGCACACACATTTCCAGCCTCCAGTCCAGATCTCTTTAATTCCAAATTCAGCAGAAATCTGCGAGTTCTCTGAAAAGCTGTCTTCCATTCAATTTGTTACCTTTGAGACTTCTAGATTCTGTACATCTGAATAGACACCACTTCATGTACAAAGAGGAGTTTTGATTCATACAAGGCCCAATTCATCATTAAGAAAACACAAGATATATATGGAAAGCTATTACCTTGAGAACAATCCTCCAGGTCAATGATATCAAGTCTCCAATTGGTTATATTTCTAGTTGATAATATAATCCAAGCAATTCTCCAAACCATCAAAATTCAATGGAGTTCGCAATTTGAAATTCTTAATAGGCCTCCAGGTGATTATCTTGGAATCCTATCTCTTCCAGTCTGTGGTCATTTCAGGTCCTCTTACCAGCTAGCTCATAACCATTCATCGAGTTTCTTTCAAAGTAGTGGAACTCCACGCACACTTCCAGCCTCCAGTTCATAGCGGTTTAATTCCAAATTCAGCAGAAATCTGTGAGTTCTCTGAAAATCTGTCTTCCATTCAATTTGTTACCATTGAAACTTCTACATTCTGAACATCTGAATAGATACCATTTCATGTACAAAGAGGAGTTTTCATTCATATACAGCCCAGTTCATCTTTCAGAATAAACAAGATATACATGGAAAGATATGTACCTTGGGAAATATCCTCCAGATCAACGATATCAAGTCAGCAATTAATCATTGAAAGATCTCATTTTAAATGAAGGAAAATAGCTCCATACACATGCTTCTCAACACATCACACCAAATTACTGTCCATTTGGCTCAGCAGCATTCTCGGCACAAAACTGTATTCGGATATATTTCCAGTTGATAATAATCCAGGCAGTTCTTCAAACTGTCAAAATTCAGAGGAGTTGGCAACTGAAAAGTCTTAATAGGTCTGCAGGTGATTATCTTGAAATCCTATCTCTTCCAGTCTGCGGTCATTTCTGGTCCTCTTACCAGCTAGATCATAACCATTCGAGTTTCTTTCAAAGTAGTGGAACTCCACGCACACTTCCAGCCTCCAGTTCAGATCTGTTTAATTCCAAATTCAGCAGAAATCTGCGAGTTCTCTGAAAATCTGTCTTCCATTCAATTTGTTACCATTGAGACTTCTACGTTCTGTACATCTGAATAGATACCATTTCATGTACAAAGAGGAGTTTTCATTCATATACAGCCCAGTTCATCTTTCAGAAAACACAAGATATACATGGAAAGATATGTACCTTGGGAAATATCCTCCAGATCAACGATATCACGTCTGCAATTAATCATTGAAAGATCTCATTTCAAATGAAGGAAAATAGCTCCATACACACGCTTCTCAACAGATCACACCAAATTTATGTCCATTTGGCTCAGCAGCATTCTCGGCACAAAACTGTATTCGGATATATTTCTAGTTGATAATAATCCAGGCAGTTCTTCAAACTGTCAAAATTCAGAGGAGTTGGCAACTGTAAAGTCTTAATAGGTCTGCAGGTGATTATCTTGAAATCCTATCTCTTCCAGTCTGCAGTCATTTCTGCTCCTCTTACCAGTTGGCTTTAGCTCATAACCATTCATCGAGTTTCTTTCAAAGTAGTGGAACTGCACACACATTTCCAGCCTCCAGTCCAGATCTGTTTGATTTCAAATTCAGCAGAAATCTGCGAGTTCTCTGAAAAGCTGTCTTCCATTCAATTTGTTACCATTGAGACTTCTAGATTCTGTACATCTGAATAGACACCATTTCATGTACAGAGAGGAGTTTTGATTCATACAAGGTCCAATTCATCACTAAGAAAACACAAGATATACATGGAAAGCTATTACCTTGAGAAATATCCTCCAGGTCAATGATATCAAGTCTCCAATTGGTTATATTTCTAGTTGATAATGTAATCCAGGCAATTCTCCAAACCATCAAAATTCAATGGAGTTCGCAATTTGAAATTCTTAATAGGTCTCCAGGTGATTATCTTGGAATCCTATCTCTTACAGTCTGTGGTCATTTCTGGTCCTCTTACCAGCTAGCTCATAACCATTCATCGAGTTTCGTTCAAAGTAGTGGAACTCCACGCACACTTCCAGCCTCCAGTTCATAGCTGTTTAATTCCAAATTCAGCAGAAATCTGTGAGTTCTCTGAAAATCTGTCTTCCATTCAATTTGTTACCATTGAGACTTCTACATTCTGTACATCTGAATAGATACCATTTCATGTACAAAGAGGAGTTTTGATTCATATACAGCCCAGTTCATCTTTCAGAATAAACAAGATATACATGGAAAGATATGTACCTTGGGAAATATCCTCCAGATCAACGATATCAAGTCTGCAATTAATCATTGAAAGATCTCATTTCAAATGAAGGAAAATAGCTCCATACACACGCTTCTCAACAGATCACACCAAATTTATGTCCATTTAGCTCAGCAGCATTCTCGGCACAAAACTGTATTCGGATATATTTCTAGTTGATAATAATCCAGGCAGTTCTTCAAACTGTCAAAATTCAGAGGAGTTGGCAACTGAAAAGTCTTAGTAGGTCTGCAGGTGATTATCTTGAAATCCTATCTCTTCCAGTCTGCGGTCATTTCTGGTCCTGTTTCCAGTTAGCTCATAACCATTCATCGAGTTTCTTTCAAAGTAGTGGAACTGCACACACATTTCCAGCCTCCAGTCCAGATCTGTTTAATTCCAAATTCAGCAGAAATCTGCGAGTTCTCTGAAAAGCTGTCTTCCATTCAATTTGTTACCTTTGAGACTTCTAGATTCTGTACATCTGAACAGACACCATTTCATGTACAAAGAGGAGTTTTGATTCATACAAGGCCCAATTCATCATTAAAAAAACACAAGATATACATGGAAAGCTATTACCTTGAGAAATATCCTCCAGGTCAATGATATCAAGTCTCCAATTGCTCAGGAGCATTCTTGGCACAAAACTGAATTCGGTTATATTTCTAGTTGATAATATATTCTAAGCAATTCTCCAAACCGTTAAAATTCAAAGGAGTTGGCAATTTCAAATTCTTAATAGGTCTTCTGGTGATTATCTTGGAATCCTATCTCTTCCAGTCTGTGGTCATTTCTGGTCCTCTTACCAGTTAGCTCATAACCATTCATCGAGTTTCTTTCAAAGTAGTGAAACTGCACACACACTTCCAGCCTCCAGTCCAGATCTGTTTAATTCCAAATTCAGCAGAAATCTGCGAGTTCTCTGAAAAGCTGTCTTCCATTCAATTGGTTAAATTTCTAGTTGATCATATAATCCAAGCAATTCTCCAAACCATCAAAATTCAATGGAGTTTGCAATTTGAAATTCTTAATAGGTCTCCAGGTGATTATCTTGGAATCCTATCTCTTCCAGTCTGTGGTCATTTCAGGTCCTCTTACCAGCTAGCTCATAACCATTCATCAAGTTTCTTTCAAAGTAGTGGAACTCCACGCACACTTCCAGCCTCCAGTTCATAGCGGTTTAATTCCAAATTCAGCAGAAATCTGTGAGTTCTCTGAAAATCTGTCTTCCATTCAATTTGTTACCATTGAGACTTCTACATTCTGTACATCTGAATAGATACCATTTCATGTACAAAGAGGAGTTTTCATTCATATACAGCCCAGTTCATCTTTCAGAAAACACAAGATATACATGGAAAGATATGTACCTTGGGAAATATCGTCCAGATCAATGATATCAAGTCTGCAATTAATCATTGAAAGATCTCATTTCAAATGAAGGAAAATAGCTCCATACACACGCTTCTCAACAAATCACACCAAATTTATGTCCATTTGGCTCAGCAGCATTCTCGGCACAAAACTGTATTCGGATATATTTCTAGTTGATAATAATCCAGGCAGTTCTTCAAACTGTCAAAATTCAGAGGAGTTGGCAACTGAAAAGTCTTAGTAGGTCTGCAGGTGATTATCTTGAAATCCTATCTCTTCCAGTCTGCGGTCATTTCTGGTCCTCTTACCAGTTAGCTCATAACCATTCATCGAGTTTCTTTCAAAGTAGTGGAACTGCACACACATTTCCAGCCTCCAGTCCAGATCTGTTTAATTCCAAATTCAGCAGAAATCTGCGAGTTCTCTGAAAAGCTGTCTTCCATTCAATTTGTTACCTTTGAGACTTCTAGATTCTGTACATCTGAATAGACACCATTTCATGTACAAAGAGGAGTTTTGATTCATACAAGGCCCAATTCATCATTAAGAAAACACAAGATATACATGGAAAGCTATTACCTTGAGAACAATCCTCCAGGTCAATGATATCAAGTCTCCAATTGGTTATATTTCTAGTTGATAATATAATCCAGGCAATTCTCCAAACCATCAAAATTCAATGGAGTTCGCAATTTGAAATTCTTAATAGGTCTCCAGGTGATTATCTTGGAATCCTATCTCTTACAGTCTGTGGTCATTTCTGGTCCTCTTACCAGCTAGCTCATAACCATTCATCGAGTTTCTTTCAAAGTAGTGGAACTCCACGCACACTTCCAGCCTCCAGTTCATAGCGGTTTAATTCCAAATTCAGCAGAAATCTGTGAGTTCTCTGAAAATCTGTCTTCCATTCAATTTGTTACCATTGAGACTTCTACATTCTGTACATCTGAATAGATACCATTTCATGTACAAAGAGGAGTTTTCATTCATATACAGCCCAGTTCATCTTTCAGAAAACACAAGATATACATGGAAAGATATGTACCTTGGGAAATATCGTCCAGATCAATGATATCAAGTCTGCAATTAATCATTGAAAGATCTCATTTCAAATGAAGGAAAATAGCTCCATACACACGCTTCTCAACAGATCACACCAAATTTATGTCCATTTGGCTCAGCAGCATTCTCGGCACAAAACTGTATTCGGATATATTTCTAGTTGATAATAATCCAGGCAGTTCTTCAAGCTGTCAACATTCAGAGGAGTTGGCAACTGTAAAGTCTTAATAGGTCTGCAGGTGATTATCTTGAAATCCTATCTCTTCCAGTCTGCGGTCATTTCTGGTCCTCTTACCAGTTGGCTTTAGCTCATAACCATTCATCGAGTTTCTTTCAAAGTAGTGGAACTGCACACACATTTCCAGCCTCCGGTCCAGATCTGTTTGATTTCAAATTCAGCAGAAATCTGCGAGTTCTCTGAAAAGCTGTCTTCCATTCAATTTGTTACCATTGAGACTTCTAGATTCTGTACATCTGAATAGACACCATTTCATGTACAGAGAGGAGTTTTGATTCATAGAATGTCGAATTCATCACTAAGAAAACACAAGATATACATGGAAAGCTATTACCTTGAGAAATATCCTCCAGGTCGATGATATCAAGTCTCCAATTGGTTATATTTCTAGTTGATAATATAATCCAGGCAATTCTCCAAACCATCAAAATTCAATGGAGTTCGCAATTTGAAATTCTTAATAGGTCTCCAGGTGATTATCTTGGAATCCTATCTCTTACAGTCTGTGGTCATTTCTGGTCCTCTTACCAGCTAGCTCATAACCATTCATCGAGTTTCTTTCAAAGTAGTGGAACTCCACGCACACTTCCAGCCTCCAGTTCATAGCTGTTTAATTCCAAATTCAGCAGAAATCTGTGAGTTCTCTGAAAATCTGTCTTCCATTCAATTTGTTACCATTGAGACTTCTACATTCTGTACATCTGAATAGATACCATTTCATGTACAAAGAGGAGTTTTGATTCATATACAGCCCAGTTCATCTTTCAGAATAAACAAGATATACATGGAAAGATATGTACCTTGGGAAATATCCTCCAGATCAACGATATCAAGTCTGCAATTAATCATTGAAAGATCTCATTTCAAATGAAGGAAAATAGCTCCATACACACGCTTCTCAACAGATCACACCAAATTTATGTCCATTTAGCTCAGCAGCATTCTCGGCACAGAACTGTATTCGGATATATTTCTAGTTGATAATAATCCAGGCAGTTCTTCAAACTGTCAAAATTCAGAGGAGTTGGCAACTGAAAAGTCTTAGTAGGTCTGCAGGTGATTATCTTGAAATCCTATCTCTTCCAGTCTGCGGTCATTTCTGGTCCTCTTACCAGTTAGCTCATAACCATTCATCGAGTTTCTTTCAAAGTAGTGGAACTGCACACACATTTCCAGCCTCCAGTCCAGATCTCTTTAATTCCAAATTCAGCAGAAATCTGCGAGTTCTCTGAAAAGCTGTCTTCCATTCAATTTGTTACCTTTGAGACTTCTAGATTCTGTACATCTGAATAGACACCACTTCATGTACAAAGAGGAGTTTTGATTCATACAAGGCCCAATTCATCATTAAGAAAACACAAGATATACATGGAAAGCTATTACCTTGAGAACAATCCTCCAGGTCAATGATATCAAGTCTCCAATTGGTTATATTTCTAGTTGATAATATAATCCAAGCAATTCTCCAAACCATCAAAATTCAATGGAGTTCGCAATTTGAAATTCTTAATAGGCCTCCAGGTGATTATCTTGGAATCCTATCTCTTCCAGTCTGTGGTCATTTCAGGTCCTCTTACCAGCTAGCTCATAACCATTCATCGAGTTTCTTTCAAAGTAGTGGAACTCCACGCACACTTCCAGCCTCCAGTTCATAGCGGTTTAATTCCAAATTCAGCAGAAATCTGTGAGTTCTCTGAAAATCTGTCTTCCATTCAATTTGTTACCATTGAAACTTCTACATAATGAACATCTGAATAGATACCATTTCATGTACAAAGAGGAGTTTTCATTCATATACAGCCCAGTTCATCTTTCAGAATAAACAAGATATACATGGAAAGATATGTACCTTGGGAAATATCCTCCAGATCAACGATATCAAGTCTGCAATTAATCATTGAAAGATCTCATTTTAAATGAAGGAAAATAGCTCCATACACATGCTTCTCAACACATCACACCAAATTACTGTCCATTTGGCTCAGCAGCATTCTCGGCACAAAAGTGTATTCGGATATATTTCTAGTTGATAATAATCCAGGCAGTTCTTCAAACTGTCAAAATTCAGAGGAGTTGGCAACTGAAAAGTCTTCATAGGTCTGCAGGTGATTATCTTGAAATCCTATCTCTTCCAGTCTGCGGTCATTTCTGGTCCTCTTACCAGCTAGATCATAACCATTCGAGTTTCTTTCAAAGTAGTGGAACTCCACGCACACTTCCAGCCTCCAGTTCAGATCTGTTTAATTCCAAATTCAGCAGAAATCTGCGAGTTCTCTGAAAATCTGTCTTCCATTCAATTTCTTACCATTGAGACTTCTACATTCTGTACATCTGAATAGATACCATTTCATGTACAAAGAGGAGTTTTCATTCATATACAGCCCAGTTCATCTTTCAGAAAACACAAGATATACATGGAAAGATATGTACCTTGGGAAATATCCTCCAGATCAATGATATCAAGTCTGCAATTAATCATTGAAAGATCTCATTTCAAATGAAGGAAAATAGCTCCATACACACGCTTCTCAACAAATCACCCCAAATTTATGTCCATTTGGCTCAGCAGCATTCTCGGCACAAAACTGTATTCGGATATATTACTAGTTGATAATAATCCAGGCAGTTCTTCAAACTGTCAAAATTCAGAGGAGTTGGCAACTGAAAAGTCTTAATAGGTCTGCAGGTGATTATCTTGAAATCCTATCTCTTCCAGTCGGCGGTCATTTCTGGTCCTCTTACCAGTTGGCTTTAGCTCATAACCATTCATCGAGTTTCTTTCAAAGTAGTGGAACTGCACACACATTTCCAGCCTCCAGTTCAGATCTGTTTAATTTCAAATTCAGCAGAAATCTGCGAGTTCTCTGAAAATCTGTCTTCCATTCAATTTGTTACCATTGAGACTTCTAGATTCTGTACATCTGAATAGACACCATTTCATGTACAAAGAGGAGTTTTTATTCATACAAGGCCCAATTCATCACTAAGAAAACACAAGATATACATGGAAAGCTATTACCTTGAGAAATATCCTCCAGGTCAATGATATCAAGTCTCCAATTGGTTATATTTCTAGTTGATAATATAATCCAGGCAATTCTCCAAACCATCAAAATTCAATGGAGTTCGCAATTTGAAATTCTTAATAGGTCTCCAGGTGATTATCTTGAAATCCTATCTCTTCCAGTCTGTGGTCATTTCTGGTCCTCTTACCAGCTAGCTCATAACCATTCATCGAGTTTCTTTCAAAGTAGTGGAACTCCACGCACACTTCCAGCCTCCATTTCATATCTGTTTAATTCCAAATTCAGCAGAAATCTGTGAGTTCTCTGAAAATCTGTCTTCCATTCAATTTGTTACCATTGAGACTTCTACATTCTGTACATCTGAATAGATACCATTTCATGTACAAAGAGGAGTTTTGATTCATATACAGCCCAGTTCATCTTTCAGAATAAACAAGATATACATGGAAAGATATGTACCTTGGGAAATATCCTCCAGATCAACGATATCAAGTCTGCAATTAATCATTGAAAGATCTCATTTTAAATGAAGGAAAATAGCTCCATACACATGCTTCTCAACACATCACACCAAATTACTGTCCATTTGGCTCAGCAGCATTCTCGGCACAAAACTGTATTCGGATATATTTCCAGTTGATAATAATCCAGGCAGTTCTTCAAACTGTCAAAATTCAGAGGAGTTGGCAACTGAAAAGTCTTAATAGGTCTGCAGGTGATTATCTTGAAATCCTATCTCTTCCAGTCTGCGGTCATTTCTGGTCCTGTTTCCAGTTAGCTCATAACCATTCATCGAGTTTCTTTCAAAGTAGTGGAACTGCACACACATTTCCAGCCTCCAGTCCAGATCTGTTTAATTCCAAATTCAGCAGAAATCTGCGAGTTCTCTGAAAAGCTGTCTTCCATTCAATTTGTTACGTTTGAGACTTCTAGATTCTGTACATCTGAACAGACACCATTTCATGTACAAAGAGGAGTTTTGATTCATACAAGGCCCACTTCATCATTAAAAAAACACAAGATATACATGGAAAGCTATTACCTTGAGAAATATCCTCCAGGTCAATGATATCAAGTCTCCAATTGCTCAGGAGCATTGTTGGCACAAAACTGAATTCGGTTATAATTCTAGTTGATAATATAATCTAAGCAATTCTCCAAACCGTTAAAATTCAAAGGAGTTGGCAATTTCAAATTCTTAATAGGTCTTCTGGTGATTATCTTGGAATCCTATCTCTTCCAGTCTGTGGTCATTTCTGGTCCTCTTACCAGTTAGCTCATAACCATTCATCGAGTTTCTTTCAAAGTAGTGAAACTGCACACACACTTCCAGCCTCCAGTCCTGATCTGTTTAATTCCAAATTCAGCAGAAATCTGCGAGTTCTCTGAAAAGCTGTCTTCCATTCAATTTGTTACCATTGAGACTTCTAGATTCTGTACATCTGAATAGACACCATTTCATGTACAAAGAGGAGTTTTGATTCATACAAAGCCCAATTCATCATTAAGAAAACACAAGATATACATGGAAAGCTATTACCTTGAGAACTATCCTCCAGGTCAATGATATCAAGTCTCCAATTGGTTATATTTCTAGTTGATAATATAATCCAGGCAATTCTCCAAACCATCAAAATTCAATGGAGTTCGCAATTTGAAATTCTTAATAGGTCTCCAGGTGATTATCTTGGAATCCTATCTCTTCCAGTCTGTGGTCATTTCAGGTCCTCTTACCAGCAAGCTCATAACCATTCATCGAGTTTCTTTCAAAGTAGTGGAACTCCACGCACACTTCCAGCCTCCAGTTCATAGCGGTTTAATTCCAAATTCAGCAGAAATCTGTGAGTTCTCTGAAAATCTGTCTTCCATTCAATTTGTTACCATTGAGACTTCTACATTCTGTACATCTGAATAGATACTATTTCATGTACAAAGAGGAGTTTTGATTCATATACAGCCCAGTTCAACTTTCAGAATAAATAAGATATACATGGAAAGATATGTACTTTGGGAAATACCCTCCAGATCAATGATATCAAGTCTGCAATTAACCATTGGAAGATCTCATTTCAAATGAAGGAAAATATCTCCATACACATGCTTCTCAACAGATCACACCAAATTACTGTCCATTTGGCTCAGCAGCATTCTCGGCACAAAACTGTATTCGGATATATTTCTAGTTGATAATAATCCAGGCAGTTCATCAAACTGTCAAAATTCAGAGGAGTTGGCAACTGAAAAGTCTTAATAGGTCTGCAGGTGATTATCTTGAAATCCTATCTCTTCCAGTCTGCGGTCAGTTCTGGTCCACTTACCAGCTAGATCATAACCATTCGAGTTTCTTTCAAAGTAGTGGAACTCCACGCACACTTCCAGCCTCCAGTTCAGATCTGTTTAATTCCAAATTCAGCAGAAATCTGTGAGTTCTCTGAAAATCTGTCTTCCATTCAATTTGTTACCATTGAGACTTCTACATTCTGTACATCTGAATAGATACCATTTCATGTACAAAGAGGAGTTTTCATTCATATACAGCCCAGTTCATCTTTCAGAAAACACAAGATATACATAGAAAGATATGTACCTTGGGAAATATCGTCCAGATCAATGATATCAAGTCTGCAATTAATCATTGAAAGATCTCATTTCAAATGAAGGAAAATAGCTCCATACACACGCTTCTCAACAAATCACACCAAATTTATGTCCATTTGGCTCAGCAGCATTCTCGGCACAAAACTGTATTCGGATATATTTCTAGTTGATAATAATCCAGGCAGTTCTTCAAACTGTCAAAATTCAGAGGAGTTGGCAACTGGAAAGTCTTAGTAGGTCTGCAGGTGATTATCTTGAAATCCTATCTCTTCCAGTCTGCGGTCATTTCTGGTCCTCTTACCAGTTAGCTCATAACCATTCATCAAGTTTCTTTCAAAGTAGTGGAACTGCACACACATTTCCAGCCTCCAGTCCAGATCTGTTTAATTCCAAATTCAGCAGAAATCTGCGAGTTCTCTGAAAAGCTGTCTTCCATTCAATTTGTTACCTTTGAGACTTCTAGATTCTGTACATCTGAATAGACACCATTTCATGTACAAAGAGGAGTTATGATTCATACAAGGCCCAATTCATCATTAAGAAAACACAAGATATACATGGAAAGCTATTACCTTGAGAAATATCCTCCAGGTCAATGATATCAAGTCTCCAATTGGTTATATTTCCAGTTGATAATATAATCCAGGCAATTCTCCAAACCATCAAAATTCAATGGAGTTCGCAATTTGAAATTCTTAATAGGTCTCCAGGTGATTATCTTGGAATCCTATCTCTTTCAGTCTGTGGTCATTTCTGGTCCTCTTACCAGCTAGCTCATAACCATTCATCGAGTTGCTTTCAAAGTAGTGGAACTCCACGCACACTTCCAGCCTCCAGTTCATATCTGTTTAATTCCAAATTCAGCAGAAATCTCTGAGTTCTCTGAAAATCTGTCTTCCATTCAATTTGTTACCATTGAGACTTCTACATTCTGTACATCTGAATAGATACCATTTCATGTACAAAGAGGAGTTTTGATTCATATACAGCCCAGTTCATCTTTCAGAATAAACAAGATATACATGGAAAGATATGTACCTTGGGAAATATCCTCCAGATCAATGATATCAAGTCTGCAATTAATCATTGAAAGATCTCATTTGAAATGAAGGAAAATAGCTCCATACACATGCTTCTCAACACACCACACCAAATTACTGTCCATTTGGCTCAGCAGCATTCTCGGCACAAAACTGTATTCGGATATATTTCTAGTTGATAATAACCCAGGCAGTTCTTCAAACTGTCAAAATTCAGAGGAGTTGGCAACTGAAAAGTCTTAATAGGTCTGCAGGTGATTATCTTGAAATACCATCTCTTCCAGTCTGCAGTCATTTCTGCTCCTCTTACCAGTTGGCTTTAGCTCATAACCATTCATCGAGTTTCTTTCAAAGTAGTGGAACTGCTCACACATTTCCAGCCTCCAGTCCAGATCTGTTTAATTTCAAATTCAGCAGAAATCTGCGAGTTCTCTAAAAAGCTGTATTCCATTCAATTTGTTACCATTGAGACTTCTAGATTCTGTACATCTGAATAGACACCATTTCATGTACAAAGAGGAGTTTTGATTCATACAAGGCCCAATTCATCACTAAGAAAACACAAGATATACATGGAAAGCTATTACCTTGAGAAATATCCTCCAGGCCAATGATATCAAGTCTCCAATTGGTTATATTTCTAGTTGATAATATAATCCAAGCAATTCTCCAAACCGTTAAAATTCAAAGGAGTTGGCAATTTCAAATTCTTAATAGGTCTTCTGGTGATTATCTTGGAATCCTATCTCTTCCAGTCTGTGGTCATTTCTGGTCCTCTTACCAGTTAGCTCATAACCATTCATCGAGTTTCTTTCAAAGTAGTGAAACTGCACACACACTTCCAGCCTCCAGTCCAAATCTGTTTAATTCCAAATTCAGCAGAAATCTGCGAGTTCTCTGAAAAGCTGTCTTCCATTCAATTTGTTACCATTGAGACTTCTAGATTCTGTACATCTGAATAGACACCATTTCATGTACAAAGAGGAGTTTTGATTCATACAAGGCCCAATTCATCATTAAGAAAACACAAGATATACATGGAAAGCTATTACCTTGAGAAATATCCTCCAGGTCAATGATATCAAGTCTCCAATTGCTCAGGAGCATTCTTGGCACAAAACTGAATTCGGTTATATTTCTAGTTGATAATATAATCCAGGCAATTCTCCAAACCGTTAAAATTCAAAGGAGTTGGCAATTTCAAATTCTTAATAGGTCTTCAGGTGAATATCTTGGAATCCTACCTTTTCCAGTCTGTGGTCATTTCTGGTCCTCTTACCAGTTAGCTCATAACCATTCATCGAGTTTCTTTCAAAGTAGTGAAACTGCACACACATTTCCAGCCTCCAGTCCAGATCAGTTTAATTCCAAATTCCGCAGAAATCTGCGAGTTCTCTGAAAAGTGTCTTCCATTCAATTTGTTACCATTGAGACTTCTAGATTCTCTACATCGGAATAGACACCATTTCATGTACAAAGAGGAGTTTTGATTCATACAAGGCCCAATTCATCATTAAGAAGACACAAGATATACATGGAAAGCTATTACCTTGAGAACAATCCTCCAGGTCAATGATATCAAGTCTCCAATTGGTTATATTTCTAGTTGATAATATAATCCAGGCAATTCTCCAAACCATCAAAATTCAATGGAGTTCGCAATTTGAAATTCTTAATAGGTCTCCAGGTGATTATCTTGGAATCCTATCTCTTCCAGTCTGTGGTCATTTCAGGTCCTCTAACCAGCTAGCTCATAACCATTCATCGAGTTTCTTTCAAAGTAGTGGAACTCCACGCACACTTCCAGCCTCCAGTTCATAGCGGTTTAATTCCAAATTCAGCAGAAATCTGTGAGTTCTCTGAAAATCTGTCTTCCATTCAATTTGTTACCATTGAGACTTCTACATTCTGTACATCTGAATAGATACCATTTCATGTACAAAGAGGTGTTTTGATTCATATACAGCCCAGTTCAACTTTCAGAATAAACAAGATATACATGGAAAGATATGTACTTTGGGAAATATCCTCCAGATAATGATATCAAGTCTGCAATTAACCATTGAAAGATCTCATTTCAAATGAAGGAAAATAGCTCCATACACATGCTTCTATACAGATCACACCAAATTACTGTCCATTCGGCTCAGCAGCATTCCTGGCACAAAACTGTATTCGGATATATTTCTAGTTGATAATAATCCAGGCAGTTCTTCAAACTGTCAAAATTCAGAGGAGTTGGCAACTGAAAAGTCTTAATAGGTCTGCAGGTGATTATCTTGAAATCCTATCTCTTCCAGTCTGCGGTCATTTCTGGTCCACTTACCAGCTAGATCATAACCATTCGAGTTTCTTTCAAAGTAGTGGAACTCCACGCACACTTCCAGCCTCCAGTTCAGATCTGTTTAATTCCAAATTCAGCAGAAATCTGTGAGTTCTCTGAAAATCTGTCTTCCATTCAATTTGTTACCATTGAGACTTCTACATTCTGTACATCTGAATAGATACCATTTCATGTACAAAGAGGAGTTTTCATTCATATACAGCCCAGTTCATCTTTCAGAAAACACAAGATATACATGGAAAGATATGTTCCTTGGGAAATATCCACCAGATCAATGATATCAAGTCTGCAATTAATCATTGAAAGATCTCATTTCAAATGAAGGAAAATAGCTCCATACACGCGCTTCTCAACAAATCACACCAAATTTATGTCCATTTGGCTCAGCAGCATTCTCGGCACAAAACTGTATTCGGATATATTACTAGTTGATAATAATCCAGGCAGTTCTTCAAACTGTCAAAATTCAGAGGAGTTGGCAACTGAAAAGTCTTAATAGGTCTGCAGGTGATTATCTTGAAATCCTATCTCTTCCAGTCTGCGGTCATTTCTGGTCCTCTTACCAGTTGGCTTTAGCTCATAACCACTCATCGAGTTCCTTTCAAAGTAGTGGAACTGCACACACATTTCCAGCCTCCAGTCCAGATCAGTTTAATTCCAAATTCAGCAGAAATCTGTGAGTTCTCTGAAAAGCTGTCTTCCATTCAATTTGTTACCATTGAGACTTCTAGATTCTGTACATCTGAATAGACACCATTTCATGTACAAAGAGGAGTTTTGATTCATACAAGGCCCAATTCATCACTAAGAAAACACAAGATATACATGGAAAGCTATTACCTTGAGAAATATCCTCCAGGTCAATGATATCAAGTCTCCAATTGGTTATATTTCTAGTTGATAATATAATCCAGGCAATTCTCCAAACCATCAAAATTCAATGGAGTTCGCAATTTGAAATTCTTAATAGGCCTCCAGGTGATTATCTTGGAATCCTATCTCTTCCAGTCTGTGGTCATTTCTGGTCCTCTTACCAGCTAGCTCATAACCATTCATCGAGTTTCTTTCAAAGTAGTGGAACTCCACGCACACTTCCAGCCTCCAGTTCATATCTGTTTAATTCCAAATTCAGCAGAAATCTGTGAGTTCTCTGAAAATCTGTCTTCCATTCAATTTGTTACCATTGAGACTTCTACATTCTGTACATCTGAATAGATACCATTTCATGTACAAAGAGGAGTTTTGATTCATATACAGCCCAGTTCATCTTTCAGAATAAACAAGATATACATGGAAAGATATGTACCTTGGGAAATATCCTCCAGATCAACGATATCAAGTCAGCAATTAATCATTGAAAGATCTCATTTTAAATGAAGGAAAATAGCTCCATACACATGGCTCTCAACACATCACACCAAATTACTGCCCATTTGGCTCAGCAGCATTTTCGGCACAAAACTGTATTCGGATATATTTCTAGTTGATAATAATCCAGGCAGTTCTTCAAACTGTCAAAATTCAGAGCAGTTGGCAACTGAAAAGTCTTAATAGGTCTGCAGGTGATTATCTTGAAATCCTATCTCTTCCAGTCTGCGGTCATTTCTGGTCCTCTTACCAGCTAGATCATAACCATTCGAGTTTCTTTCAAAGTAGTGGAACTCCACGCACACTTCCAGCCTCCAGTTCAGATCTGTTTAATTCCAAATTCAGCAGAAATCTGCGAGTTCTCTGAAAATCTGTCTTCCATTCAATTTGTTACCATTGAGACTTCTACATTCTGTACATCTGAATAGATACCATTTCATGTACAAAGAGGAGTTTTCATTCATATACAGCCCAGTTCAACTTTCAGAAAACACAAGATATACATGGAAAGATATGTACCTTGGGAAATATCCTCCAGATCAATGATATCAAGTCTGCAATTAATCATTGAAAGATCTCATTTCAAATGAAGGAAAATAGCTCCATACACACGCTTCTCAACAGATCACACCAAATTTATGTCCATTTGGCTCAGCAGCATTCTCGGCACAAAACTGTATTCGGATATATTTCTAGTTGATAATAATCCAGGCAGTTCTTCAAACTGTCAAAATTGAGAGGAGTTGGCAACTGTAAAGTCTTAATAGGTCTGCAGGTGATTATCTTGAAATCCTATCTCTTCCAGTCTGCGGTCATTTCTGGTCCTCTTACCAGTTGGCTTTAGCTCATAACCATTCATCGAGTTTCTTTCAAAGTAGTGGAACTGCACACACATTTCCAGCCTCCAGTCCAGATCTGTTTGATTTCAAATTCAGCAGAAATCTGCGAGTTCTCTGAAAAGCTGTCTTCCATTCAATTTGTTACCATTGAGACTTCTAGATTCTGTACATCTGAATAGACACCATTTCATGTACAGAGAGGAGTTTTGATTCATACAAGGTCCAATTCATCACTAAGAAAACACAAGATATACATGGAAAGCTATTACCTTGAGAAATATCCTCCAGGTCAATGATATCAAGTCTCCAATTGGTTATATTTCTAGTCGATAATGTAATCCAGGCAATTCTCCAAACCATCAAAATTCAATGGAGTTCGCAATTTGAAATTCTTAATAGGTCTCCAGGTGATTATCTTGGAATCCTATCTCTTACAGTCTGTGGTCATTTCTGGTCCTCTTACCAGCTAGCTCATAACCATTCATCGAGTTTCGTTCAAAGTAGTGGAACTCCACGCACACTTCCAGCCTCCAGTTCATAGCTGTTTAATTCCAAATTCAGCAGAAATCTGTGAGTTCTCTGAAAATCTGTCTTCCATTCAATTTGTTACCATTGAGACTTCTACATTCTGTACATCTGAATAGATACCATTTCATGTACAAAGAGGAGTTTTGATTCATATACAGCCCAGTTCATCTTTCAGAATAAACAAGATATACATGGAAAGATATGTACCTTGGGAAATATCCTCCAGATCAACCATATCAAGTCTGCAATTAATCATTGAAAGATCTCATTTCAAATGAAGGAAAATAGCTCCATACACACGCTTCTCAACAGATCACACCAAATTTATGGCCATTTAGCTCAGCAGCATTCTCGGCACAAAACTGTATTCGGATATATTTCTAGTTGATAATAATCCAGGCAGTTCTTCAAACTGTCAAAATTCAGAGGAGTTGGCAACTGAAAAGTCTTAGTAGGTCTGCAGGTGATTATCTTGAAATCCTATCTCTTCCAGTCTGCGGTCATTTCTGGTCCTGTTTCCAGTTAGCTCATAACCATTCATCGAGTTTCTTTCAAAGTAGTGGAACTGCACACACATTTCCAGCCTCCAGTCCAGATCTGTTTAATTCCAAATTCAGCAGAAATCTGCGAGTTCTCTGAAAAGCTGTCTTCCATTCAATTTGTTACCTTTGAGACTTCTAGATTCTGTACATCTGAACAGACACCATTTCATGTACAAAGAGGAGTTTTGATTCATACAAGGCCCAATTCATCATTAAAAAAACACAAGATATACATGGAAAGCTATTACCTTGAGAAATATCCTCCAGGTCAATGATATCAAGTCTCCAATTGCTCAGGAGCATTCTTGGCACAAAACTGAATTCGGTTATATTTCTAGTTGATAATATATTCTAAGCAATTCTCCAAACCGTTAAAATTCAAAGGAGTTGGCAATTTCAAATTCTTAATAGGTCTTCTGGTGATTATCTTGGAATCCTATCTCTTCCAGTCTGTGGTCATTTCTGGTCCTCTTACCAGTTAGCTCATAACCATTCATCGAGTTTCTTTCAAAGTAGTGAAACTGCACACACACTTCCAGCCTCCAGTCCAGATCTGTTTAATTCCAAATTCAGCAGAAATCTGCGAGTTCTCTGAAAAGCTGTCTTCCATTCAATTTGTTACCATTGAGACTTCTAGATTCTGTACATCTGAATAGACACCATTTCATGTACAAAGAGGAGTTTTGATTCATACAAGGCCCAATTCATCATTAAGAAAACACAAGATATACATGGAAAGCTATTACCTTGAGAACAATCCTCCAGGTCAATGATATCAAGTCTCCAATTGGTTATATTTCTAGTTGATCATATAATCCAAGCAATTCTCCAAACCATCAAAATTCAATGGAGTTCGCAATTTGAAATTCTTAATAGGTCTCCAGGTGATTATCTTGGAATCCTATCTCTTCCAGTCTGTGGTCATTTCAGGTCCTCTTACCAGCTAGCTCATAACCATTCATCGAGTTTCTTTCAAAGTAGTGGAACTCCACGCACACTTCCAGCCTCCAGTTAATAGCGGTTTAATTCCAAATTCAGCAGAAATCTGTGAGTTCTCTGAAAATCTGTCTTCCATTCAATTTGTTACCATTGAGACTTCTACATTCTGTACATCTGAATAGATACCATTTCATGTACAAAGAGGAGTTTTCATTCATATACAGCCCAGTTCATCTTTCAGAAAACACAAGATATACATGGAAAGATATGTACCTTGGGAAATATCGTCCAGATCAATGATATCAAGTCTGCAATTAATCATTGAAAGGTCTCATTTCAAATGAAGGAAAATAGCTCCATACACACGCTTCTCAACAAATCACACCAAATTTATGTCCATTTGGCTCAGCAGCATTCTCGGCACAAAACTGTATTCGGATATATTTCTAGTTGATAATAATCCAGGCAGTTCTTCAAACTGTCAAAATTCAGAGGAGTTGGCAACTGAAAAGTCTTAGTAGGTCTGCGGGTGATTATCTTGAAATCCTATCTCTTCCAGTCTGCGGTCATTTCTGGTCCTCTTACCAGTTAGCTCATAACCATTCATCGAGTTTCTTTCAAAGTAGTGGAACTGCACACACATTTCCAGCCTCCAGTCCAGACCTGTTTAATTCCAAATTCAGCAGAAATCTGCGAGTTCTCTGAAAAGCTGTCTTCCATTCAATTTGTTACCTTTGAGACTTCTAGATTCTGTACATCTGAATAGACACCATTTCATGTACAACGAGGAGTTTTGATTCATACAAGGCCCAATTCATCATTAAGAAAACACAAGATATACATGGAAAGCTATTACCTTGAGAAATATCCTCCAGGTCAATGATATCAAGTCTCCAATTGGTTATATTTCTAGTTGATAATATAATCCAGGCAATTCTCCAAACCATCAAAATTCAATGGAGTTCGCAATTTGAAATTCTTAATAGGCCTCCAGGTGATTATCTTGGAATCCTATCTCTTCCAGTCTGTGGTCATTTCTAGTCCTCTTACCAGCTAGCTCATAACCATTCATCGAGTTTCTTTCAAAGTAGTGGAACTCCACGCACACTTCCAGCCTCCAGTTCATATCTGTTTAATTCCAAATTCAGCAGAAATCTGTGAGTTCTCTGAAAATCTGTCTTCCATTCAATTTGTTACCATTGAGACTTCTACATTCTGTACATCTGAATAGATACCATTTCATGTACAAAGAGGAGTTTTCATTCATATACAGCCCAGTTCATCTTTCAGAATAAACAAGATATACATGGAAAGATATGTACCTTGGGAAATATCCTCCAGATCAACGATATCAAGTCAGCAATTAATCATTGAAAGATCTCATTTTAAATGAAGGAAAATAGCTCCATACACATGCTTCTCAACACATCACACCAAATTACTGTCCATTTGGCTCAGCAGCATTCTCGGCACAAAACTGTATTCGGATATATTTCTAGTTGATAATAATCCAGGCAGTTCTTCAAACTGTCAAAATTCAGAGGAGTTGGCAACTGAAAAGTCTTAATAGGTCTGCAGGTGATTATCTTGAAATCCTATCTCTTCCAGTCTGCGGTCATTTCTGGTCCTCTTACCAGCTAGATCATAACCATTCGAGTTTCTTTCAAAGTAGTGGAACTCCACGCACACTTCCATCCTCCAGTTCAGATCTGTTTAATTCCAAATTCAGCAGAAATCTGCGAGTTCTCTGAAAATCTGTCTTCCATTCAATTTGTTACCATTGAGACTTCTACATTCTGTACATCTGAATAAATACCATTTCATGTACAAAGAGGAGTTTTCATTCATATACAGCCTAGTTCAACTTTCAGAAAACACAAGATATACATGGAAAGATATGTACCTTGGGAAATATCCTCCAGATCAACGATATCAAGTCTGAAATTAATCATTGAAAGATCTCATTTCAAATGAAGGAAAATAGCTCCATACACACGCTTCTCAACAGATCACACCAAATTTATGTCCATTTGGCTCAGCAGCATTCTCGGCACAAAACTGTATTCGGATATATTTCTAGTTGATAATAATCCAGGCAGTTCTTCAAACTGTCAAAATTGAGAGGAGTTGGCAACTGTAAAGTCTTAATAGGTCTGCAGGTGATTATCTTGAAATCCTATCTCTTCCAGTCTGCGGTCATTTCTGGTCCTCTTACCAGTTGGCTTTAGCTCATAACCATTCATCGAGTTTCTTTCAAAGTAGTGGAACTGCACACACATTTCCAGCCTCCAGTCCAGATCTGTTTGATTTCAAATTCAGCAGAAATCTGCGAGTTCTCTGAAAAGCTGTCTTCCATTCAATTTGTTACCATTGAGACTTCTAGATTCTGTACATCTGAATAGACACCATTTCATGTACAGAGAGGAGTTTTGATTCATACAAGGTCCAATTCATCACTAAGAAAACACAAGATATACATGGAAAGCTATTACCTTGAGAAATATCCTCCAGGTCAATGATATCAAGTCTCCAATTGGTTATATTTCTAGTCGATAATGTAATCCAGGCAATTCTCCAAACCATCAGAATTCAATGGAGTTCGCAATTTGAAATTCTTAATAGGTCTCCAGGTGATTATCTTGGAATCCTATCTCTTACAGTCTGTGGTCATTTCTGGTCCTCTTACCAGCTAGCTCATAACCATTCATCGAGTTTCGTTCAAAGTAGTGGAACTCCACGCACACTTCCAGCCTCCAGTTCATAGCTGTTTAATTCCAAATTCAGCAGAAATCTGTGAGTTCTCTGAAAATCTGTCTTCCATTCAATTTGTTACCCTTGAGACTTCTACATTCTGTACATCTGAATAGATACCATTTCATGTACAAAGAGGAGTTTTGATTCATATACAGCCCAGTTCATCTTTCAGAATAAACAAGATATACATGGAAAGATATGTACCTTGGGAAATATCCTCCAGATCAACGATATCAAGTCTGCAATTAATCATTGAAAGATCTCATTTCAAATGAAGGAAAATAGCTCCATACACACGCTTCTCAACAGATCACACCAAATTTATGTCCATTTGGCTCAGCAGCATTCTCGGCACAAAACTGTATTCGGATATATTTCTAGTTGATAATAATCCAGGCAGTTCTTCAAACTGTCAAAATTGAGAGGAGTTGGCAACTGTAAAGTCTTAATAGGTCTGCAGGTGATTATCTTGAAATCCTATCTCTTCCAGTCTGTGGTCATTTCTCGTCCTCTTACCAGTTGGCTTTAGCTCATAACCATTCATCGAGTTTCTTTCAAAGTAGTGGAACTGCACACACATTTCCAGCCTCCAGTCCAGATCTGTTTGATTTCAAATTCAGCAGAAATCTGCGAGTTCTCTGAAAAGCTGTCTTCCATTCAATTTGTTACCATTGAGACTTCTAGATTCTGTACATCTGAATAGACACCATTTCATGTACAGAGAGGAGTTTTGATTCATACAAGGTCCAATTCATCACTAAGAAAACACAAGATATACATGGAAAGCTATTACCTTGAGAAATATCCTCCAGGTCAATGATATCAAGTCTCCAATTGGTTATATTTCTAGTCGATAATGTAATCCAGGCAATTCTCCAAACCATCAAAATTCAATGGAGTTCGCAATTTGAAATTCTTAATAGGTCTCCAGGTGATTATCTTGGAATCCTATCTCTTACAGTCTGTGGTCATTTCTGGTCCTCTTACCAGCTAGCTCATAACCATTCATCGAGTTTCGTTCAAAGTAGTGGAACTCCACGCACACTTCCAGCCTCCAGTTCATAGCTGTTTAATTCCAAATTCAGCAGAAATCTGTGAGTTCTCTGAAAATCTGTCTTCCATTCAATTTGTTACCATTGAGACTTCTACATTCTGTACATCTGAATAGATACCATTTCATGTACAAAGAGGAGTTTTGATTCATATACAGCCCAGTTCATCTTTCAGAATAAACAAGATATACATGGAAAGATATGTACCTTGGGAAATATCCTCCAGATCAACGATATCAAGTCTGCAATTAATCATTGAAAGATCTCATTTCAAATGAAGGAAAATAGCTCCATACACACGCTTCTCAACAGATCACACCAAATTTATGTCCATTTAGCTCAGCAGCATTCTCGGCACAAAACTGTATTCGGATATATTTCTAGTTGATAATAATCCAGGCAGTTCTTCAAACTGTCAAAATTCAGAGGAGTTGGCAACTGAAAAGTCTTAGTAGGTCTGCAGGTGATTATCTTGAAATCCTATCTCTTCCAGTCTGCGGTCATTTCTGGTCCTGTTTCCAGTTAGCTCATAACCATTCATCGAGTTTCTTTCAAAGTAGTGGAACTGCACACACATTTCCAGCCTCCAGTCCAGATCTGTTTAATTCCAAATTCAGCAGAAATCTGCGAGTTCTCTGAAAAGCTGTCTTCCATTCAATTTGTTACCTTTGAGACTTCTAGATTCTGTACATCTGAACAGACACCATTTCATGTACAAAGAGGAGTTTTGATTCATACAAGGCCCAATTCATCATTAAAAAAACACAAGATATACATGGAAAGCTATTACCTTGAGAAATATCCTCCAGGTCAATGATATCAAGTCTCCAATTGCTCAGGAGCATTCTTGGCACAAAACTGAATTCGGTTATATTTCTAGTTGATAATATATTCTAAGCAATTCTCCAAACCGTTAAAATTCAAAGGAGTTGGCAATTTCAAATTCTTAATAGGTCTTCTGGTGATTATCTTGGAATCCTATCTCTTCCAGTCTGTGGTCATTTCTGGTCCTCTTACCAGTTAGCTCATAACCATTCATCGAGTTTCTTTCAAAGTAGTGAAACTGCACACACACTTCCAGCCTCCAGTCCAGATCTGTTTAATTCCAAATTCAGCAGAAATCTGCGAGTTCTCTGAAAAGCTGTCTTCCATTCAATTTGTTACCATTGAGACTTCTAGATTCTGTACATCTGAATAGACACCATTTCATGTACAAAGAGGAGTTTTGATTCATACAAGGCCCAATTCATCATTAAGAAAACACAAGATATACATGGAAAGCTATTACCTTGAGAACAATCCTCCAGGTCAATGATATCAAGTCTCCAATTGGTTATATTTCTAGTTGATCATATAATCCAAGCAATTCTCCAAACCATCAAAATTCAATGGAGTTCGCAATTTGAAATTCTTAATAGGTCTCCAGGTGATTATCTTGGAATCCTATCTCTTCCAGTCTGTGGTCATTTCAGGTCCTCTTACCAGCTAGCTCATAACCATTCATCGAGTTTCTTTCAAAGTAGTGGAACTCCACGCACACTTCCAGCCTCCAGTTAATAGCGGTTTAATTCCAAATTCAGCAGAAATCTGTGAGTTCTCTGAAAATCTGTCTTCCATTCAATTTGTTACCATTGAGACTTCTACATTCTGTACATCTGAATAGATACCATTTCATGTACAAAGAGGAGTTTTCATTCATATATAGCCCAGTTCATCTTTCAGAAAACACAAGATATACATGGAAAGATATGTACCTTGGGAAATATCGTCCAGATCAATGATATCAAGTCTGCAATTAATCATTGAAAGGTCTCATTTCAAATGAAGGAAAATAGCTCCATACACACACTTCTCAACAAATCACACCAAATTTATGTCCATTTGGCTCAGCAGCATTCTCGGCACAAAACTGTATTCGGATATATTTCTAGTTGATAATAATCCAGGCAGTTCTTCAAACTGTCAAAATTCAGAGGAGTTGGCAACTGAAAAGTCTTAGTAGGTCTGCGGGTGATTATCTTGAAATCCTATCTCTTCCAGTCTGCGGTCATTTCTGGTCCTCTTACCAGTTAGCTCATAACCATTCATCGAGTTTCTTGCAAAGTAGTGGAACTGCACACACATTTCCAGCCTCCAGTCCAGATCTGTTTAATTCCAAATTCAGCAGAAATCTGCGAGTTCTCTGAAAAGCTGTCTTCCATTCAATTTGTTACCTTTGAGACTTCTAGATTCTGTACATCTGAATAGACACCATTTCATGTACAAAGAGGAGTTTTGATTCATACAAGGCCCAATTCATCATTAAGAAAACACAAGATATACATGGAAAGCTATTACCTTGAGAAATATCCTCCAGGTCAATGATATCAAGTCTCCAATTGGTTATATTTCTAGTTGATAATATAATCCAGGCAATTCTCCAAACCATCAAAATTCAATGGAGTTCGCAATTTGAAATTCTTAATAGGCCTCCAGGTGATTATCTTGGAATCCTATCTCTTCCAGTCTGTGGTCATTTCTAGTCCTCTTACCAGCTAGCTCATAACCATTCATCGAGTTTCTTTCAAAGTAGTGGAACTCCACGCACACTTCCAGCCTCCAGTTCATATCTGTTTAATTCCAAATTCAGCAGAAATCTGTGAGTTCTCTGAAAATCTGTCTTCCATTCAATTTGTTACCATTGAGACTTCTACATTCTGTACATCTGAATAGATACCATTTCATGTACAAAGAGGAGTTTTCATTCATATACAGCCCAGTTCATCTTTCAGAATAAACAAGATATACATGGAAAGATATGTACCTTGGGAAATATCCTCCAGATCAACGATATCAAGTCAGCAATTAATCATTGAAAGATCTCATTTTAAATGAAGGAAAATAGCTCCATACACATGCTTCTCAACACATCACACCAAATTACTGTCCATTTGGCTCAGCAGCATTCTCGGCACAAAACTGTATTCGGATATATTTCTAGTTGATAATAATCCAGGCAGTTCTTCAAACTGTCAAAATTCAGAGGAGTTGGCAACTGAAAAGTCTTAATAGGTCTGCAGGTGATTATCTTGAAATCCTATCTCTTCCAGTCTGCGGTCATTTCTGGTCCTCTTACCAGCTAGATCATAACCATTCGAGTTTCTTTCAAAGTAGTGGAACTCCACGCACACTTCCATCCTCCAGTTCAGATCTGTTTAATTCCAAATTCAGCAGAAATCTGCGAGTTCTCTGAAAATCTGTCTTCCATTCAATTTGTTACCATTGAGACTTCTACATTCTGTACATCTGAATAAATACCATTTCATGTACAAAGAGGAGTTTTCATTCATATACAGCCTAGTTCAACTTTCAGAAAACACAAGATATACATGGAAAGATATGTACCTTGGGAAATATCCTCCAGATCAACGATATCAAGTCTGAAATTAATCATTGAAAGATCTCATTTCAAATGAAGGAAAATAGCTCCATACACACGCTTCTCAACAGATCACACCAAATTTATGTCCATTTGGCTCAGCAGCATTCTCGGCACAAAACTGTATTCGGATATATTTCTAGTTGATAATAATCCAGGCAGTTCTTCAAACTGTCAAAATTGAGAGGAGTTGGCAACTGTAAAGTCTTAATAGGTCTGCAGGTGATTATCTTGAAATCCTATCTCTTCCAGTCTGCGGTCATTTCTGGTCCTCTTACCAGTTGGCTTTAGCTCATAACCATTCATCGAGTTTCTTTCAAAGTAGTGGAACTGCACACACATTTCCAGCCTCCAGTCCAGATCTGTTTGATTTCAAATTCAGCAGAAATCTGCGAGTTCTCTGAAAAGCTGTCTTCCATTCAATTTGTTACCATTGAGACTTCTAGATTCTGTACATCTGAATAGACACCATTTCATGTACAGAGAGGAGTTTTGATTCATACAAGGTCCAATTCATCACTAAGAAAACACAAGATATACATGGAAAGCTATTACCTTGAGAAATATCCTCCAGGTCAATGATATCAAGTCTCCAATTGGTTATATTTCTAGTCGATAATGTAATCCAGGCAATTCTCCAAACCATCAGAATTCAATGGAGTTCGCAATTTGAAATTCTTAATAGGTCTCCAGGTGATTATCTTGGAATCCTATCTCTTACAGTCTGTGGTCATTTCTGGTCCTCTTACCAGCTAGCTCATAACCATTCATCGAGTTTCGTTCAAAGTAGTGGAACTCCACGCACACTTCCAGCCTCCAGTTCATAGCTGTTTAATTCCAAATTCAGCAGAAATCTGTGAGTTCTCTGAAAATCTGTCTTCCATTCAATTTGTTACCCTTGAGACTTCTACATTCTGTACATCTGAATAGATACCATTTCATGTACAAAGAGGAGTTTTGATTCATATACAGCCCAGTTCATCTTTCAGAATAAACAAGATATACATGGAAAGATATGTACCTTGGGAAATATCCTCCAGATCAACGATATCAAGTCTGCAATTAATCATTGAAAGATCTCATTTCAAATGAAGGAAAATAGCTCCATACACACGCTTCTCAACAGATCACACCAAATTTATGTCCATTTAGCTCAGCAGCATTCTCGGCACAAAACTGTATTTGGATATATTTCTAGTTTATAATAATCCAGGCAGTTCTTCAAACTGTCAAAATTCAGAGGAGTTGGCAACTGAAAAGTCTTAGTAGGTCTGCAGGTGATTATCTTGAAATCCTATCTCTTCCAGTCTGCGGTCATTTCTGGTCCTGTTTCCAGTTAGCTCATAACCATTCATCGAGTTTCTTTCAAAGTAGTGGAACTGCACACACATTTCCAGCCTCCAGTCCAGATCTGTTTAATTCCAAATTCAGCAGAAATCTGCGAGTTCTCTGAAAAGCTGTCTTCCATTCAATTTGTTACCTTTGAGACTTCTAGATTCTGTACATCTGAACAGACACCATTTCATGTACAAAGAGGAGTTTTGATTCATACAAGGCCCAATTCATCATTAAAAAAACACAAGATATACATGGAAAGCTATTACCTTGAGAAATATCCTCCAGGTCAATGATATCAAGTCTCCAATTGCTCAGGAGCATTCTTGGCACAAAACTGAATTCAGTTATATTTCTAGTTGATAATATATTCTAAGCAATTCTCCAAACCGTTAAAATTCAAAGGAGTTGGCAATTTCAAATTCTTAATAGGTCTTCTGGTGATTATCTTGGAATCCTATCTCTTCCAGTCTGTGGTCATTTCTGGTCCTCTTACCAGTTAGCTCATAACCATTCATCGAGTTTCTTTCAAAGTAGTGAAACTGCACACACACTTCCAGCCTCCAGTCCAGATCTGTTTAATTCCAAATTCAGCAGAAATCTGCGAGTTCTCTGAAAAGCTGTCTTCCATTCAATTTGTTACCATTGAGACTTCTAGATTCTGTACATCTGAATAGACACCATTTCATGTACAAAGAGGAGTTTTGATTCATACAAGGCCCAATTCATCATTAAGAAAACACAAGATATACATGGAAAGCTATTACCTTGAGAACAATCCTCCAGGTCAATGATATCAAGTCTCCAATTGGTTATATTTCTAGTTGATAATATAATCCAGGCAATTCTCCAAACCATCAAAATTCAATGGAGTTCGCAATTTGAAATTCTTAATAGGTCTCCAGGTGATTATCTTGGAATCCTATCTCTTACAGTCTGTGGTCATTTCTGGTCCTCTTACCAGCTAGCTCATAACCATTCATCGAGTTTCTTTCAAAGTAGTGGAACTCCACGCACACTTCCAGCCTCCAGTTCATAGCGGTTTAATTCCAAATTCAGCAGAAATCTGTGAGTTCTCTGAAAATCTGTCTTCCATTCAATTTGTTACCATTGAGACTTCTACATTCTGTACATCTGAATAGATACCATTTCATGTACAAAGAGGAGTTTTCATTCATATACAGCCCAGTTCATCTTTCAGAAAACACAAGATATACATGGAAAGATATGTACCTTGGGAAATATCGTCCAGATCAATGATATCAAGTCTGCAATTAATCATTGAAAGATCTCATTTCAAATGAAGGAAAATAGCTCCATACACACGCTTCTCAACAGATCACACCAAATTTATGTCCATTTGGCTCAGCAGCATTCTCGGCACAAAACTGTATTCGGATATATTTCTAGTTGATAATAATCCAGGCAGTTCTTCAAGCTGTCAACATTCAGAGGAGTTGGCAACTGTAAAGTCTTAATAGGTCTGCAGGTGATTATCTTGAAATCCTATCTCTTCCAGTCTGCGGTCATTTCTGGTCCTCTTACCAGTTGGCTTTAGCTCATAACCATTCATCGAGTTTCTTTCAAAGTAGTGGAACTGCACACACATTTCCAGCCTCCGGTCCAGATCTGTTTGATTTCAAATTCAGCAGAAATCTGCAAGTTCTCTGAAAAGCTGTCTTCCATTCAATTTGTTACCATTGAGACTTCTAGATTCTGTACATCTGAATAGACACCATTTCATGTACAGAGAGGAGTTTTGATTCATAGAATGTCGAATTCATCACTAAGAAAACACAAGATATACATGGAAAGCTATTACCTTGAGAAATATCCTCCAGGTCGATGATATCAAGTCTCCAATTGGTTATATTTCTAGTTGATAATATAATCCAGGCAATTCTCCAAACCATCAAAATTCAATGGAGTTCGCAATTTGAAATTCTTAATAGGTCTCCAGGTGATTATCTTGGAATCCTATCTCTTACAGTCTGTGGTCATTTCTGGTCCTCTTACCAGCTAGCTCATAACCATTCATCGAGTTTCTTTCAAAGTAGTGGAACTCCACGCACACTTCCAGCCTCCAGTTCATAGCTGTTTAATTCCAAATTCAGCAGAAATCTGTGAGTTCTCTGAAAATCTGTCTTCCATTCAATTTGTTACCATTGAGACTTCTACATTCTGTACATCTGAATAGATACCATTTCATGTACAAAGAGGAGTTTTGATTCATATACAGCCCAGTTCATCTTTCAGAATAAACAAGATATACATGGAAAGATATGTACCTTGGGAAATATCCTCCAGATCAACGATATCAAGTCTGCAATTAATCATTGAAAGATCTCATTTCAAATGAAGGAAAATAGCTCCATACACACGCTTCTCAACAGATCACACCAAATTTATGTCCATTTAGCTCAGCAGCATTCTCGGCACAGAACTGTATTCGGATATATTTCTAGTTGATAATAATCCAGGCAGTTCTTCAAACTGTCAAAATTCAGAGGAGTTCGCAACTGAAAAGTCTTAGTAGGTCTGCAGGTGATTATCTTGAAATCCTATCTCTTCCAGTCTGCGGTCATTTCTGGTCCTCTTACCAGTTAGCTCATAACCATTCATCGAGTTTCTTTCAAAGTAGTGGAACTGCACACACATTTCCAGCCTCCAGTCCAGATCTCTTTAATTCCAAATTCAGCAGAAATCTGCGAGTTCTCTGAAAAGCTGTCTTCCATTCAATTTGTTACCTTTGAGACTTCTAGATTCTGTACATCTGAATAGACACCACTTCATGTACAAAGAGGAGTTTTGATTCATACAAGGCCCAATTCATCATTAAGAAAACACAAGATATATATGGAAAGCTATTACCTTGAGAACAATCCTCCAGGTCAATGATATCAAGTCTCCAATTGGTTATATTTCTAGTTGATAATATAATCCAAGCAATTCTCCAAACCATCAAAATTCAATGGAGTTCGCAATTTGAAATTCTTAATAGGCCTCCAGGTGATTATCTTGGAATCCTATCTCTTCCAGTCTGTGGTCATTTCAGGTCCTCTTACCAGCTAGCTCATAACCATTCATCGAGTTTCTTTCAAAGTAGTGGAACTCCACGCACACTTCCAGCCTCCAGTTCATAGCGGTTTAATTCCAAATTCAGCAGAAATCTGTGAGTTCTCTGAAAATCTGTCTTCCATTCAATTTGTTACCATTGAAACTTCTACATTCTGAACATCTGAATAGATACCATTTCATGTACAAAGAGGAGTTTTCATTCATATACAGCCCAGTTCATCTTTCAGAATAAACAAGATATACATGGAAAGATATGTACCTTGGGAAATATCCTCCAGATCAACGATATCAAGTCAGCAATTAATCATTGAAAGATCTCATTTTAAATGAAGGAAAATAGCTCCATACACATGCTTCTCAACACATCACACCAAATTACTGTCCATTTGGCTCAGCAGCATTCTCGGCACAAAACTGTATTCGGATATATTTCCAGTTGATAATAATCCAGGCAGTTCTTCAAACTGTCAAAATTCAGAGGAGTTGGCAACTGAAAAGTCTTAATAGGTCTGCAGGTGATTATCTTGAAATCCTATCTCTTCCAGTCTGCGGTCATTTCTGGTCCTCTTACCAGCTAGATCATAACCATTCGAGTTTCTTTCAAAGTAGTGGAACTCCACGCACACTTCCAGCCTCCAGTTCAGATCTGTTTAATTCCAAATTCAGCAGAAATCTGCGAGTTCTCTGAAAATCTGTCTTCCATTCAATTTGTTACCATTGAGACTTCTACGTTCTGTACATCTGAATAGATACCATTTCATGTACAAAGAGGAGTTTTCATTCATATACAGCCCAGTTCATCTTTCAGAAAACACAAGATATACATGGAAAGATATGTACCTTGGGAAATATCCTCCAGATCAACGATATCACGTCTGCAATTAATCATTGAAAGATCTCATTTCAAATGAAGGAAAATAGCTCCATACACACGCTTCTCAACAGATCACACCAAATTTATGTCCATTTGGCTCAGCAGCATTCTCGGCACAAAACTGTATTCGGATATATTTCTAGTTGATAATAATCCAGGCAGTTCTTCAAACTGTCAAAATTCAGAGGAGTTGGCAACTGTAAAGTCTTAATAGGTCTGCAGGTGATTATCTTGAAATCCTATCTCTTCCAGTCTGCAGTCATTTCTGCTCCTCTTACCAGTTGGCTTTAGCTCATAACCATTCATCGAGTTTCTTTCAAAGTAGTGGAACTGCACACACATTTCCAGCCTCCAGTCCAGATCTGTTTGATTTCAAATTCAGCAGAAATCTGCGAGTTCTCTGAAAAGCTGTCTTCCATTCAATTTGTTACCATTGAGACTTCTAGATTCTGTACATCTGAATAGACACCATTTCATGTACAGAGAGGAGTTTTGATTCATACAAGGTCCAATTCATCACTAAGAAAACACAAGATATACATGGAAAGCTATTACCTTGAGAAATATCCTCCAGGTCAATGATATCAAGTCTCCAATTGGTTATATTTCTAGTTGATAATGTAATCCAGGCAATTCTCCAAACCATCAAAATTCAATGGAGTTCGCAATTTGAAATTCTTAATAGGTCTCCAGGTGATTATCTTGGAATCCTATCTCTTACAGTCTGTGGTCATTTCTGGTCCTCTTACCAGCTAGCTCATAACCATTCATCGAGTTTCGTTCAAAGTAGTGGAACTCCACGCACACTTCCAGCCTCCAGTTCATAGCTGTTTAATTCCAAATTCAGCAGAAATCTGTGAGTTCTCTGAAAATCTGTCTTCCATTCAATTTGTTACCATTGAGACTTCTACATTCTGTACATCTGAATAGATACCATTTCATGTACAAAGAGGAGTTTTGATTCATATACAGCCCAGTTCATCTTTCAGAATAAACAAGATATACATGGAAAGATATGTACCTTGGGAAATATCCTCCAGATCAACGATATCAAGTCTGCAATTAATCATTGAAAGATCTCATTTCAAATGAAGGAAAATAGCTCCATACACACGCTTCTCAACAGATCACACCAAATTTATGTCCATTTAGCTCAGCAGCATTCTCGGCACAAAACTGTATTCGGATATATTTCTAGTTGATAATAATCCAGGCAGTTCTTCAAACTGTCAAAATTCAGAGGAGTTGGCAACTGAAAAGTCTTAGTAGGTCTGCAGGTGATTATCTTGAAATCCTATCTCTTCCAGTCTGCGGTCATTTCTGGTCCTGTTTCCAGTTAGCTCATAACCATTCATCGAGTTTCTTTCAAAGTAGTGGAACTGCACACACATTTCCAGCCTCCAGTCCAGATCTGTTTAATTCCAAATTCAGCAGAAATCTGCGAGTTCTCTGAAAAGCTGTCTTCCATTCAATTTGTTACCTTTGAGACTTCTAGATTCTGTACATCTGAACAGACACCATTTCATGTACAAAGAGGAGTTTTGATTCATACAAGGCCCAATTCATCATTAAAAAAACACAAGATATACATGGAAAGCTATTACCTTGAGAAATATCCTCCAGGTCAATGATATCAAGTCTCCAATTGCTCAGGAGCATTCTTGGCACAAAACTGAATTCGGTTATATTTCTAGTTGATAATATATTCTAAGCAATTCTCCAAACCGTTAAAATTCAAAGGAGTTGGCAATTTCAAATTCTTAATAGGTCTTCTGGTGATTATCTTGGAATCCTATCTCTTCCAGTCTGTGGTCATTTCTGGTCCTCTTACCAGTTAGCTCATAACCATTCATCGAGTTTCTTTCAAAGTAGTGAAACTGCACACACACTTCCAGCCTCCAGTCCAGATCTGTTTAATTCCAAATTCAGCAGAAATCTGCGAGTTCTCTGAAAAGCTGTCTTCCATTCAATTGGTTAAATTTCTAGTTGATCATATAATCCAAGCAATTCTCCAAACCATCAAAATTCAATGGAGTTTGCAATTTGAAATTCTTAATAGGTCTCCAGGTGATTATCTTGGAATCCTATCTCTTCCAGTCTGTGGTCATTTCAGGTCCTCTTACCAGCTAGCTCATAACCATTCATCAAGTTTCTTTCAAAGTAGTGGAACTCCACGCACACTTCCAGCCTCCAGTTCATAGCGGTTTAATTCCAAATTCAGCAGAAATCTGTGAGTTCTCTGAAAATCTGTCTTCCATTCAATTTGTTACCATTGAGACTTCTACATTCTGTACATCTGAATAGATACCATTTCATGTACAAAGAGGAGTTTTCATTCATATACAGCCCAGTTCATCTTTCAGAAAACACAAGATATACATGGAAAGATATGTACCTTGGGAAATATCGTCCAGATCAATGATATCAAGTCTGCAATTAATCATTGAAAGATCTCATTTCAAATGAAGGAAAATAGCTCCATACACACGCTTCTCAACAAATCACACCAAATTTATGTCCATTTGGCTCAGCAGCATTCTCGGCACAAAACTGTATTCGGATATATTTCTAGTTGATAATAATCCAGGCAGTTCTTCAAACTGTCAAAATTCAGAGGAGTTGGCAACTGAAAAGTCTTAGTAGGTCTGCAGGTGATTATCTTGAAATCCTATCTCTTCCAGTCTGCGGTCATTTCTGGTCCTCTTACCAGTTAGCTCATAACCATTCATCGAGTTTCTTTCAAAGTAGTGGAACTGCACACACATTTCCAGCCTCCAGTCCAGATCTGTTTAATTCCAAATTCAGCAGAAATCTGCGAGTTCTCTGAAAAGCTGTCTTCCATTCAATTTGTTACCTTTGAGACTTCTAGATTCTGTACATCTGAATAGACACCATTTCATGTACAAAGAGGAGTTTTGATTCATACAAGGCCCAATTCATCATTAAGAAAACACAAGATATACATGGAAAGCTATTACCTTGAGAACAATCCTCCAGGTCAATGATATCAAGTCTCCAATTGGTTATATTTCTAGTTGATAATATAATCCAGGCAATTCTCCAAACCATCAAAATTCAATGGAGTTCGCAATTTGAAATTCTTAATAGGTCTCCAGGTGATTATCTTGGAATCCTATCTCTTACAGTCTGTGGTCATTTCTGGTCCTCTTACCAGCTAGCTCATAACCATTCATCGAGTTTCTTTCAAAGTAGTGGAACTCCACGCACACTTCCAGCCTCCAGTTCATAGCGGTTTAATTCCAAATTCAGCAGAAATCTGTGAGTTCTCTGAAAATCTGTCTTCCATTCAATTTGTTACCATTGAGACTTCTACATTCTGTACATCTGAATAGATACCATTTCATGTACAAAGAGGAGTTTTCATTCATATACAGCCCAGTTCATCTTTCAGAAAACACAAGATATACATGGAAAGATATGTACCTTGGGAAATATCGTCCAGATCAATGATATCAAGTCTGCAATTAATCATTGAAAGATCTCATTTCAAATGAAGGAAAATAGCTCCATACACACGCTTCTCAACAGATCACACCAAATTTATGTCCATTTGGCTCAGCAGCATTCTCGGCACAAAACTGTATTCGGATATATTTCTAGTTGATAATAATCCAGGCAGTTCTTCAAGCTGTCAACATTCAGAGGAGTTGGCAACTGTAAAGTCTTAATAGGTCTGCAGGTGATTATCTTGAAATCCTATCTCTTCCAGTCTGCGGTCATTTCTGGTCCTCTTACCAGTTGGCTTTAGCTCATAACCATTCATCGAGTTTCTTTCAAAGTAGTGGAACTGCACACACATTTCCAGCCTCCGGTCCAGATCTGTTTGATTTCAAATTCAGCAGAAATCTGCGAGTTCTCTGAAAAGCTGTCTTCCATTCAATTTGTTACCATTGAGACTTCTAGATTCTGTACATCTGAATAGACACCATTTCATGTACAGAGAGGAGTTTTGATTCATAGAATGTCGAATTCATCACTAAGAAAACACAAGATATACATGGAAAGCTATTACCTTGAGAAATATCCTCCAGGTCGATGATATCAAGTCTCCAATTGGTTATATTTCTAGTTGATAATATAATCCAGGCAATTCTCCAAACCATCAAAATTCAATGGAGTTCGCAATTTGAAATTCTTAATAGGTCTCCAGGTGATTATCTTGGAATCCTATCTCTTACAGTCTGTGGTCATTTCTGGTCCTCTTACCAGCTAGCTCATAACCATTCATCGAGTTTCTTTCAAAGTAGTGGAACTCCACGCACACTTCCAGCCTCCAGTTCATAGCTGTTTAATTCCAAATTCAGCAGAAATCTGTGAGTTCTCTGAAAATCTGTCTTCCATTCAATTTGTTACCATTGAGACTTCTACATTCTGTACATCTGAATAGATACCATTTCATGTACAAAGAGGAGTTTTGATTCATATACAGCCCAGTTCATCTTTCAGAATAAACAAGATATACATGGAAAGATATGTACCTTGGGAAATATCCTCCAGATCAACGATATCAAGTCTGCAATTAATCATTGAAAGATCTCATTTCAAATGAAGGAAAATAGCTCCATACACACGCTTCTCAACAGATCACACCAAATTTATGTCCATTTAGCTCAGCAGCATTCTCGGCACAGAACTGTATTCGGATATATTTCTAGTTGATAATAATCCAGGCAGTTCTTCAAACTGTCAAAATTCAGAGGAGTTGGCAACTGAAAAGTCTTAGTAGGTCTGCAGGTGATTATCTTGAAATCCTATCTCTTCCAGTCTGCGGTCATTTCTGGTCCTCTTACCAGTTAGCTCATAACCATTCATCGAGTTTCTTTCAAAGTAGTGGAACTGCACACACATTTCCAGCCTCCAGTCCAGATCTCTTTAATTCCAAATTCAGCAGAAATCTGCGAGTTCTCTGAAAAGCTGTCTTCCATTCAATTTGTTACCTTTGAGACTTCTAGATTCTGTACATCTGAATAGACACCACTTCATGTACAAAGAGGAGTTTTGATTCATACAAGGCCCAATTCATCATTAAGAAAACACAAGATATACATGGAAAGCTATTACCTTGAGAACAATCCTCCAGGTCAATGATATCAAGTCTCCAATTGGTTATATTTCTAGTTGATAATATAATCCAAGCAATTCTCCAAACCATCAAAATTCAATGGAGTTCGCAATTTGAAATTCTTAATAGGCCTCCAGGTGATTATCTTGGAATCCTATCTCTTCCAGTCTGTGGTCATTTCAGGTCCTCTTACCAGCTAGCTCATAACCATTCATCGAGTTTCTTTCAAAGTAGTGGAACTCCACGCACACTTCCAGCCTCCAGTTCATAGCGGTTTAATTCCAAATTCAGCAGAAATCTGTGAGTTCTCTGAAAATCTGTCTTCCATTCAATTTGTTACCATTGAAACTTCTACATAATGAACATCTGAATAGATACCATTTCATGTACAAAGAGGAGTTTTCATTCATATACAGCCCAGTTCATCTTTCAGAATAAACAAGATATACATGGAAAGATATGTACCTTGGGAAATATCCTCCAGATCAACGATATCAAGTCTGCAATTAATCATTGAAAGATCTCATTTTAAATGAAGGAAAATAGCTCCATACACATGCTTCTCAACACATCACACCAAATTACTGTCCATTTGGCTCAGCAGCATTCTCGGCACAAAAGTGTATTCGGATATATTTCTAGTTGATAATAATCCAGGCAGTTCTTCAAACTGTCAAAATTCAGAGGAGTTGGCAACTGAAAAGTCTTCATAGGTCTGCAGGTGATTATCTTGAAATCCTATCTCTTCCAGTCTGCGGTCATTTCTGGTCCTCTTACCAGCTAGATCATAACCATTCGAGTTTCTTTCAAAGTAGTGGAACTCCACGCACACTTCCAGCCTCCAGTTCAGATCTGTTTAATTCCAAATTCAGCAGAAATCTGCGAGTTCTCTGAAAATCTGTCTTCCATTCAATTTCTTACCATTGAGACTTCTACATTCTGTACATCTGAATAGATACCATTTCATGTACAAAGAGGAGTTTTCATTCATATACAGCCCAGTTCATCTTTCAGAAAACACAAGATATACATGGAAAGATATGTACCTTGGGAAATATCCTCCAGATCAATGATATCAAGTCTGCAATTAATCATTGAAAGATCTCATTTCAAATGAAGGAAAATAGCTCCATACACACGCTTCTCAACAAATCACCCCAAATTTATGTCCATTTGGCTCAGCAGCATTCTCGGCACAAAACTGTATTCGGATATATTACTAGTTGATAATAATCCAGGCAGTTCTTCAAACTGTCAAAATTCAGAGGAGTTGGCAACTGAAAAGTCTTAATAGGTCTGCAGGTGATTATCTTGAAATCCTATCTCTTCCAGTCGGCGGTCATTTCTGGTCCTCTTACCAGTTGGCTTTAGCTCATAACCATTCATCGAGTTTCTTTCAAAGTAGTGGAACTGCACACACATTTCCAGCCTCCAGTTCAGATCTGTTTAATTTCAAATTCAGCAGAAATCTGCGAGTTCTCTGAAAATCTGTCTTCCATTCAATTTGTTACCATTGAGACTTCTAGATTCTGTACATCTGAATAGACACCATTTCATGTACAAAGAGGAGTTTTTATTCATACAAGGCCCAATTCATCACTAAGAAAACACAAGATATACATGGAAAGCTATTACCTTGAGAAATATCCTCCAGGTCAATGATATCAAGTCTCCAATTGGTTATATTTCTAGTTGATAATATAATCCAGGCAATTCTCCAAACCATCAAAATTCAATGGAGTTCGCAATTTGAAATTCTTAATAGGTCTCCAGGTGATTATCTTGAAATCCTATCTCTTCCAGTCTGTGGTCATTTCTGGTCCTCTTACCAGCTAGCTCATAACCATTCATCGAGTTTCTTTCAAAGTAGTGGAACTCCACGCACACTTCCAGCCTCCATTTCATATCTGTTTAATTCCAAATTCAGCAGAAATCTGTGAGTTCTCTGAAAATCTGTCTTCCATTCAATTTGTTACCATTGAGACTTCTACATTCTGTACATCTGAATAGATACCATTTCATGTACAAAGAGGAGTTTTGATTCATATACAGCCCAGTTCATCTTTCAGAATAAACAAGATATACATGGAAAGATATGTACCTTGGGAAATATCCTCCAGATCAACGATATCAAGTCTGCAATTAATCATTGAAAGATCTCATTTTAAATGAAGGAAAATAGCTCCATACACATGCTTCTCAACACATCACACCAAATTACTGTCCATTTGGCTCAGCAGCATTCTCGGCACAAAACTGTATTCGGATATATTTCCAGTTGATAATAATCCAGGCAGTTCTTCAAACTGTCAAAATTCAGAGGAGTTGGCAACTGAAAAGTCTTAATAGGTCTGCAGGTGATTATCTTGAAATCCTATCTCTTCCAGTCTGCGGTCATTTCTGGTCCTGTTTCCAGTTAGCTCATAACCATTCATCGAGTTTCTTTCAAAGTAGTGGAACTGCACACACATTTCCAGCCTCCAGTCCAGATCTGTTTAATTCCAAATTCAGCAGAAATCTGCGAGTTCTCTGAAAAGCTGTCTTCCATTCAATTTGTTACGTTTGAGACTTCTAGATTCTGTACATCTGAACAGACACCATTTCATGTACAAAGAGGAGTTTTGATTCATACAAGGCCCACTTCATCATTAAAAAAACACAAGATATACATGGAAAGCTATTACCTTGAGAAATATCCTCCAGGTCAATGATATCAAGTCTCCAATTGCTCAGGAGCATTGTTGGCACAAAACTGAATTCGGTTATAATTCTAGTTGATAATATAATCTAAGCAATTCTCCAAACCGTTAAAATTCAAAGGAGTTGGCAATTTCAAATTCTTAATAGGTCTTCTGGTGATTATCTTGGAATCCTATCTCTTCCAGTCTGTGGTCATTTCTGGTCCTCTTACCAGTTAGCTCATAACCATTCATCGAGTTTCTTTCAAAGTAGTGAAACTGCACACACACTTCCAGCCTCCAGTCCTGATCTGTTTAATTCCAAATTCAGCAGAAATCTGCGAGTTCTCTGAAAAGCTGTCTTCCATTCAATTTGTTACCATTGAGACTTCTAGATTCTGTACATCTGAATAGACACCATTTCATGTACAAAGAGGAGTTTTGATTCATACAAAGCCCAATTCATCATTAAGAAAACACAAGATATACATGGAAAGCTATTACCTTGAGAACTATCCTCCAGGTCAATGATATCAAGTCTCCAATTGGTTATATTTCTAGTTGATAATATAATCCAGGCAATTCTCCAAACCATCAAAATTCAATGGAGTTCGCAATTTGAAATTCTTAATAGGTCTCCAGGTGATTATCTTGGAATCCTATCTCTTCCAGTCTGTGGTCATTTCAGGTCCTCTTACCAGCAAGCTCATAACCATTCATCGAGTTTCTTTCAAAGTAGTGGAACTCCACGCACACTTCCAGCCTCCAGTTCATAGCGGTTTAATTCCAAATTCAGCAGAAATCTGTGAGTTCTCTGAAAATCTGTCTTCCATTCAATTTGTTACCATTGAGACTTCTACATTCTGTACATCTGAATAGATACTATTTCATGTACAAAGAGGAGTTTTGATTCATATACAGCCCAGTTCAACTTTCAGAATAAATAAGATATACATGGAAAGATATGTACTTTGGGAAATACCCTCCAGATCAATGATATCAAGTCTGCAATTAACCATTGGAAGATCTCATTTCAAATGAAGGAAAATATCTCCATACACATGCTTCTCAACAGATCACACCAAATTACTGTCCATTTGGCTCAGCAGCATTCTCGGCACAAAACTGTATTCGGATATATTTCTAGTTGATAATAATCCAGGCAGTTCATCAAACTGTCAAAATTCAGAGGAGTTGGCAACTGAAAAGTCTTAATAGGTCTGCAGGTGATTATCTTGAAATCCTATCTCTTCCAGTCTGCGGTCAGTTCTGGTCCACTTACCAGCTAGATCATAACCATTCGAGTTTCTTTCAAAGTAGTGGAACTCCACGCACACTTCCAGCCTCCAGTTCAGATCTGTTTAATTCCAAATTCAGCAGAAATCTGTGAGTTCTCTGAAAATCTGTCTTCCATTCAATTTGTTACCATTGAGACTTCTACATTCTGTACATCTGAATAGATACCATTTCATGTACAAAGAGGAGTTTTCATTCATATACAGCCCAGTTCATCTTTCAGAAAACACAAGATATACATAGAAAGATATGTACCTTGGGAAATATCGTCCAGATCAATGATATCAAGTCTGCAATTAATCATTGAAAGATCTCATTTCAAATGAAGGAAAATAGCTCCATACACACGCTTCTCAACAAATCACACCAAATTTATGTCCATTTGGCTCAGCAGCATTCTCGGCACAAAACTGTATTCGGATATATTTCTAGTTGATAATAATCCAGGCAGTTCTTCAAACTGTCAAAATTCAGAGGAGTTGGCAACTGGAAAGTCTTAGTAGGTCTGCAGGTGATTATCTTGAAATCCTATCTCTTCCAGTCTGCGGTCATTTCTGGTCCTCTTACCAGTTAGCTCATAACCATTCATCAAGTTTCTTTCAAAGTAGTGGAACTGCACACACATTTCCAGCCTCCAGTCCAGATCTGTTTAATTCCAAATTCAGCAGAAATCTGCGAGTTCTCTGAAAAGCTGTCTTCCATTCAATTTGTTACCTTTGAGACTTCTAGATTCTGTACATCTGAATAGACACCATTTCATGTACAAAGAGGAGTTATGATTCATACAAGGCCCAATTCATCATTAAGAAAACACAAGATATACATGGAAAGCTATTACCTTGAGAAATATCCTCCAGGTCAATGATATCAAGTCTCCAATTGGTTATATTTCCAGTTGATAATATAATCCAGGCAATTCTCCAAACCATCAAAATTCAATGGAGTTCGCAATTTGAAATTCTTAATAGGTCTCCAGGTGATTATCTTGGAATCCTATCTCTTTCAGTCTGTGGTCATTTCTGGTCCTCTTACCAGCTAGCTCATAACCATTCATCGAGTTGCTTTCAAAGTAGTGGAACTCCACGCACACTTCCAGCCTCCAGTTCATATCTGTTTAATTCCAAATTCAGCAGAAATCTCTGAGTTCTCTGAAAATCTGTCTTCCATTCAATTTGTTACCATTGAGACTTCTACATTCTGTACATCTGAATAGATACCATTTCATGTACAAAGAGGAGTTTTGATTCATATACAGCCCAGTTCATCTTTCAGAATAAACAAGATATACATGGAAAGATATGTACCTTGGGAAATATCCTCCAGATCAATGATATCAAGTCTGCAATTAATCATTGAAAGATCTCATTTGAAATGAAGGAAAATAGCTCCATACACATGCTTCTCAACACACCACACCAAATTACTGTCCATTTGGCTCAGCAGCATTCTCGGCACAAAACTGTATTCGGATATATTTCTAGTTGATAATAACCCAGGCAGTTCTTCAAACTGTCAAAATTCAGAGGAGTTGGCAACTGAAAAGTCTTAATAGGTCTGCAGGTGATTATCTTGAAATACCATCTCTTCCAGTCTGCAGTCATTTCTGCTCCTCTTACCAGTTGGCTTTAGCTCATAACCATTCATCGAGTTTCTTTCAAAGTAGTGGAACTGCTCACACATTTCCAGCCTCCAGTCCAGATCTGTTTAATTTCAAATTCAGCAGAAATCTGCGAGTTCTCTAAAAAGCTGTATTCCATTCAATTTGTTACCATTGAGACTTCTAGATTCTGTACATCTGAATAGACACCATTTCATGTACAAAGAGGAGTTTTGATTCATACAAGGCCCAATTCATCACTAAGAAAACACAAGATATACATGGAAAGCTATTACCTTGAGAAATATCCTCCAGGCCAATGATATCAAGTCTCCAATTGGTTATATTTCTAGTTGATAATATAATCCAAGCAATTCTCCAAACCGTTAAAATTCAAAGGAGTTGGCAATTTCAAATTCTTAATAGGTCTTCTGGTGATTATCTTGGAATCCTATCTCTTCCAGTCTGTGGTCATTTCTGGTCCTCTTACCAGTTAGCTCATAACCATTCATCGAGTTTCTTTCAAAGTAGTGAAACTGCACACACACTTCCAGCCTCCAGTCCAAATCTGTTTAATTCCAAATTCAGCAGAAATCTGCGAGTTCTCTGAAAAGCTGTCTTCCATTCAATTTGTTACCATTGAGACTTCTAGATTCTGTACATCTGAATAGACACCATTTCATGTACAAAGAGGAGTTTTGATTCATACAAGGCCCAATTCATCATTAAGAAAACACAAGATATACATGGAAAGCTATTACCTTGAGAAATATCCTCCAGGTCAATGATATCAAGTCTCCAATTGCTCAGGAGCATTCTTGGCACAAAACTGAATTCGGTTATATTTCTAGTTGATAATATAATCCAGGCAATTCTCCAAACCGTTAAAATTCAAAGGAGTTGGCAATTTCAAATTCTTAATAGGTCTTCAGGTGAATATCTTGGAATCCTACCTTTTCCAGTCTGTGGTCATTTCTGGTCCTCTTACCAGTTAGCTCATAACCATTCATCGAGTTTCTTTCAAAGTAGTGAAACTGCACACACATTTCCAGCCTCCAGTCCAGATCAGTTTAATTCCAAATTCCGCAGAAATCTGCGAGTTCTCTGAAAAGTGTCTTCCATTCAATTTGTTACCATTGAGACTTCTAGATTCTCTACATCGGAATAGACACCATTTCATGTACAAAGAGGAGTTTTGATTCATACAAGGCCCAATTCATCATTAAGAAGACACAAGATATACATGGAAAGCTATTACCTTGAGAACAATCCTCCAGGTCAATGATATCAAGTCTCCAATTGGTTATATTTCTAGTTGATAATATAATCCAGGCAATTCTCCAAACCATCAAAATTCAATGGAGTTCGCAATTTGAAATTCTTAATAGGTCTCCAGGTGATTATCTTGGAATCCTATCTCTTCCAGTCTGTGGTCATTTCAGGTCCTCTAACCAGCTAGCTCATAACCATTCATCGAGTTTCTTTCAAAGTAGTGGAACTCCACGCACACTTCCAGCCTCCAGTTCATAGCGGTTTAATTCCAAATTCAGCAGAAATCTGTGAGTTCTCTGAAAATCTGTCTTCCATTCAATTTGTTACCATTGAGACTTCTACATTCTGTACATCTGAATAGATACCATTTCATGTACAAAGAGGTGTTTTGATTCATATACAGCCCAGTTCAACTTTCAGAATAAACAAGATATACATGGAAAGATATGTACTTTGGGAAATATCCTCCAGATAATGATATCAAGTCTGCAATTAACCATTGAAAGATCTCATTTCAAATGAAGGAAAATAGCTCCATACACATGCTTCTATACAGATCACACCAAATTACTGTCCATTCGGCTCAGCAGCATTCCTGGCACAAAACTGTATTCGGATATATTTCTAGTTGATAATAATCCAGGCAGTTCTTCAAACTGTCAAAATTCAGAGGAGTTGGCAACTGAAAAGTCTTAATAGGTCTGCAGGTGATTATCTTGAAATCCTATCTCTTCCAGTCTGCGGTCATTTCTGGTCCACTTACCAGCTAGATCATAACCATTCGAGTTTCTTTCAAAGTAGTGGAACTCCACGCACACTTCCAGCCTCCAGTTCAGATCTGTTTAATTCCAAATTCAGCAGAAATCTGTGAGTTCTCTGAAAATCTGTCTTCCATTCAATTTGTTACCATTGAGACTTCTACATTCTGTACATCTGAATAGATACCATTTCATGTACAAAGAGGAGTTTTCATTCATATACAGCCCAGTTCATCTTTCAGAAAACACAAGATATACATGGAAAGATATGTTCCTTGGGAAATATCCACCAGATCAATGATATCAAGTCTGCAATTAATCATTGAAAGATCTCATTTCAAATGAAGGAAAATAGCTCCATACACGCGCTTCTCAACAAATCACACCAAATTTATGTCCATTTGGCTCAGCAGCATTCTCGGCACAAAACTGTATTCGGATATATTACTAGTTGATAATAATCCAGGCAGTTCTTCAAACTGTCAAAATTCAGAGGAGTTGGCAACTGAAAAGTCTTAATAGGTCTGCAGGTGATTATCTTGAAATCCTATCTCTTCCAGTCTGCGGTCATTTCTGGTCCTCTTACCAGTTGGCTTTAGCTCATAACCACTCATCGAGTTCCTTTCAAAGTAGTGGAACTGCACACACATTTCCAGCCTCCAGTCCAGATCAGTTTAATTCCAAATTCAGCAGAAATCTGTGAGTTCTCTGAAAAGCTGTCTTCCATTCAATTTGTTACCATTGAGACTTCTAGATTCTGTACATCTGAATAGACACCATTTCATGTACAAAGAGGAGTTTTGATTCATACAAGGCCCAATTCATCACTAAGAAAACACAAGATATACATGGAAAGCTATTACCTTGAGAAATATCCTCCAGGTCAATGATATCAAGTCTCCAATTGGTTATATTTCTAGTTGATAATATAATCCAGGCAATTCTCCAAACCATCAAAATTCAATGGAGTTCGCAATTTGAAATTCTTAATAGGCCTCCAGGTGATTATCTTGGAATCCTATCTCTTCCAGTCTGTGGTCATTTCTGGTCCTCTTACCAGCTAGCTCATAACCATTCATCGAGTTTCTTTCAAAGTAGTGGAACTCCACGCACACTTCCAGCCTCCAGTTCATATCTGTTTAATTCCAAATTCAGCAGAAATCTGTGAGTTCTCTGAAAATCTGTCTTCCATTCAATTTGTTACCATTGAGACTTCTACATTCTGTACATCTGAATAGATACCATTTCATGTACAAAGAGGAGTTTTGATTCATATACAGCCCAGTTCATCTTTCAGAATAAACAAGATATACATGGAAAGATATGTACCTTGGGAAATATCCTCCAGATCAACGATATCAAGTCAGCAATTAATCATTGAAAGATCTCATTTTAAATGAAGGAAAATAGCTCCATACACATGGCTCTCAACACATCACACCAAATTACTGCCCATTTGGCTCAGCAGCATTTTCGGCACAAAACTGTATTCGGATATATTTCTAGTTGATAATAATCCAGGCAGTTCTTCAAACTGTCAAAATTCAGAGCAGTTGGCAACTGAAAAGTCTTAATAGGTCTGCAGGTGATTATCTTGAAATCCTATCTCTTCCAGTCTGCGGTCATTTCTGGTCCTCTTACCAGCTAGATCATAACCATTCGAGTTTCTTTCAAAGTAGTGGAACTCCACGCACACTTCCAGCCTCCAGTTCAGATCTGTTTAATTCCAAATTCAGCAGAAATCTGCGAGTTCTCTGAAAATCTGTCTTCCATTCAATTTGTTACCATTGAGACTTCTACATTCTGTACATCTGAATAGATACCATTTCATGTACAAAGAGGAGTTTTCATTCATATACAGCCCAGTTCAACTTTCAGAAAACACAAGATATACATGGAAAGATATGTACCTTGGGAAATATCCTCCAGATCAATGATATCAAGTCTGCAATTAATCATTGAAAGATCTCATTTCAAATGAAGGAAAATAGCTCCATACACACGCTTCTCAACAGATCACACCAAATTTATGTCCATTTGGCTCAGCAGCATTCTCGGCACAAAACTGTATTCGGATATATTTCTAGTTGATAATAATCCAGGCAGTTCTTCAAACTGTCAAAATTGAGAGGAGTTGGCAACTGTAAAGTCTTAATAGGTCTGCAGGTGATTATCTTGAAATCCTATCTCTTCCAGTCTGCGGTCATTTCTGGTCCTCTTACCAGTTGGCTTTAGCTCATAACCATTCATCGAGTTTCTTTCAAAGTAGTGGAACTGCACACACATTTCCAGCCTCCAGTCCAGATCTGTTTGATTTCAAATTCAGCAGAAATCTGCGAGTTCTCTGAAAAGCTGTCTTCCATTCAATTTGTTACCATTGAGACTTCTAGATTCTGTACATCTGAATAGACACCATTTCATGTACAGAGAGGAGTTTTGATTCATACAAGGTCCAATTCATCACTAAGAAAACACAAGATATACATGGAAAGCTATTACCTTGAGAAATATCCTCCAGGTCAATGATATCAAGTCTCCAATTGGTTATATTTCTAGTCGATAATGTAATCCAGGCAATTCTCCAAACCATCAAAATTCAATGGAGTTCGCAATTTGAAATTCTTAATAGGTCTCCAGGTGATTATCTTGGAATCCTATCTCTTACAGTCTGTGGTCATTTCTGGTCCTCTTACCAGCTAGCTCATAACCATTCATCGAGTTTCGTTCAAAGTAGTGGAACTCCACGCACACTTCCAGCCTCCAGTTCATAGCTGTTTAATTCCAAATTCAGCAGAAATCTGTGAGTTCTCTGAAAATCTGTCTTCCATTCAATTTGTTACCATTGAGACTTCTACATTCTGTACATCTGAATAGATACCATTTCATGTACAAAGAGGAGTTTTGATTCATATACAGCCCAGTTCATCTTTCAGAATAAACAAGATATACATGGAAAGATATGTACCTTGGGAAATATCCTCCAGATCAACCATATCAAGTCTGCAATTAATCATTGAAAGATCTCATTTCAAATGAAGGAAAATAGCTCCATACACACGCTTCTCAACAGATCACACCAAATTTATGGCCATTTAGCTCAGCAGCATTCTCGGCACAAAACTGTATTCGGATATATTTCTAGTTGATAATAATCCAGGCAGTTCTTCAAACTGTCAAAATTCAGAGGAGTTGGCAACTGAAAAGTCTTAGTAGGTCTGCAGGTGATTATCTTGAAATCCTATCTCTTCCAGTCTGCGGTCATTTCTGGTCCTGTTTCCAGTTAGCTCATAACCATTCATCGAGTTTCTTTCAAAGTAGTGGAACTGCACACACATTTCCAGCCTCCAGTCCAGATCTGTTTAATTCCAAATTCAGCAGAAATCTGCGAGTTCTCTGAAAAGCTGTCTTCCATTCAATTTGTTACCTTTGAGACTTCTAGATTCTGTACATCTGAACAGACACCATTTCATGTACAAAGAGGAGTTTTGATTCATACAAGGCCCAATTCATCATTAAAAAAACACAAGATATACATGGAAAGCTATTACCTTGAGAAATATCCTCCAGGTCAATGATATCAAGTCTCCAATTGCTCAGGAGCATTCTTGGCACAAAACTGAATTCGGTTATATTTCTAGTTGATAATATATTCTAAGCAATTCTCCAAACCGTTAAAATTCAAAGGAGTTGGCAATTTCAAATTCTTAATAGGTCTTCTGGTGATTATCTTGGAATCCTATCTCTTCCAGTCTGTGGTCATTTCTGGTCCTCTTACCAGTTAGCTCATAACCATTCATCGAGTTTCTTTCAAAGTAGTGAAACTGCACACACACTTCCAGCCTCCAGTCCAGATCTGTTTAATTCCAAATTCAGCAGAAATCTGCGAGTTCTCTGAAAAGCTGTCTTCCATTCAATTTGTTACCATTGAGACTTCTAGATTCTGTACATCTGAATAGACACCATTTCATGTACAAAGAGGAGTTTTGATTCATACAAGGCCCAATTCATCATTAAGAAAACACAAGATATACATGGAAAGCTATTACCTTGAGAACAATCCTCCAGGTCAATGATATCAAGTCTCCAATTGGTTATATTTCTAGTTGATCATATAATCCAAGCAATTCTCCAAACCATCAAAATTCAATGGAGTTCGCAATTTGAAATTCTTAATAGGTCTCCAGGTGATTATCTTGGAATCCTATCTCTTCCAGTCTGTGGTCATTTCAGGTCCTCTTACCAGCTAGCTCATAACCATTCATCGAGTTTCTTTCAAAGTAGTGGAACTCCACGCACACTTCCAGCCTCCAGTTAATAGCGGTTTAATTCCAAATTCAGCAGAAATCTGTGAGTTCTCTGAAAATCTGTCTTCCATTCAATTTGTTACCATTGAGACTTCTACATTCTGTACATCTGAATAGATACCATTTCATGTACAAAGAGGAGTTTTCATTCATATACAGCCCAGTTCATCTTTCAGAAAACACAAGATATACATGGAAAGATATGTACCTTGGGAAATATCGTCCAGATCAATGATATCAAGTCTGCAATTAATCATTGAAAGGTCTCATTTCAAATGAAGGAAAATAGCTCCATACACACGCTTCTCAACAAATCACACCAAATTTATGTCCATTTGGCTCAGCAGCATTCTCGGCACAAAACTGTATTCGGATATATTTCTAGTTGATAATAATCCAGGCAGTTCTTCAAACTGTCAAAATTCAGAGGAGTTGGCAACTGAAAAGTCTTAGTAGGTCTGCGGGTGATTATCTTGAAATCCTATCTCTTCCAGTCTGCGGTCATTTCTGGTCCTCTTACCAGTTAGCTCATAACCATTCATCGAGTTTCTTTCAAAGTAGTGGAACTGCACACACATTTCCAGCCTCCAGTCCAGACCTGTTTAATTCCAAATTCAGCAGAAATCTGCGAGTTCTCTGAAAAGCTGTCTTCCATTCAATTTGTTACCTTTGAGACTTCTAGATTCTGTACATCTGAATAGACACCATTTCATGTACAACGAGGAGTTTTGATTCATACAAGGCCCAATTCATCATTAAGAAAACACAAGATATACATGGAAAGCTATTACCTTGAGAAATATCCTCCAGGTCAATGATATCAAGTCTCCAATTGGTTATATTTCTAGTTGATAATATAATCCAGGCAATTCTCCAAACCATCAAAATTCAATGGAGTTCGCAATTTGAAATTCTTAATAGGCCTCCAGGTGATTATCTTGGAATCCTATCTCTTCCAGTCTGTGGTCATTTCTAGTCCTCTTACCAGCTAGCTCATAACCATTCATCGAGTTTCTTTCAAAGTAGTGGAACTCCACGCACACTTCCAGCCTCCAGTTCATATCTGTTTAATTCCAAATTCAGCAGAAATCTGTGAGTTCTCTGAAAATCTGTCTTCCATTCAATTTGTTACCATTGAGACTTCTACATTCTGTACATCTGAATAGATACCATTTCATGTACAAAGAGGAGTTTTCATTCATATACAGCCCAGTTCATCTTTCAGAATAAACAAGATATACATGGAAAGATATGTACCTTGGGAAATATCCTCCAGATCAACGATATCAAGTCAGCAATTAATCATTGAAAGATCTCATTTTAAATGAAGGAAAATAGCTCCATACACATGCTTCTCAACACATCACACCAAATTACTGTCCATTTGGCTCAGCAGCATTCTCGGCACAAAACTGTATTCGGATATATTTCTAGTTGATAATAATCCAGGCAGTTCTTCAAACTGTCAAAATTCAGAGGAGTTGGCAACTGAAAAGTCTTAATAGGTCTGCAGGTGATTATCTTGAAATCCTATCTCTTCCAGTCTGCGGTCATTTCTGGTCCTCTTACCAGCTAGATCATAACCATTCGAGTTTCTTTCAAAGTAGTGGAACTCCACGCACACTTCCATCCTCCAGTTCAGATCTGTTTAATTCCAAATTCAGCAGAAATCTGCGAGTTCTCTGAAAATCTGTCTTCCATTCAATTTGTTACCATTGAGACTTCTACATTCTGTACATCTGAATAAATACCATTTCATGTACAAAGAGGAGTTTTCATTCATATACAGCCTAGTTCAACTTTCAGAAAACACAAGATATACATGGAAAGATATGTACCTTGGGAAATATCCTCCAGATCAACGATATCAAGTCTGAAATTAATCATTGAAAGATCTCATTTCAAATGAAGGAAAATAGCTCCATACACACGCTTCTCAACAGATCACACCAAATTTATGTCCATTTGGCTCAGCAGCATTCTCGGCACAAAACTGTATTCGGATATATTTCTAGTTGATAATAATCCAGGCAGTTCTTCAAACTGTCAAAATTGAGAGGAGTTGGCAACTGTAAAGTCTTAATAGGTCTGCAGGTGATTATCTTGAAATCCTATCTCTTCCAGTCTGCGGTCATTTCTGGTCCTCTTACCAGTTGGCTTTAGCTCATAACCATTCATCGAGTTTCTTTCAAAGTAGTGGAACTGCACACACATTTCCAGCCTCCAGTCCAGATCTGTTTGATTTCAAATTCAGCAGAAATCTGCGAGTTCTCTGAAAAGCTGTCTTCCATTCAATTTGTTACCATTGAGACTTCTAGATTCTGTACATCTGAATAGACACCATTTCATGTACAGAGAGGAGTTTTGATTCATACAAGGTCCAATTCATCACTAAGAAAACACAAGATATACATGGAAAGCTATTACCTTGAGAAATATCCTCCAGGTCAATGATATCAAGTCTCCAATTGGTTATATTTCTAGTCGATAATGTAATCCAGGCAATTCTCCAAACCATCAGAATTCAATGGAGTTCGCAATTTGAAATTCTTAATAGGTCTCCAGGTGATTATCTTGGAATCCTATCTCTTACAGTCTGTGGTCATTTCTGGTCCTCTTACCAGCTAGCTCATAACCATTCATCGAGTTTCGTTCAAAGTAGTGGAACTCCACGCACACTTCCAGCCTCCAGTTCATAGCTGTTTAATTCCAAATTCAGCAGAAATCTGTGAGTTCTCTGAAAATCTGTCTTCCATTCAATTTGTTACCCTTGAGACTTCTACATTCTGTACATCTGAATAGATACCATTTCATGTACAAAGAGGAGTTTTGATTCATATACAGCCCAGTTCATCTTTCAGAATAAACAAGATATACATGGAAAGATATGTACCTTGGGAAATATCCTCCAGATCAACGATATCAAGTCTGCAATTAATCATTGAAAGATCTCATTTCAAATGAAGGAAAATAGCTCCATACACACGCTTCTCAACAGATCACACCAAATTTATGTCCATTTGGCTCAGCAGCATTCTCGGCACAAAACTGTATTCGGATATATTTCTAGTTGATAATAATCCAGGCAGTTCTTCAAACTGTCAAAATTGAGAGGAGTTGGCAACTGTAAAGTCTTAATAGGTCTGCAGGTGATTATCTTGAAATCCTATCTCTTCCAGTCTGTGGTCATTTCTCGTCCTCTTACCAGTTGGCTTTAGCTCATAACCATTCATCGAGTTTCTTTCAAAGTAGTGGAACTGCACACACATTTCCAGCCTCCAGTCCAGATCTGTTTGATTTCAAATTCAGCAGAAATCTGCGAGTTCTCTGAAAAGCTGTCTTCCATTCAATTTGTTACCATTGAGACTTCTAGATTCTGTACATCTGAATAGACACCATTTCATGTACAGAGAGGAGTTTTGATTCATACAAGGTCCAATTCATCACTAAGAAAACACAAGATATACATGGAAAGCTATTACCTTGAGAAATATCCTCCAGGTCAATGATATCAAGTCTCCAATTGGTTATATTTCTAGTCGATAATGTAATCCAGGCAATTCTCCAAACCATCAAAATTCAATGGAGTTCGCAATTTGAAATTCTTAATAGGTCTCCAGGTGATTATCTTGGAATCCTATCTCTTACAGTCTGTGGTCATTTCTGGTCCTCTTACCAGCTAGCTCATAACCATTCATCGAGTTTCGTTCAAAGTAGTGGAACTCCACGCACACTTCCAGCCTCCAGTTCATAGCTGTTTAATTCCAAATTCAGCAGAAATCTGTGAGTTCTCTGAAAATCTGTCTTCCATTCAATTTGTTACCATTGAGACTTCTACATTCTGTACATCTGAATAGATACCATTTCATGTACAAAGAGGAGTTTTGATTCATATACAGCCCAGTTCATCTTTCAGAATAAACAAGATATACATGGAAAGATATGTACCTTGGGAAATATCCTCCAGATCAACGATATCAAGTCTGCAATTAATCATTGAAAGATCTCATTTCAAATGAAGGAAAATAGCTCCATACACACGCTTCTCAACAGATCACACCAAATTTATGTCCATTTAGCTCAGCAGCATTCTCGGCACAAAACTGTATTCGGATATATTTCTAGTTGATAATAATCCAGGCAGTTCTTCAAACTGTCAAAATTCAGAGGAGTTGGCAACTGAAAAGTCTTAGTAGGTCTGCAGGTGATTATCTTGAAATCCTATCTCTTCCAGTCTGCGGTCATTTCTGGTCCTGTTTCCAGTTAGCTCATAACCATTCATCGAGTTTCTTTCAAAGTAGTGGAACTGCACACACATTTCCAGCCTCCAGTCCAGATCTGTTTAATTCCAAATTCAGCAGAAATCTGCGAGTTCTCTGAAAAGCTGTCTTCCATTCAATTTGTTACCTTTGAGACTTCTAGATTCTGTACATCTGAACAGACACCATTTCATGTACAAAGAGGAGTTTTGATTCATACAAGGCCCAATTCATCATTAAAAAAACACAAGATATACATGGAAAGCTATTACCTTGAGAAATATCCTCCAGGTCAATGATATCAAGTCTCCAATTGCTCAGGAGCATTCTTGGCACAAAACTGAATTCGGTTATATTTCTAGTTGATAATATATTCTAAGCAATTCTCCAAACCGTTAAAATTCAAAGGAGTTGGCAATTTCAAATTCTTAATAGGTCTTCTGGTGATTATCTTGGAATCCTATCTCTTCCAGTCTGTGGTCATTTCTGGTCCTCTTACCAGTTAGCTCATAACCATTCATCGAGTTTCTTTCAAAGTAGTGAAACTGCACACACACTTCCAGCCTCCAGTCCAGATCTGTTTAATTCCAAATTCAGCAGAAATCTGCGAGTTCTCTGAAAAGCTGTCTTCCATTCAATTTGTTACCATTGAGACTTCTAGATTCTGTACATCTGAATAGACACCATTTCATGTACAAAGAGGAGTTTTGATTCATACAAGGCCCAATTCATCATTAAGAAAACACAAGATATACATGGAAAGCTATTACCTTGAGAACAATCCTCCAGGTCAATGATATCAAGTCTCCAATTGGTTATATTTCTAGTTGATCATATAATCCAAGCAATTCTCCAAACCATCAAAATTCAATGGAGTTCGCAATTTGAAATTCTTAATAGGTCTCCAGGTGATTATCTTGGAATCCTATCTCTTCCAGTCTGTGGTCATTTCAGGTCCTCTTACCAGCTAGCTCATAACCATTCATCGAGTTTCTTTCAAAGTAGTGGAACTCCACGCACACTTCCAGCCTCCAGTTAATAGCGGTTTAATTCCAAATTCAGCAGAAATCTGTGAGTTCTCTGAAAATCTGTCTTCCATTCAATTTGTTACCATTGAGACTTCTACATTCTGTACATCTGAATAGATACCATTTCATGTACAAAGAGGAGTTTTCATTCATATATAGCCCAGTTCATCTTTCAGAAAACACAAGATATACATGGAAAGATATGTACCTTGGGAAATATCGTCCAGATCAATGATATCAAGTCTGCAATTAATCATTGAAAGGTCTCATTTCAAATGAAGGAAAATAGCTCCATACACACACTTCTCAACAAATCACACCAAATTTATGTCCATTTGGCTCAGCAGCATTCTCGGCACAAAACTGTATTCGGATATATTTCTAGTTGATAATAATCCAGGCAGTTCTTCAAACTGTCAAAATTCAGAGGAGTTGGCAACTGAAAAGTCTTAGTAGGTCTGCGGGTGATTATCTTGAAATCCTATCTCTTCCAGTCTGCGGTCATTTCTGGTCCTCTTACCAGTTAGCTCATAACCATTCATCGAGTTTCTTGCAAAGTAGTGGAACTGCACACACATTTCCAGCCTCCAGTCCAGATCTGTTTAATTCCAAATTCAGCAGAAATCTGCGAGTTCTCTGAAAAGCTGTCTTCCATTCAATTTGTTACCTTTGAGACTTCTAGATTCTGTACATCTGAATAGACACCATTTCATGTACAAAGAGGAGTTTTGATTCATACAAGGCCCAATTCATCATTAAGAAAACACAAGATATACATGGAAAGCTATTACCTTGAGAAATATCCTCCAGGTCAATGATATCAAGTCTCCAATTGGTTATATTTCTAGTTGATAATATAATCCAGGCAATTCTCCAAACCATCAAAATTCAATGGAGTTCGCAATTTGAAATTCTTAATAGGCCTCCAGGTGATTATCTTGGAATCCTATCTCTTCCAGTCTGTGGTCATTTCTAGTCCTCTTACCAGCTAGCTCATAACCATTCATCGAGTTTCTTTCAAAGTAGTGGAACTCCACGCACACTTCCAGCCTCCAGTTCATATCTGTTTAATTCCAAATTCAGCAGAAATCTGTGAGTTCTCTGAAAATCTGTCTTCCATTCAATTTGTTACCATTGAGACTTCTACATTCTGTACATCTGAATAGATACCATTTCATGTACAAAGAGGAGTTTTCATTCATATACAGCCCAGTTCATCTTTCAGAATAAACAAGATATACATGGAAAGATATGTACCTTGGGAAATATCCTCCAGATCAACGATATCAAGTCAGCAATTAATCATTGAAAGATCTCATTTTAAATGAAGGAAAATAGCTCCATACACATGCTTCTCAACACATCACACCAAATTACTGTCCATTTGGCTCAGCAGCATTCTCGGCACAAAACTGTATTCGGATATATTTCTAGTTGATAATAATCCAGGCAGTTCTTCAAACTGTCAAAATTCAGAGGAGTTGGCAACTGAAAAGTCTTAATAGGTCTGCAGGTGATTATCTTGAAATCCTATCTCTTCCAGTCTGCGGTCATTTCTGGTCCTCTTACCAGCTAGATCATAACCATTCGAGTTTCTTTCAAAGTAGTGGAACTCCACGCACACTTCCATCCTCCAGTTCAGATCTGTTTAATTCCAAATTCAGCAGAAATCTGCGAGTTCTCTGAAAATCTGTCTTCCATTCAATTTGTTACCATTGAGACTTCTACATTCTGTACATCTGAATAAATACCATTTCATGTACAAAGAGGAGTTTTCATTCATATACAGCCTAGTTCAACTTTCAGAAAACACAAGATATACATGGAAAGATATGTACCTTGGGAAATATCCTCCAGATCAACGATATCAAGTCTGAAATTAATCATTGAAAGATCTCATTTCAAATGAAGGAAAATAGCTCCATACACACGCTTCTCAACAGATCACACCAAATTTATGTCCATTTGGCTCAGCAGCATTCTCGGCACAAAACTGTATTCGGATATATTTCTAGTTGATAATAATCCAGGCAGTTCTTCAAACTGTCAAAATTGAGAGGAGTTGGCAACTGTAAAGTCTTAATAGGTCTGCAGGTGATTATCTTGAAATCCTATCTCTTCCAGTCTGCGGTCATTTCTGGTCCTCTTACCAGTTGGCTTTAGCTCATAACCATTCATCGAGTTTCTTTCAAAGTAGTGGAACTGCACACACATTTCCAGCCTCCAGTCCAGATCTGTTTGATTTCAAATTCAGCAGAAATCTGCGAGTTCTCTGAAAAGCTGTCTTCCATTCAATTTGTTACCATTGAGACTTCTAGATTCTGTACATCTGAATAGACACCATTTCATGTACAGAGAGGAGTTTTGATTCATACAAGGTCCAATTCATCACTAAGAAAACACAAGATATACATGGAAAGCTATTACCTTGAGAAATATCCTCCAGGTCAATGATATCAAGTCTCCAATTGGTTATATTTCTAGTCGATAATGTAATCCAGGCAATTCTCCAAACCATCAGAATTCAATGGAGTTCGCAATTTGAAATTCTTAATAGGTCTCCAGGTGATTATCTTGGAATCCTATCTCTTACAGTCTGTGGTCATTTCTGGTCCTCTTACCAGCTAGCTCATAACCATTCATCGAGTTTCGTTCAAAGTAGTGGAACTCCACGCACACTTCCAGCCTCCAGTTCATAGCTGTTTAATTCCAAATTCAGCAGAAATCTGTGAGTTCTCTGAAAATCTGTCTTCCATTCAATTTGTTACCCTTGAGACTTCTACATTCTGTACATCTGAATAGATACCATTTCATGTACAAAGAGGAGTTTTGATTCATATACAGCCCAGTTCATCTTTCAGAATAAACAAGATATACATGGAAAGATATGTACCTTGGGAAATATCCTCCAGATCAACGATATCAAGTCTGCAATTAATCATTGAAAGATCTCATTTCAAATGAAGGAAAATAGCTCCATACACACGCTTCTCAACAGATCACACCAAATTTATGTCCATTTAGCTCAGCAGCATTCTCGGCACAAAACTGTATTTGGATATATTTCTAGTTTATAATAATCCAGGCAGTTCTTCAAACTGTCAAAATTCAGAGGAGTTGGCAACTGAAAAGTCTTAGTAGGTCTGCAGGTGATTATCTTGAAATCCTATCTCTTCCAGTCTGCGGTCATTTCTGGTCCTGTTTCCAGTTAGCTCATAACCATTCATCGAGTTTCTTTCAAAGTAGTGGAACTGCACACACATTTCCAGCCTCCAGTCCAGATCTGTTTAATTCCAAATTCAGCAGAAATCTGCGAGTTCTCTGAAAAGCTGTCTTCCATTCAATTTGTTACCTTTGAGACTTCTAGATTCTGTACATCTGAACAGACACCATTTCATGTACAAAGAGGAGTTTTGATTCATACAAGGCCCAATTCATCATTAAAAAAACACAAGATATACATGGAAAGCTATTACCTTGAGAAATATCCTCCAGGTCAATGATATCAAGTCTCCAATTGCTCAGGAGCATTCTTGGCACAAAACTGAATTCAGTTATATTTCTAGTTGATAATATATTCTAAGCAATTCTCCAAACCGTTAAAATTCAAAGGAGTTGGCAATTTCAAATTCTTAATAGGTCTTCTGGTGATTATCTTGGAATCCTATCTCTTCCAGTCTGTGGTCATTTCTGGTCCTCTTACCAGTTAGCTCATAACCATTCATCGAGTTTCTTTCAAAGTAGTGAAACTGCACACACACTTCCAGCCTCCAGTCCAGATCTGTTTAATTCCAAATTCAGCAGAAATCTGCGAGTTCTCTGAAAAGCTGTCTTCCATTCAATTTGTTACCATTGAGACTTCTAGATTCTGTACATCTGAATAGACACCATTTCATGTACAAAGAGGAGTTTTGATTCATACAAGGCCCAATTCATCATTAAGAAAACACAAGATATACATGGAAAGCTATTACCTTGAGAACAATCCTCCAGGTCAATGATATCAAGTCTCCAATTGGTTATATTTCTAGTTGATCATATAATCCAAGCAATTCTCCAAACCATCAAAATTCAATGGAGTTCGCAATTTGAAATTCTTAATAGGTCTCCAGGTGATTATCTTGGAATCCTATCTCTTCCAGTCTGTGGTCATTTCAGGTCCTCTTACCAGCTAGCTCATAACCATTCATCGAGTTTCTTTCAAAGTAGTGGAACTCCACGCACACTTCCAGCCTCCAGTTAATAGCGGTTTAATTCCAAATTCAGCAGAAATCTGTGAGTTCTCTGAAAATCTGTCTTCCATTCAATTTGTTACCATTGAGACTTCTACATTCTGTACATCTGAATAGATACCATTTCATGTACAAAGAGGAGTTTTCATTCATATACAGCCCAGTTCATCTTTCAGAAAACACAAGATATACATGGAAAGATATGTACCTTGGGAAATATCGTCCAGATCAATGATATCAAGTCTGCAATTAATCATTGAAAGGTCTCATTTCAAATGAAGGAAAATAGCTCCATACACACGCTTCTCAACAAATCACACCAAATTTATGTCCATTTGGCTCAGCAGCATTCTCGGCACAAAACTGTATTCGGATATATTTCTAGTTGATAATAATCCAGGCAGTTCTTCAAACTGTCAAAATTCAGAGGAGTTGGCAACTGAAAAGTCTTAGTAGGTCTGCGGGTGATTATCTTGAAATCCTATCTCTTCCAGTCTGCGGTCATTTCTGGTCCTCTTACCAGTTAGCTCATAACCATTCATCGAGTTTCTTTCAAAGTAGTGGAACTGCACACACATTTCCAGCCTCCAGTCCAGATCTGTTTAATTCCAAATTCAGCAGAAATCTGCGAGTTCTCTGAAAAGCTGTCTTCCATTCAATTTGTTACCTTTGAGACTTCTAGATTCTGTACATCTGAATAGACACCATTTCATGTACAAAGAGGAGTTTTGATTCATACAAGGCCCAATTCATCATTAAGAAAACACAAGATATACATGGAAAGCTATTACCTTGAGAAATATCCTCCAGGTCAATGATATCAAGTCTCCAATTGGTTATATTTCTAGTTGATAATATAATCCAGGCAATTCTCCAAACCATCAAAATTCAATGGAGTTCGCAATTTGAAATTCTTAATAGGCCTCCAGGTGATTATCTTGGAATCCTATCTCTTCCAGTCTGTGGTCATTTCTAGTCCTCTTACCAGCTAGCTCATAACCATTCATCGAGTTTCTTTCAAAGTAGTGGAACTCCACGCACACTTCCAGCCTCCAGTTCATATCTGTTTAATTCCAAATTCAGCAGAAATCTGTGAGTTCTCTGAAAATCTGTCTTCCATTCAATTTGTTACCATTGAGACTTCTACATTCTGTACATCTGAATAGATACCATTTCATGTACAAAGAGGAGTTTTCATTCATATACAGCCCAGTTCATCTTTCAGAATAAACAAGATATACATGGAAAGATATGTACCTTGGGAAATATCCTCCAGATCAACGATATCAAGTCAGCAATTAATCATTGAAAGATCTCATTTTAAATGAAGGAAAATAGCTCCATACACATGCTTCTCAACACATCACACCAAATTACTGTCCATTTGGCTCAGCAGCATTCTCGGCACAAAACTGTATTCGGATATATTTCTAGTTGATAATAATCCAGGCAGTTCTTCAAACTGTCAAAATTCAGAGGAGTTGGCAACTGAAAAGTCTTAATAGGTCTGCAGGTGATTATCTTGAAATCCTATCTCTTCCAGTCTGCGGTCATTTCTGGTCCTCTTACCAGCTAGCTCATAACCATTCATCGAGTTTCGTTCAAAGTAGTGGAACTCCACGCACACTTCCAGCCTCCAGTTCAGATCTGTTTAATTCCAAATTCAGCAGAAATCTGCGAGTTCTCTGAAAATCTGTCTTCCATTCAATTTGTTACCATTGAGACTTCTACATTCTGTACATCTGAATAGATACCATTTCATGTACAAAGAGGAGTTTTCATTCATATACAGCCCAGTTCATCTTTCAGAAAACACACGATATACATGGAAAGATATGTACCTTGGGAAATATCCTCCAGATCAACGATATCAAGTCTGCAATTAATCATTGAAAGATCTCATTTCAAATGAAGGAAAATAGCTCCATACACACGCTTCTCAACAGATCACACCAAATTTATGTCCATTTGGCTCAGCAGCATTCTCGGCACAAAACTGTATTCGGATATATTACTAGTTGATAATAATCCAGGCAGTTCTTCAAACTGTCAAAATTCAGAGGAGTTGGCAACTGAAAAGTCTTAGTAGGTCTGCAGGTGATTATCTTGAAATCCTATCTCTTCCAGTCTGCGGTCATTTCTGGTCCTGTTTCCAGTTAGCTCATAACCATTCATCGAGTTTCTTTCAAAGTAGTGGAACTGCACACACATTTCCAGCCTCCAGTCCAGATCTGTTTAATTCCAAATTCAGCAGAAATCTGCGAGTTCTCTGAAAAGCTGTCTTCCATTCAATTTGTTACCTTTGAGACTTCTAGATTCTGTACATCTGAACAGACACCATTTCATGTACAAAGAGGAGTTTTGATTCATACAAGGCCCAATTCATCATTAAAAAAACACAAGATATACATGGAAAGCTATTACCTTGAGAAATATCCTCCAGGTCAATGATATCAAGTCTCCAATTGCTCAGGAGCATTCTTGGCACAAAACTGAATTCGGTTATATTTCTAGTTGATAATATATTCTAAGCAATTCTCCAAACCGTTAAAATTCAAAGGAGTTGGCAATTTCAAATTCTTAATAGGTCTTCTGGTGATTATCTTGGAATCCTATCTCTTCCAGTCTGTGGTCATTTCTGGTCCTCTTACCAGTTAGCTCATAACCATTCATCGAGTTTCTTTCAAAGTAGTGAAACTGCACACACACTTCCAGCCTCCAGTCCAGATCTGTTTAATTCCAAATTCAGCAGAAATCTGCGAGTTCTCTGAAAAGCTGTCTTCCATTCAATTTGTTACCATTGAGACTTCTAGATTCTGTACATCTGAATAGACACCATTTCATGTACAGAGAGGAGTTTTGATTCATACAATGTCCAATTCATCACTAAGAAAACACAAGATATACAGGGAAAGCTATTACCTTGAGAAATATCCTCCAGGTCAATGATATCAAGTCTCCAATTGGTTATATTTCTAGTTGATCATATAATCCAAGCAATTCTCCAAACCATCAAAATTCAATGGAGTTCGCAATTTGAAATTCTTAATAGGTCTCCAGGTGATTATCTTGGAATCCTATCTCTTCCAGTCTGTGGTCATTTCAGGTCCTCTTACCAGCTAGCTCATAACCATTCATCGAGTTTCTTTCAAAGTAGTGGAACTCCACGCACACTTCCAGCCTCCAGTCCAGATCTGTTTAATTCCAAATTCAGCAGAAATCTGCGAGTTCTCTGAAAAGCTGTCTTCCATTCAATTTGTTACCATTGAGACTTCTAGATTCTGTACATCTGAATAGACACCATTTCATGTACAGAGAGGAGTTTTGATTCATACAATGTCCAATTCATCACTAAGAAAACACAAGATATACATGGAAAGCTATTACCTTGAGAAATATCCAACAGGTCAATGATATCAAGTCTCCAATTGGTTATATTTCTAGTTGATCATATAATCCAAGCAATTCTCCAAACCATCAAAATTCAATGGAGTTCGCAATTTGAAATTCTTAATAGGTCTCCAGGTGATTATCTTGGAATCCTATCTCTTCCAGTCTGTGGACATTTCAGGTCCTCTTACCAGCTAGCTCATAACCATTCATCGAGTTTCTTTCAAAGTAGTTGAACTCCACGCACACTTCCAGCCTCCAGTTCATAGCGGTTTAATTCCAAATTCAGCAGAAATCTGTGAGTTCTCTGAAAATCTGTCTTCCATTCAATTTGTTACCATTGAGACTTCTACATTCTGTACATCTGAATAGATACCATTTCATGTACAAAGAGGAGTTTTCATTCATATACAGCCCAGTTCATCTTTCAGAAAACACAAGATATACATGGAAAGATATGTACCTTGGGAAATATCGTCCAGATCAATGATATCAAGTCTGCAATTAATCATTGAAAGGTCTCATTTCAAATGAAGGAAAATAGCTCCATACACACGCTTCTCAACAAATCACACCAAATTTATGTCCATTTGGCTCAGCAGCATTCTCGGCACAAAACTGTATTCGGATATATTTCTAGTTGATAATAATCCAGGCAGTTCTTCAAACTGTCAAAATTCAGAGGAGTTGGCAACTGAAAAGTCTTAATAGGTCTGCGGGTGATTATCTTGAAATCCTATCTCTTCCAGTCTGCGGTCATTTCTGGTCCTCTTACCAGTTAGCTCATAACCATTCATCGAGTTTCTTTCAAAGTAGTGGAACTGCACACACATTTCCAGCCTCCAGTCCAGATCTGTTTAATTCCAAATTCAGCAGAAATCTGCGAGTTCTCTGAAAAGCTGTCTTCCATTCAATTTGTTACCTTTGAGACTTCTAGATTCTGTACATCTGAATAGACACCATTTCATGTACAAAGAGGAGTTTTGATTCATACAAGGCCCAATTCATCATTAAGAAAACACAAGATATACATGGAAAGCTATTACCTTGAGAAATATCCTCCAGGTCAATGATATCAAGTCTCCAATTGGTTATATTTCTAGTTGATAATATAATCCAGGCAATTCTCCAAACCATCAAAATTCAATGGAGTTCGCAATTTGAAATTCTTAATAGGCCTCCAGGTGATTATCTTGGAATCCTATCTCTTCCAGTCTGTGGTCATTTCTGGTCCTCTTACCAGCTAGCTCATAACCATTCATCGAGTTTCTTTCAAAGTAGTGGAACTCCAAGCACACTTCCAGCCTCCAGTTCATATCTGTTTAATTCCAAATTCAGCAGAAATCTGTGAGTTCTCCGAAAATCTGTCTTCCATTCAATTTGTTACCATTGAGACTTCTACATTCTGTACATCTGAATAGATACCATTTCATGCACAAAGAGGAGTTCTCATTCATATACAGCCCAGTTCATCTTTCAGAATAAACAAGATATACATGGAAAGATATGTACCTTGGGAAATATCCTCCAGATCAACGATATCAAGTCTGCAATTAATCATTGAAAGATCTCATTTTAAATGAAGGAAAAGAGCTCCATACACATGCTTCTCAACACATCACACCAAATTACTGTCCATTTGGCTCAGCAGCATTCTCGGCACAAAACTGTAGTCGGATATATTTCTAGTTGATAATAATCCAGGCAGTTCTTCAAACTGTCAAAATTCAGAGGAGTTGGCAACTGAAAAGTCTTAATAGGTCTGCAGGTGATTATCTTGAAATCCTATCTCTTCCAGTCTGCGGTCATTTCTGGTCCTCTTACCAGCTAGATCATAACCATTCGAGTTTCTTTCAAAGTAGTGGAACTCCACGCACACTTCCAGCCTCCAGTTCAGATCTGTTTAATTCCAAATTCAGCAGAAATCTGCGAGTTCTCTGAAAATCTGTCTTCCATTCAATTTGTTACCACTGAGACTTCTACATTCTGTACATCTGAATAGATACCATTTCATGTACAAAGAGGAGTTTTCATTCATATACAGCCCAGTTCATCTTTCAGAAAACACAAGATATACATGGAAAGATATGTACCTTGGGAAATATCCTCCAGATCAACGATATCAAGTCTGCAATTAATCATTGAAAGATCTCTTTTCAAATGAAGGAAAATAGCTCCATACACATGCTTCTCAACAGATCACACCAAATTTATGTCCATTTGGCTCAGCAGCATTCTCGGCACAAAACTGTATTCGGATATATTTCTAGTTGATAATAATCCAGGCAGTTCTTCAAGCTGTCAAAATTCAGAGGAGTTGGCAACTGTAAAGTCTTAATAGGTCTGCAGGTGATTATCTTGAAATCCTATCTCTTCCAGTCTGCGGTCATTTCTGGTCCTCTTACCAGTTGGCTTTAGCTCATAACCATTCATCGAGTTTCTTTCAAAGTAGTGGAACTGCACACACATTTCCAGCCTCCGGTCCAGATCTGTTTGATTTCAAATTCAGCAGAAATCTGCGAGTTCTCTGAAAAGCTGTCTTCCATTCAATTTGTTACCATTGAGACTTCTAGATTCTGTACATCTGAATAGACACCATTTCATGTACAGAGAGGAGTTTTGATTCATACAATGTCCAATTCATCACTAAGAAAACACAAGATATACATGGAAAGCTATTACCTTGAGAAATATCCTCCAGGTCAATGATATCAAGTCTCCAATTGGTTATATTTCTAGTTGATAATATAATCCAGGCAATTCTCCAAACCATCAAAATTCAATGGAGTTCGCAATTTGAAATTCTTAATAGGTCTCCAGGTGATTATCTTGGAATCCTATCTCTTCCAGTCTGTGGTCATTTCAGGTCCTCTTACCAGCTAGCTCATAACCATTCATCGAGTTTCTTTCAAAGTAGTGGAACTCCACGCACACTTCCAGCCTCCAGTTCATAGCGGTTTAATTCCAAATTCAGCAGAAATCTGTGAGTTCTCTGAAAATCTGTCTTCCATTCAATTTGTTACCATTGAGACTTCTACATTCTGTACATCTGAATAGATACCATTTCATGTACAAAGAGGAGTTTTCATTCATATACAGCCCAGTTCATCTTTCAGAAAACACAAGATATACATGGAAAGATATGTACCTTGGCAAATATCGTCCAGATCAATGATATCAAGTCTGCAATTAATCATTGAAAGGTCTCATTTCAAATGAAGGAAAATAGCTCCATACACACGCTTCTCAACAAATCACACCAAATTTATGTCCATTTGGCTCAGCAGCATTCTTGGCACAAAACTGTATTCGGATATATTTCTAGTTGATAATAATCCAGGCAGTTCTTCAAACTGTCAAAATTCAGAGGAGTTGGCAACTGAAAAGTCTTAGTAGGTCTGCGGGTGATTATCTTGAAATCCTATCTCTTCCAGTCTGCGGTCATTTCTGGTCCTCTTACCAGTTAGCTCATAACCATTCATCGAGTTTCTTTCAAAGTAGTGGAACTGCACACACATTTCCAGCCTCCAGTCCAGATCTCTTTAATTCCAAATTCAGCAGAAATCTGCGAGTTCTCTGAAAAGCTGTCTTCCATTCAATTTGTTACCTTTGAGACTTCTAGATTCTGTACATCTGAATAGACACCATTTCATGTACAAAGAGGAGTTTTGATTCATACAAGGCCCAATTCATCATTAAGAAAACACAAGATATACATGGAAAGCTATTACCTTGAGAAATATCCTCCAGGTCAATGATATCAAGTCTCCAATTGGTTATATTTCTAGTTGATAATATAATCCAGGCAATTCTCCAAACCATCAAAATTCAATGGAGTTCGCAATTTGAAATTCTTAATAGGCCTCCAGGTGATTATCTTGGAATCCTATCTCTTCCAGTCTGTGGTCATTTCTGGTCCTCTTACCAGCTAGCTCATAACCATTCATCGAGTTTCTTTCAAAGTAGTGGAACTCCACGCACACTTCCAGCCTCCAGTTCATATCTGTTTAATTCCAAATTCAGCAGAAATCTGTGAGTTCTCCGAAAATCTGTCTTCCATTCAATTTGTTACCATTGAGACTTCTACATTCTGTACATCTGAATAGATACCATTTCATGTACAAAGAGGAGTTTTCATCCATATACAGCCCAGTTCATCTTTCAGAATAAACAAGATATACATGGAAAGATATGTACCTTGGGAAATATCCTCCAGATCAACGATATCAAGTCTGCAATTAATCATTGAAAGATCTCATTTTAAATGAAGGAAAATAGCTCCATACACATGCTTCTCAACACATCACACCAAATTACTGTCCATTTGGCTCAGCAGCATTCTCGGCACAAAACTGTATTCGGATATATTTCTAGTTGATAATAATCCAGGCAGTTCTTCAAACTGTCAAAATTCAGAGGAGTTGGCAACTGAAAAGTCTTAATAGGTCTGCAGGTGATTATCTTGAAATCCTATCTCTTCCAGTCTGCGGTCATTTCTGGTCCTCTTACCAGCTAGATCATAACCATTCGAGTTTCTTTCAAAGTAGTGGAACTCCACGCACACTTCCAGCCTCCAGTTCAGATCTGTTTAATTCCAAATTCAGCAGAAATCTGCGAGTTCTCTGAAAATCTGTCTTCCATTCAATTTGTTACCACTGAGACTTCTACATTCTGTACATCTGAATAGATACCATTTCATGTACAAAGAGGAGTTTTCATTCATATACAGCCCAGTTCATCTTTCAGAAAACACAAGATATACATGGAAAGATATGTACCTTGGGAAATATCCTCCAGATCAACGATATCAAGTCTGCAATTAATCATTGAAAGATCTCTTTTCAAATGAAGGAAAATAGCTCCATACACATGCTTCTCAACAGATCACACCAAATTTATGTCCATTTGGCTCAGCAGCATTCTCGGCACAAAACTGTATTCGGATATATTTCTAGTTGATAATAATCCAGGCAGTTCTTCAAGCTGTCAAAATTCAGAGGAGTTGGCAACTGTAAAGTCTTAATAGGTCTGCAGGTGATTATCTTGAAATCCTATCTCTTCCAGTCTGCGGTCATTTCTGGTCCTCTTACCAGTTGGCTTTAGCTCATAACCATTCATCGAGTTTCTTTCAAAGTAGTGGAACTGCACACACATTTCCAGCCTCCGGTCCAGATCTGTTTGATTTCAAATTCAGCAGAAATCTGCGAGTTCTCTGAAAAGCTGTCTTCCATTCAATTTGTTACCATTGAGACTTCTAGATTCTGTACATCTGAATAGACACCATTTCATGTACAGAGAGGAGTTTTGATTCATACAATGTCCAATTCATCACTAAGAAAACACAAGATATACATGGAAAGCTATTACCTTGAGAAATATCCTCCAGGTCAATGATATCAAGTCTCCAATTGGTTATATTTCTAGTTGATAATATAATCCAGGCAATTCTCCAAACCATCAAAATTCAATGGAGTTCGCAATTTGAAATTCTTAATAGGTCTCCAGGTGATTATCTTGGAATCCTATCTCTTACAGTCTGTGGTCATTTCTGGTCCTCTTACCAGCTAGCTCATAACCATTCATCGAGTTTCTTTCAAAGTAGTGGAACTCCACGCACACTTCCAGCCTCCAGTTCATAGCTGTTTAATTCCAAATTCAGCAGAAATCTGTGAGTTCTCTGAAAATCTGTCTTCCATTCAATTTGTTACCATTGAGACTTCTACATTCTGTACATCTGAATAGATACCATTTCATGTACAAAGAGGAGTTTTGATTCATATACAGCCCAGTTCATCTTTCAGAATAAACAAGATATACATGGAAAGATATGTACCTTGGGAAATATCCTCCAGATCAACGATATCAAGTCTGCAATTAATCATTGAAAGATCTCATTTCAAATGAAGGAAAATAGCTCCATACACACGCTTCTCAACAGATCACACCAAATTTATGTCCATTTAGCTCAGCAGCATTCTCGGCACAAAACTGTATTCGGATATATTTCTAGTTGATAATAATCCAGGCAGTTCTTCAAACTGTCAAAATTCAGAGGAGTTGGCAACTGAAAAGTCTTAGTAGGTCTGCAGGTGATTATCTTGAAATCCTATTTCCAGTCTGCGGTCATTTCTGGTCCTCTTACCAGTTAGCTCATAACCATTCATCGAGTTTCTTTCAAAGTAGTGGAACTGCACACACATTTCCAGCCTCCAGTCCAGATCTCTTTAATTCCAAATTCAGCAGAAATCTGCGAGTTCTCTGAAAAGCTGTCTTCCATTCAATTTGTTACCTTTGAGACTTCTAGATTCTGTACATCTGAATAGACACCATTTCATGTACAAAGAGGAGTTTTGATTCATACAAGGCCCAATTCATCATTAAGAAAACACAAGATATACATGGAAAGCTATTACCTTGAGAACAATCCTCCAGGTCAATGATATCAAGTCTCCAATTGGTTATATTTCTAGTTGATCATATAATCCAAGCAATTCTCCAAACCATCAAAATTCAATGGAGTTCGCAATTTGAAATTCTTAATAGGTCTCCAGGTGATTATCTTGGAATCCTATCTCTTCCAGTCTGTGGTCATTTCAGGTCCTCTTACCAGCTAGCTCATAACCATTCATCGAGTTTCTTTCAAAGTAGTGGAACTCCACGCACACTTCCAGCCTCCAGTTCATAGCGGTTTAATTCCAAATTCAGCAGAAATCTGTGAGTTCTCTGAAAATCTGTCTTCCATTCAATTTGTTACCATTGAGACTTCTACATTCTGTACATCTGAATAGATACCATTTCATGTACAAAGAGGAGTTTTCATTCATATACAGCCCAGTTCATCTTTCAGAAAACACAAGATATACATGGAAAGATATGTACCTTGGGAAATATCCTCCAGATCAACGATATCAAGTCTGCAATTAATCATTGAAAAATCTCTTTTCAAATGAAGGAAAATAGCTCCATACACATGCTTCTCAACAGATCACACCAAATTTATGTCCATTTGGCTCAGCAGCATTCTCGGCACAAAACTGTATTCGGATATATTTCTAGTTGATAATAATCCAGGCAGTTCTTCAAGCTGTCAAAATTCAGAGGAGTTGGCAACTGTAAAGTCTTAATAGGTCTGCAGGTGATTATCTTGAAATCCTATCTCTTCCAGTCTGCGGTCATTTCTGGTCCTCTTACCAGTTAGCTTTAGCTCATAACCATTCATCGAGTTTCTTTCAAAGTAGTGGAACTGCACACACATTTCCAGCCTCCGGTCCAGATCTGTTTGATTTCAAATTCAGCAGAAATCTGCGAGTTCTCTGAAAAGCTGTCTTCCATTCAATTTGTTACCATTGAGACTTCTAGATTCTGTACATCTGAATAGACACCATTTCATGTACAGAGAGGAGTTTTGATTCATACAATGTCCAATTCATCACTAAGAAAACACAAGATATACATGGAAAGCTATTACCTTGAGAAATATCCTCCAGGTCAATGATATCAAGTCTCCAATTGGTTATATTTCTAGTTGATAATATAATCCAGGCAATTCTCCAAACCATCAAAATTCAATGGAGTTCGCAATTTGAAATTCTTAATAGGTCTCCAGGTGATTATCTTGGAATCCTATCTCTTCCAGTCTGTGGTCATTTCAGGTCCTCTTACCAGCAAGCTCATAACCATTCATCGAGTTTCTTTCCAAGTAGTGGAACTCCACGCACACTTCCAGCCTCCAGTTCATATCTGTTTAATTCCAAATTCAGCAGAAATCTGTGAGTTCTCTGAAAATCTGTCTTCCATTCAATTTGTTACCATTGAGACTTCTACATTCTGTACATCTGAACAGATACCATTTCATGTACAAAGAGGAGTTTTCATTCATATACAGCCCAGTTCATCTTTCAGAAAACACAAGATATACATGGAAAGATATGTACCTTGGGAAATATCGTCCAGATCAATGATATCAAGTCTGCAATTAATCATTGAAAGGTCTCATTTCAAATGAAGGAAAATAGCTCCATACACACGCTTCTCAACAAATCACACCAAATTTATGTCCATTTGGCTCAGCAGCATTCTCGGCACAAAACTGTATTCGGATATATTTCTAGTTGATAATAATCCAGGCAGTTCTTCAAACTGTCAAAATTCAGAGGAGTTGGCAACTGAAAAGTCTTAGTAGGTCTGCGGGTGATTATCTTGAAATCCTATCTCTTCCAGTCTGCGGTCATTTCTGGTCCTCTTACCAGTTAGCTCATAACCATTCATCGAGTTTCTTTCAAAGTAGTGGAACTGCACACACATTTCCAGCCTCCAGTCCAGATCTCTTTAATTCCAAATTCAGCAGAAATCTGCGAGTTCTCTGAAAAGCTGTCTTCCATTCAATTTGTTACCTTTGAGACTTCTAGATTCTGTACATCTGAATAGACACCATTTCATGTACAAAGAGGAGTTTTGATTCATACAAGGCCCAATTCATCATTAAGAAAACACAAGATATACATGGAAAGCTATTACCTTGAGAAATATCCTCCAGGTCAATGATATCAAGTCTCCAATTGGTTATATTTCTAGTTGATAATATAATCCAGGCAATTCTCCAAACCATCAAAATTCAATGGAGTTCGCAATTTGAAATTCTTAATAGGCCTCCAGGTGATTATCTTGGAATCCTATCTCTTCCAGTCTGTGGTCATTTCTGGTCCTCTTACCAGCTAGCTCATAACCATTCATCGAGTTTCTTTCAAAGTAGTGGAACTCCACGCACACTTCCAGCCTCCAGTTCATATCTGTTTAATTCCAAATTCAGCAGAAATCTGTGAGTTCTCCGAAAATCTGTCTTCCATTCAATTTGTTACCATTGAGACTTCTACATTCTGTACATCTGAATAGATACCATTTCATGTACAAAGAGGAGTTTTCATCCATATACAGCCCAGTTCATCTTTCAGAATAAACAAGATATACATGGAAAGATATGTACCTTGGGAAATATCCTCCAGATCAACGATATCAAGTCTGCAATTAATCATTGAAAGATCTCATTTTAAATGAAGGAAAATAGCTCCATACACATGCTTCTCAACACATCACACCAAATTACTGTCCATTTGGCTCAGCAGCATTCTCGGCACAAAACTGTATTCGGATATATTTCTAGTTGATAATAATCCAGGCAGTTCTTCAAACTGTCAAAATTCAGAGGAGTTGGCAACTGAAAAGTCTTAATAGGTCTGCAGGTGATTATCTTGAAATCCTATCTCTTCCAGTCTGCGGTCATTTCTGGTCCTCTTACCAGGTAGATCATAACCATTCGAGTTTCTTTCAAAGTAGTGGAACTCCACGCACACTTCCAGCCTCCAGTTCAGATCTGTTTAATTCCAAATTCAGCAGAAATCTGCGAGTTCTCTGAAAATCTGTCTTCCATTCAATTTGTTACCACTGAGACTTCTACATTCTGTACATCTGAATAGATACCATTTCATGTACAAAGAGGAGTTTTCATTCATATACAGCCCAGTTCATCTTTCAGAAAACACAAGATATACATGGAAAGATATGTACCTTGGGAAATATCCTCCAGATCAACGATATCAAGTCTGCAATTAATCATTGAAAGATCTCTTTTCAAATGAAGGAAAATAGCTCCATACACATGCTTCTCAACAGATCACACCAAATTTATGTCCATTTGGCTCAGCAGCATTCTCGGCACAAAACTGTATTCGGATATATTTCTAGTTGATAATAATCCAGGCAGTTCTTCAAGCTGTCAAAATTCAGAGGAGTTGGCAACTGTAAAGTCTTAATAGGTCTGCAGGTGATTATCTTGAAATCCTATCTCTTCCAGTCTGCGGTCATTTCTGGTCCTCTTACCAGTTGGCTTTAGCTCATAACCATTCATCGAGTTTCTTTCAAAGTAGTGGAACTGCACACACATTTCCAGCCTCCGGTCCAGATCTGTTTGATTTCAAATTCAGCAGAAATCTGCGAGTTCTCTGAAAAGCTGTCTTCCATTCAATTTGTTACCATTGAGACTTCTAGATTCTGTACATCTGAATAGACACCATTTCATGTACAGAGAGGAGTTTTGATTCATACAATGTCCAATTCATCACTAAGAAAACACAAGATATACATGGAAAGCTATTACCTTGAGAAATATCCTCCAGGTCAATGATATCAAGTCTCCAATTGGTTATATTTCTAGTTGATAATATAATCCAGGCAATTCTCCAAACCATCAAAATTCAATGGAGTTCGCAATTTGAAATTCTTAATAGGTCTCCAGGAGATTATCTTGGAATCCTATCTCTTACAGTCTGTGGTCATTTCTGGTCCTCTTACCAGCTAGCTCATAACCATTCATCGAGTTTCTTTCAAAGTAGTGGAACTCCAAGCACACTTCCAGCCTCCAGTTCATAGCTGTTTAATTCCAAATTCAGCAGAAATCTGTGAGTTCTCCGAAAATCTGTCTTCCATTCAATTTGTTACCATTGAGACTTCTACATTCTGTACATCTGAATAGATACCATTTCATGCACAAAGAGGAGTTCTCATTCATATACAGCCCAGTTCATCTTTCAGAATAAACAAGATATACATGGAAAGATATGTACCTTGGGAAATATCCTCCAGATCAACGATATCAAGTCTGCAATTAATCATTGAAAGATCTCATTTTAAATGAAGGAAAAGAGCTCCATACACATGCTTCTCAACACATCACACCAAATTACTGTCCATTTGGCTCAGCAGCATTCTCGGCACAAAACTGTAGTCGGATATATTTCTAGTTGATAATAATCCAGGCAGTTCTTCAAACTGTCAAAATTCAGAGGAGTTGGCAACTGAAAAGTCTTAATAGGTCTGCAGGTGATTATCTTGAAATCCTATCTCTTCCAGTCTGCGGTCATTTCTGGTCCTCTTACCAGCTAGATCATAACCATTCGAGTTTCTTTCAAAGTAGTGGAACTCCACGCACACTTCCAGCCTCCAGTTCAGATCTGTTTAATTCCAAATTCAGCAGAAATCTGCGAGTTCTCTGAAAATCTGTCTTCCATTCAATTTGTTACCACTGAGACTTCTACATTCTGTACATCTGAATAGATACCATTTCATGTACAAAGAGGAGTTTTCATTCATATACAGCCCAGTTCATCTTTCAGAAAACACAAGATATACATGGAAAGATATGTACCTTGGGAAATATCCTCCAGATCAACGATATCAAGTCTGCAATTAATCATTGAAAGATCTCTTTTCAAATGAAGGAAAATAGCTCCATACACATGCTTCTCAACAGATCACACCAAATTTATGTCCATTTGGCTCAGCAGCATTCTCGGCACAAAACTGTATTCGGATATATTTCTAGTTGATAATAATCCAGGCAGTTCTTCAAGCTGTCAAAATTCAGAGGAGTTGGCAACTGTAAAGTCTTAATAGGTCTGCAGGTGATTATCTTGAAATCCTATCTCTTCCAGTCTGCGGTCATTTCTGGTCCTCTTACCAGTTGGCTTTAGCTCATAACCATTCATCGAGTTTCTTTCAAAGTAGTGGAACTGCACACACATTTCCAGCCTCCGGTCCAGATCTGTTTGATTTCAAATTCAGCAGAAATCTGCGAGTTCTCTGAAAAGCTGTCTTCCATTCAATTTGTTACCATTGAGACTTCTAGATTCTGTACATCTGAATAGACACCATTTCATGTACAGAGAGGAGTTTTGATTCATACAATGTCCAATTCATCACTAAGAAAACACAAGATATACATGGAAAGCTATTACCTTGAGAAATATCCTCCAGGTCAATGATATCAAGTCTCCAATTGGTTATATTTCTAGTTGATAATATAATCCAGGCAATTCTCCAAACCATCAAAATTCAATGGAGTTCGCAATTTGAAATTCTTAATAGGTCTCCAGGTGATTATCTTGGAATCCTATCTCTTCCAGTCTGTGGTCATTTCAGGTCCTCTTACCAGCTAGCTCATAACCATTCATCGAGTTTCTTTCAAAGTAGTGGAACTCCACGCACACTTCCAGCCTCCAGTTCATAGCGGTTTAATTCCAAATTCAGCAGAAATCTGTGAGTTCTCTGAAAATCTGTCTTCCATTCAATTTGTTACCATTGAGACTTCTACATTCTGTACATCTGAATAGATACCATTTCATGTACAAAGAGGAGTTTTCATTCATATACAGCCCAGTTCATCTTTCAGAAAACACAAGATATACATGGAAAGATATGTACCTTGGGAAATATCGTCCAGATCAATGATATCAAGTCTGCAATTAATCATTGAAAGGTCTCATTTCAAATGAAGGAAAATAGCTCCATACACACGCTTCTCAACAAATCACACCAAATTTATGTCCATTTGGCTCAGCAGCATTCTTGGCACAAAACTGTATTCGGATATATTTCTAGTTGATAATAATCCAGGCAGTTCTTCAAACTGTCAAAATTCAGAGGAGTTGGCAACTGAAAAGTCTTAGTAGGTCTGCGGGTGATTATCTTGAAATCCTATCTCTTCCAGTCTGCGGTCATTTCTGGTCCTCTTACCAGTTAGCTCATAACCATTCATCGAGTTTCTTTCAAAGTAGTGGAACTGCACACACATTTCCAGCCTCCAGTCCAGATCTCTTTAATTCCAAATTCAGCAGAAATCTGCGAGTTCTCTGAAAAGCTGTCTTCCATTCAATTTGTTACCTTTGAGACTTCTAGATTCTGTACATCTGAATAGACACCATTTCATGTACAAAGAGGAGTTTTGATTCATACAAGGCCCAATTCATCATTAAGAAAACACAAGATATACATGGAAAGCTATTACCTTGAGAAATATCCTCCAGGTCAATGATATCAAGTCTCCAATTGGTTATATTTCTAGTTGATAATATAATCCAGGCAATTCTCCAAACCATCAAAATTCAATGGAGTTCGCAATTTGAAATTCTTAATAGGCCTCCAGGTGATTATCTTGGAATCCTATCTCTTCCAGTCTGTGGTCATTTCTGGTCCTCTTACCAGCTAGCTCATAACCATTCATCGAGTTTCTTTCAAAGTAGTGGAACTCCACGCACACTTCCAGCCTCCAGTTCATATCTGTTTAATTCCAAATTCAGCAGAAATCTGTGAGTTCTCCGAAAATCTGTCTTCCATTCAATTTGTTACCATTGAGACTTCTACATTCTGTACATCTGAATAGATACCATTTCATGTACAAAGAGGAGTTTTCATCCATATACAGCCCAGTTCATCTTTCAGAATAAACAAGATATACATGGAAAGATATGTACCTTGGGAAATATCCTCCAGATCAACGATATCAAGTCTGCAATTAATCATTGAAAGATCTCATTTTAAATGAAGGAAAATAGCTCCATACACATGCTTCTCAACACATCACACCAAATTACTGTCCATTTGGCTCAGCAGCATTCTCGGCACAAAACTGTATTCGGATATATTTCTAGTTGATAATAATCCAGGCAGTTCTTCAAACTGTCAAAATTCAGAGGAGTTGGCAACTGAAAAGTCTTAATAGGTCTGCAGGTGATTATCTTGAAATCCTATCTCTTCCAGTCTGCGGTCATTTCTGGTCCTCTTACCAGCTAGATCATAACCATTCGAGTTTCTTTCAAAGTAGTGGAACTCCACGCACACTTCCAGCCTCCAGTTCAGATCTGTTTAATTCCAAATTCAGCAGAAATCTGCGAGTTCTCTGAAAATCTGTCTTCCATTCAATTTGTTACCACTGAGACTTCTACATTCTGTACATCTGAATAGATACCATTTCATGTACAAAGAGGAGTTTTCATTCATATACAGCCCAGTTCATCTTTCTGAAAACACAAGATATACATGGAAAGATATGTACCTTGGGAAATATCCTCCAGATCAACGATATCAAGTCTGCAATTAATCATTGAAAGATCTCTTTTCAAATGAAGGAAAATAGCTCCATACACATGCTTCTCAACAGATCACACCAAATTTATGTCCATTTGGCTCAGCAGCATTCTCGGCACAAAACTGTATTCGGATATATTTCTAGTTGATAATAATCCAGGCAGTTCTTCAAGCTGTCAAAATTCAGAGGAGTTGGCAACTGTAAAGTCTTAATAGGTCTGCAGGTGATTATCTTGAAATCCTATCTCTTCCAGTCTGCGGTCATTTCTGGTCCTCTTACCAGTTGGCTTTAGCTCATAACCATTCATCGAGTTTCTTTCAAAGTAGTGGAACTGCACACACATTTCCAGCCTCCGGTCCAGATCTGTTTGATTTCAAATTCAGCAGAAATCTGCGAGTTCTCTGAAAAGCTGTCTTCCATTCAATTTGTTACCATTGAGACTTCTAGATTCTGTACATCTGAATAGACACCATTTCATGTACAGAGAGGAGTTTTGATTCATACAATGTCCAATTCATCACTAAGAAAACACAAGATATACATGGAAAGCTATTACCTTGAGAAATATCCTCCAGGTCAATGATATCAAGTCTCCAATTGGTTATATTTCTAGTTGATAATATAATCCAGGCAATTCTCCAAACCATCAAAATTCAATGGAGTTCGCAATTTGAAATTCTTAATAGGTCTCCAGGTGATTATCTTGGAATCCTATCTCTTACAGTCTGTGGTCATTTCTGGTCCTCTTACCAGCTAGCTCATAACCATTCATCGAGTTTCTTTCAAAGTAGTGGAACTCCACGCACACTTCCAGCCTCCAGTTCATAGCTGTTTAATTCCAAATTCAGCAGAAATCTGTGAGTTCTCTGAAAATCTGTCTTCCATTCAATTTGTTACCATTGAGACTTCTACATTCTGTACATCTGAATAGATACCATTTCATGTACAAAGAGGAGTTTTGATTCATATACAGCCCAGTTCATCTTTCAGAATAAACAAGATATACATGGAAAGATATGTACCTTGGGAAATATCCTCCAGATCAACGATATCAAGTCTGCAATTAATCATTGAAAGATCTCATTTCAAATGAAGGAAAATAGCTCCATACACACGCTTCTCAACAGATCACACCAAATTTATGTCCATTTAGCTCAGCAGCATTCTCGGCACAAAACTGTATTCGGATATATTTCTAGTTGATAATAATCCAGGCAGTTCTTCAAACTGTCAAAATTCAGAGGAGTTGGCAACTGAAAAGTCTTAGTAGGTCTGCAGGTGATTATCTTGAAATCCTATTTCCAGTCTGCGGTCATTTCTGGTCCTCTTACCAGTTAGCTCATAACCATTCATCGAGTTTCTTTCAAAGTAGTGGAACTGCACACACATTTCCAGCCTCCAGTCCAGATCTCTTTAATTCCAAATTCAGCAGAAATCTGCGAGTTCTCTGAAAAGCTGTCTTCCATTCAATTTGTTACCTTTGAGACTTCTAGATTCTGTACATCTGAATAGACACCATTTCATGTACAAAGAGGAGTTTTGATTCATACAAGGCCCAATTCATCATTAAGAAAACACAAGATATACATGGAAAGCTATTACCTTGAGAACAATCCTCCAGGTCAATGATATCAAGTCTCCAATTGGTTATATTTCTAGTTGATCATATAATCCAAGCAATTCTCCAAACCATCAAAATTCAATGGAGTTCGCAATTTGAAATTCTTAATAGGTCTCCAGGTGATTATCTTGGAATCCTATCTCTTCCAGTCTGTGGTCATTTCAGGTCCTCTTACCAGCTAGCTCATAACCATTCATCGAGTTTCTTTCAAAGTAGTGGAACTCCACGCACACTTCCAGCCTCCAGTTCATAGCGGTTTAATTCCAAATTCAGCAGAAATCTGTGAGTTCTCTGAAAATCTGTCTTCCATTCAATTTGTTACCATTGAGACTTCTACATTCTGTACATCTGAATAGATACCATTTCATGTACAAAGAGGAGTTTTCATTCATATACAGCCCAGTTCATCTTTCAGAAAACACAAGATATACATGGAAAGATATGTACCTTGGGAAATATCCTCCAGATCAACGATATCAAGTCTGCAATTAATCATTGAAAAATCTCTTTTCAAATGAAGGAAAATAGCTCCATACACATGCTTCTCAACAGATCACACCAAATTTATGTCCATTTGGCTCAGCAGCATTCTCGGCACAAAACTGTATTCGGATATATTTCTAGTTGATAATAATCCAGGCAGTTCTTCAAGCTGTCAAAATTCAGAGGAGTTGGCAACTGTAAAGTCTTAATAGGTCTGCAGGTGATTATCTTGAAATCCTATCTCTTCCAGTCTGCGGTCATTTCTGGTCCTCTTACCAGTTAGCTTTAGCTCATAACCATTCATCGAGTTTCTTTCAAAGTAGTGGAACTGCACACACATTTCCAGCCTCCGGTCCAGATCTGTTTGATTTCAAATTCAGCAGAAATCTGCGAGTTCTCTGAAAAGCTGTCTTCCATTCAATTTGTTACCATTGAGACTTCTAGATTCTGTACATCTGAATAGACACCATTTCATGTACAGAGAGGAGTTTTGATTCATACAATGTCCAATTCATCACTAAGAAAACACAAGATATACATGGAAAGCTATTACCTTGAGAAATATCCTCCAGGTCAATGATATCAAGTCTCCAATTGGTTATATTTCTAGTTGATAATATAATCCAGGCAATTCTCCAAACCATCAAAATTCAATGGAGTTCGCAATTTGAAATTCTTAATAGGTCTCCAGGTGATTATCTTGGAATCCTATCTCTTCCAGTCTGTGGTCATTTCAGGTCCTCTTACCAGCAAGCTCATAACCATTCATCGAGTTTCTTTCCAAGTAGTGGAACTCCACGCACACTTCCAGCCTCCAGTTCATATCTGTTTAATTCCAAATTCAGCAGAAATCTGTGAGTTCTCTGAAAATCTGTCTTCCATTCAATTTGTTACCATTGAGACTTCTACATTCTGTACATCTGAACAGATACCATTTCATGTACAAAGAGGAGTTTTCATTCATATACAGCCCAGTTCATCTTTCAGAAAACACAAGATATACATGGAAAGATATGTACCTTGGGAAATATCGTCCAGATCAATGATATCAAGTCTGCAATTAATCATTGAAAGGTCTCATTTCAAATGAAGGAAAATAGCTCCATACACACGCTTCTCAACAAATCACACCAAATTTATGTCCATTTGGCTCAGCAGCATTCTCGGCACAAAACTGTATTCGGATATATTTCTAGTTGATAATAATCCAGGCAGTTCTTCAAACTGTCAAAATTCAGAGGAGTTGGCAACTGAAAAGTCTTAGTAGGTCTGCGGGTGATTATCTTGAAATCCTATCTCTTCCAGTCTGCGGTCATTTCTGGTCCTCTTACCAGTTAGCTCATAACCATTCATCGAGTTTCTTTCAAAGTAGTGGAACTGCACACACATTTCCAGCCTCCAGTCCAGATCTCTTTAATTCCAAATTCAGCAGAAATCTGCGAGTTCTCTGAAAAGCTGTCTTCCATTCAATTTGTTACCTTTGAGACTTCTAGATTCTGTACATCTGAATAGACACCATTTCATGTACAAAGAGGAGTTTTGATTCATACAAGGCCCAATTCATCATTAAGAAAACACAAGATATACATGGAAAGCTATTACCTTGAGAAATATCCTCCAGGTCAATGATATCAAGTCTCCAATTGGTTATATTTCTAGTTGATAATATAATCCAGGCAATTCTCCAAACCATCAAAATTCAATGGAGTTCGCAATTTGAAATTCTTAATAGGCCTCCAGGTGATTATCTTGGAATCCTATCTCTTCCAGTCTGTGGTCATTTCTGGTCCTCTTACCAGCTAGCTCATAACCATTCATCGAGTTTCTTTCAAAGTAGTGGAACTCCACGCACACTTCCAGCCTCCAGTTCATATCTGTTTAATTCCAAATTCAGCAGAAATCTGTGAGTTCTCCGAAAATCTGTCTTCCATTCAATTTGTTACCATTGAGACTTCTACATTCTGTACATCTGAATAGATACCATTTCATGTACAAAGAGGAGTTTTCATCCATATACAGCCCAGTTCATCTTTCAGAATAAACAAGATATACATGGAAAGATATGTACCTTGGGAAATATCCTCCAGATCAACGATATCAAGTCTGCAATTAATCATTGAAAGATCTCATTTTAAATGAAGGAAAATAGCTCCATACACATGCTTCTCAACACATCACACCAAATTACTGTCCATTTGGCTCAGCAGCATTCTCGGCACAAAACTGTATTCGGATATATTTCTAGTTGATAATAATCCAGGCAGTTCTTCAAACTGTCAAAATTCAGAGGAGTTGGCAACTGAAAAGTCTTAATAGGTCTGCAGGTGATTATCTTGAAATCCTATCTCTTCCAGTCTGCGGTCATTTCTGGTCCTCTTACCAGGTAGATCATAACCATTCGAGTTTCTTTCAAAGTAGTGGAACTCCACGCACACTTCCAGCCTCCAGTTCAGATCTGTTTAATTCCAAATTCAGCAGAAATCTGCGAGTTCTCTGAAAATCTGTCTTCCATTCAATTTGTTACCACTGAGACTTCTACATTCTGTACATCTGAATAGATACCATTTCATGTACAAAGAGGAGTTTTCATTCATATACAGCCCAGTTCATCTTTCAGAAAACACAAGATATACATGGAAAGATATGTACCTTGGGAAATATCCTCCAGATCAACGATATCAAGTCTGCAATTAATCATTGAAAGATCTCTTTTCAAATGAAGGAAAATAGCTCCATACACATGCTTCTCAACAGATCACACCAAATTTATGTCCATTTGGCTCAGCAGCATTCTCGGCACAAAACTGTATTCGGATATATTTCTAGTTGATAATAATCCAGGCAGTTCTTCAAGCTGTCAAAATTCAGAGGAGTTGGCAACTGTAAAGTCTTAATAGGTCTGCAGGTGATTATCTTGAAATCCTATCTCTTCCAGTCTGCGGTCATTTCTGGTCCTCTTACCAGTTGGCTTTAGCTCATAACCATTCATCGAGTTTCTTTCAAAGTAGTGGAACTGCACACACATTTCCAGCCTCCGGTCCAGATCTGTTTGATTTCAAATTCAGCAGAAATCTGCGAGTTCTCTGAAAAGCTGTCTTCCATTCAATTTGTTACCATTGAGATTTCTAGATTCTGTACATCTGAATAGACACCATTTCATGTACAGAGAGGAGTTTTGATTCATACAATGTCCAATTCATCACTAAGAAAACACAAGATATACATGGAAAGCTATTACCTTGAGAAATATCCTCCAGGTCAATGATATCAAGTCTCCAATTGGTTATATTTCTAGTTGATAATATAATCCAGGCAATTCTCCAAACCATCAAAATTCAATGGAGTTCGCAATTTGAAATTCTTAATAGGTCTCCAGGAGATTATCTTGGAATCCTATCTCTTACAGTCTGTGGTCATTTCTGGTCCTCTTACCAGCTAGCTCATAACCATTCATCGAGTTTCTTTCAAAGTAGTGGAACTCCACGCACACTTCCAGCCTCCAGTTCATAGCTGTTTAATTCCAAATTCAGCAGAAATCTGTGAGTTCTCTGAAAATCTGTCTTCCATTCAATTTGTTACCATTGAGACTTCTACATTCTGTACATCTGAATAGATACCATTTCATGTACAAAGAGGAGTTTTGATTCATATACAGCCCAGTTCATCTTTCAGAATAAACAAGATATACATGGAAAGATATGTACCTTGGGAAATATCCTCCAGATCAACGATATCAAGTCTGCAATTAATCATTGAAAGATCTCATTTCAAATGAAGGAAAATAGCTCCATACACACGCTTCTCAACAGATCACACCAAATTTATGTCCATTTAGCTCAGCAGCATTCTCGGCACAAAACTGTATTCGGATATATTTCTAGTTGATAATAATCCAGGCAGTTCTTCAAACTGTCAAAATTCAGAGGAGTTGGCAACTGAAAAGTCTTAGTAGGTCTGCAGGTGATTATCTTGAAATCCTATTTCCAGTCTGCGGTCATTTCTGGTCCTCTTACCAGTTAGCTCATAACCATTCATCGAGTTTCTTTCAAAGTAGTGGAACTGCACACACATTTCCAGCCTCCAGTCCAGATCTCTTTAATTCCAAATTCAGCAGAAATCTGCGAGTTCTCTGAAAAGCTGTCTTCCATTCAATTTGTTACCTTTGAGACTTCTAGATTCTGTACATCTGAATAGACACCATTTCATGTACAAAGAGGAGTTTTGATTCATACAAGGCCCAATTCATCATTAAGAAAACACAAGATATACATGGAAAGCTATTACCTTGAGAACAATCCTCCAGGTCAATGATATCAAGTCTCCAATTGGTTATATTTCTAGTTGATCAATTCTCCAAACCATCAAAATTCAATGGAGTTCGCAATTTGAAATTCTTAATAGGTCTCCAGGTGATTATCTTGGAATCCTATCTCTTCCAGTCTGTGGTCATTTCAGGTCCTCTTACCAGCTAGCTCATAACCATTCATCGAGTTTCTTTCAAAGTAGTGGAACTCCACGCACACTTTCAGCCTCCAGTTCATAGCGGTTTAATTCCAAATTCAGCAGAAATCTGTGAGTTCTCCGAAAATCTGTCTTCCATTCAATTTGTTACCATTGAGACTTCTACATTCTGTACATCTGAATAGATACCATTTCATGTACAAAGAGGAGTTTTCATTCATATACAGCCCAGTTCATCTTTCAGAATAAACAAGATATACATGGAAAGATATGTACCTTGGGAAATATCCTCCAGATCAACGATATCAAGTCTGCAATTAATCATTGAAAGATCTCATTTTAAATGAAGGAAAATAGCTCCATACACATGCTTCTCAACACATCACACCAAATTACTGTCCATTTGGCTCAGCAGCATTCTCGGCACAAAACTGTATTCGGATATATTTCTAGTTGATAATAATCCAGGCAGTTCTTCAAACTGTCAAAATTCAGAGGAGTTGGCAACTGAAAAGTCTTAATAGGTCTGCAGGTGATTATCTTGAAATCCTATCTCTTCCAGTCTGCGGTCATTTCTGGTCCTCTTACCAGCTAGATCATAACCATTCGAGTTTCTTTCAAAGTAGTGGAACTCCACGCACATTTCCAGCCTCCAGTCCAGATCTCTTTAATTCCAAATTCAGCAGAAATCTGCAAGTTCTCTGAAAAGCTGTCTTCCATTCAATTTGTTACCTTTGAGACTTCTAGATTCTGTACATCTGAATAGACACCATTTCATGTACAAAGAGGAGTTTTGATTCAGACAAGGCCCAATTCATCATTAAGAAAACACAAGATATACATGGAAAACTATTACCTTGAGAACAATCCTCCAGGTCAATGATATCAAGTCTCCAATTGGTTATATTTCTAGTTGATCATATAATCCAAGTAATTCTCCAAACCATCAAAATTCAATGGAGTTCGCAATTTGAAATTCTTAATAGGTCTCCAGGTGATTATCTTGGAATCCTATCTCTTCCAGTCTGTGGTCATTTCAGGTCCTCTTACCAGCTAGCTCATAACCATTCATCGAGTTTCTTTCAAAGTAGTGGAACTCCACGCACACTTCCAGCCTCCAGTTCATAGCGGTTTAATTCCAAATTCAGCAGAAATCTGTGAGTTCTCTGAAAATCTGTCTTCCATTCAATTTGTTACCATTGAGACTTCTACATTCTGTACATCTGAATAGATACCATTTCATGTACAAAGAGGAGTTTTCATTCATATACAGCCCAGTTCATCTTTCAGAAAACACAAGATATACATGGAAAGATATGTACCTTGGGAAATATCGTCCAGATCAATGATATCAAGTCTGCAATTAATCATTGAAAGGTCTCATTTCAAATGAAGGAAAATAGCTCCATACACACGCTTCTCAACAAATCACCCCAAATTTATGTCCATTTGGCTCAGCAGCATTCTCGGCACAAAACTGTATTCGGATATATTTCTAGTTGATAATAATCCAGGCAGTTCTTCAAACTGTCAAAATTCAGAGGAGTTGGCAACTGAAAAGTCTTAGTAGGTTTGCGGGTGATTATCTTGAAATCCTATCTCTTCCAGTCTGCGGTCATTTCTGGTCCTCTTACCAGTTAGCTCATAACCATTCATCGAGTTTCTTTCAAAGTAGTGGAACTGCACACACATTTCCAGCCTCCAGTCCAGATCTGTTTAATTCCAAATTCAGCAGAAATCTGCGAGTTCTCTGAAAAGCTGTCTTCCATTCAATTTGTTACCTTTGAGACTTCTAGATTCTGTACATCTGAATAGACACCATTTCATGTACAAAGAGGAGTTTTGATTCATACAAGGCCCAATTCATCATTAAGAAAACACAAGATATACATGGAAAGCTATTACCTTGAGAAATATCCTCCAGGTCAATGATATCAAGTCTCCAATTGGTTATATTTCTAGTTGATAATATAATCCAGGCAATTCTCCAAACCATCAAAATTCAATGGAGTTCGCAATTTGAAATTCTTAATAGGCCTCCAGGTGATTATCTTGGAATCCTATCTCTTCCAGTCTGTGGTCATTTCTGGTCCTCTTACCAGCTAGCTCATAACCATTCATCGAGTTTCTTTCAAAGTAGTGGAACTCCACGCACACTTCCAGCCTCCAGTTCATATCTGTTTAATTCCAAATTCAGCAGAAATCTGTGAGTTCTCCGAAAATCTGTCTTCCATTCAATTTGTTACCATTGAGACTTCTACATTCTGTACATCTGAATAGATACCATTTCATGTACAAAGAGGAGTTTTCATTCATATACAGCCCAGTTCATCTTTCAGAATAAACAAGATATACATGGAAAGATATGTACCTTGGGAAATATCCTCCAGATCAACGATATCAAGTCTGCAATTAATCATTGAAAGATCTCATTTTAAATGAAGGAAAATAGCTCCATACACATGCTTCTCAACACATCACACCAAATTACTGTCCATTTGGCTCAGCAGCATTCTCGGCACAAAACTGTATTCGGATATATTTCTAGTTGATAATAATCCAGGCAGTTCTTCAAACTGTCAAAATTCAGAGGAGTTGGCAACTGAAAAGTCTTAATAGGTCTGCAGGTGATTATCCTGAAATCCTATCTCTTCCAGTCTGCGGTCATTTCTGGTCCTCTTACCAGCTAGATCATAACCATTCGAGTTTCTTTCAAAGTAGTGGAACTCCACGCACACTTCCAGCCTCCAGTTCAGATCTGTTTAATTCCAAATTCAGCAGAAATCTGCGAGTTCTCTGAAAATCTGTCTTCCATTCAATTTGTTACCATTGAGACTTCTACATTCTGTACATCTGAATAGATACCATTTCATGTACAAAGAGGAGTTTTCATTCATATACAGCCCAGTTCATCTTTCAGAAAACACAAGATATACATGGAAAGATATGTACCTTGGGAAATATCCTCCAGATCAACGATATCAAGTCTGCAATTAATCATTGAAAGATCTCTTTTCAAATGAAGGAAAATAGCTCCATACACATGCTTCTCAACAGATCACACCAAATTTATGTCCATTTGGCTCAGCAGCATTCTCGGCACAAAACTGTATTCGGATATATTTCTAGTTGATAATAATCCAGGCAGTTCTTCAAGCTGTCAAAATTCAGAGGAGTTGGCAACTGTAAAGTCTTAATAGGTCTGCAGGTGATTATCTTGAAATCCTATCTCTTCCAGTCTGCGGTCATTTCTGGTCCTCTTACCAGTTGGCTTTAGCTCATAACCATTCATCGAGTTTCTTTCAAAGTAGTGGAACTGCACACACATTTCCAGCCTCCGGTCCAGATCTGTTTGATTTCAAATTCAGCAGAAATCTGCGAGTTCTCTGAAAAGCTGTCTTCCATTCAATTTGTTACCATTGAGACTTCTAGATTCTGTACATCTGAATAGACACCATTTCATGTACAAAGAGGAGTTTTGATTCATACAAGGCCCAATTCATCACTAAGAAAACACAAGATATACATGGAAAGCTACTACCTTGAGAAAAATCCTCCAGGTCAACGATATCAAGTCTCCAATTGCTCAGCAGCATTCTCGGCACAAAACTGAATTCGGTTATATTTCTAGTTGATAATATAATCCAGGCAATTCTCCAAACCGTCAAAATTCAAAGGAGTTGGCAATTTCAAATTCTTAATAGGTCTCCAGGTGATTATATTGGAATCCTATCTCTTCCAGTCTGTGGTCATTTCTGGTCCTCTTACCAGCTAGTTCATAACCATTCATCCAGTTTCTTTCAATGTAGTGGAACTCCACGCACACTTCCAGCCTCCAGTTCAGATCTGTTTAATTCCAAATTCAGCAGAAATCTGTGAGTTCTCTGAAAATCTGTCTTCCATTCAATTTTTTACCATTGAGACTTCTAGATTCTGTACATCTGAATAGATTCCATTTCATGTACAAAGAGGTGTTTTGATTCATATACAGCCTAGTTCATCTTTCAGAAAAAACAAGATATACATGGAAAGATATGTACCTTGGTAAATATCCTCCAGATCAATGATATCAAGTCTGCAATTAACCATTGAAAGATCTCATTTCAAATGAAGGAAAAGAGCTCCATACGCATGCTTCTCAACAGATCACCCCAAATTACTGTCCATTTGGCTCAGCAGCATTCTCGGCACAAAACTGTATTCGGATATATTTCTAGTTGATAATAATCCAGGCAGTTCTTCAAACTGTCAAAATTCAGAGGAGTTGGCAACTGAAAAGTCTTAATAGGTCTGCAGGTGATTATCTTGAAATCCTATCTCTTCCAGTCTGCGGTCATTTCTGGTGCTCTTACCAGTTAGCTCATAACCATTCATCGAGTTTCTTTCAAAGTATTGGAACTGCACACACATTTCCAGCCTCCAGTCCAGATCTGTTTAATTCCAAATTCAGCAGAATTCTGCGAGTTCTCTGAAAAGCTGTCTTCCATTCAATTTGTTACCTTTGAGACTTCTAGATTCTGTACATCTGAATAGACACCATTTCATGTGCAAAGAGGAGTTTTGATTCATACAAGGCCCAATTCATCATTAAGAAAACACAAGATATACATGGAAAGCTATTACCTTGAGAAATATCCTCCAGGTCAATGATATCAAGTCTCCAATTGCTCAGGAGCATTCTTGGCACAAAACTGAATTCAGTTATATTTCTAGTTGATAATATAATCCAAGCAATTCTCCAAACTGTTAAAATTCAAAGGAGTTGGCAATTTGAAATTCTTAATAGGTCTCCAGGTGATTATCTTGGAATCCTATCTCTTCCAGTCTGTGGTCATTTCTGGTCCTCTTACCAGTTAGCTCATAACCATTCATCGAGTTTCTTTCAAAGTAGTGGAACTGCACACACATTTCCAACCTCCAGTCCAGATCTGTTTAATTCCAAATTCAGCAGAAATCTGCGAGTTCTCTGAAAAGCTGTCTTCCATTCAATTTGTTACCATTGAGACTTCTAGATTCTGTACATCTGAATAGACACCATTTCATGTAGAAAGAGGAGTTTTGATTCATACAAGGACCAATTCATCACTAAGAAAACACAAGATATACATGGAAAGCTATTACCTTGAGAAATATCCTCAGGTCAATGATATCAAGTCTCCAATTGGTTATTTTTCTAGTTGATAATATAATCCAGGCAATTCTCCAAACCATCAAAATTCAATGGAGTTCGCAATTTGAAATTCTTAATAGGTCTCCAGGTAATTATCTTGGAATCCTATCTCTTCCAGTCTGTGGTCATTTCTGGTCCTCTTACCAGCTAGCTCATAACCATTCATCGAGTTTCTTTCAAAGTAGTGGAACTCCACGCACACTTCCAGCCTCCAGTTCATATCTGTTTAATTCGAAATTCAGCAGAAATCTGCGAGTTCTCTGAAAAGCTGTCTTCCATTCAATTTGTTACCTTTGAGACTTCTAGATTCTGTACATCTGAATAGACACCATTTCATGTACAAAGAGGAGTTTTGATTCATACAAGGCCCAATTCATCATTAAGAAAACACAAGATATACATGGAAAGCTATTACCTTGAGAACAATCCTCCAGGTCAATGATATCAAGTCTCCAATTGGTTATATTTCTAGTTGATCATATAATCCAAGCAATTCTCCAAACCATCAAAATTCAATGGAGTTCGCAATTTGAAATTCTTAATAGGTCTCCAGGTGATTATCTTGGAATCCTATCTCTTCCAGTCTGTGGTCATTTCAGGTCCTCTTACCAGCTAGCTCATAACCATTCATCGAGTTTCTTTCAAAGTAGTGGAACTCCACGCACACTTCCAGCCTCCAGTTAATAGCGGTTTAATTCCAAATTCAGCAGAAATCTGTGAGTTCTCTGAAAATCTGTCTTCCATTCAATTTGTTACCATTGAGACTTCTACATTCTGTACATCTGAATAGATACCATTTCATGTACAAAGAGGAGTTTTCATTCATATACAGCCCAGTTCATCTTTCAGAAAACACAAGATATACATGGAAAGATATGTACCTTGGGAAATATCGTCCAGATCAATGATATCAAGTCTGCAATTAATCATTGAAAGGTCTCATTTCAAATGAAGGAAAATAGCTCCATACACACGCTTCTCAACAAATCACACCAAATTTATGTCCATTTGGCTCAGCAGCATTCTCGGCACAAAACTGTATTCGGATATATTTCTAGTTGATAATAATCCAGGCAGTTCTTCAAACTGTCAAAATTCAGAGGAGTTGGCAACTGAAAAGTCTTAGTAGGTCTGCGGGTGATTATCTTGAAATCCTATCTCTTCCAGTCTGCGGTCATTTCTGGTCCTCTTACCAGTTAGCTCATAACCATTCATCGAGTTTCTTTCAAAGTAGTGGAACTGCACACACATTTCCAGCCTCCAGTCCAGATCTGTTTAATTCCAAATTCAGCAGAAATCTGCGAGTTCTCTGAAAAGCTGTCTTCCATTCAATTTGTTACCTTTGAGACTTCTAGATTCTGTACATCTGAATAGACACCATTTCATGTACAAAGAGGAGTTTTGATTCATACAAGGCCCAATTCATCATTAAGAAAACACAAGATATACATGGAAAGCTATTACCTTGAGAAATATCCTCCAGGTCAATGATATCAAGTCTCCAATTGGTTATATTTCTAGTTGATAATATAATCCAGGCAATTCTCCAAACCATCAAAATTCAATGGAGTTCGCAATTTGAAATTCTTAATAGGCCTCCAGGTGATTATCTTGGAATCCTATCTCTTCCAGTCTGTGGTCATTTCTAGTCCTCTTACCAGCTAGCTCATAACCATTCATCGAGTTTCTTTCAAAGTAGTGGAACTCCACGCACACTTCCAGCCTCCAGTTCATATCTGTTTAATTCCAAATTCAGCAGAAATCTGTGAGTTCTCTGAAAATCTGTCTTCCATTCAATTTGTTACCATTGAGACTTCTACATTCTGTACATCTGAATAGATACCATTTCATGTACAAAGAGGAGTTTTCATTCATATACAGCCCAGTTCATCTTTCAGAATAAACAAGATATACATGGAAAGATATGTACCTTGGGAAATATCCTCCAGATCAACGATATCAAGTCAGCAATTAATCATTGAAAGATCTCATTTTAAATGAAGGAAAATAGCTCCATACACATGCTTCTCAACACATCACACCAAATTACTGTCCATTTGGCTCAGCAGCATTCTCGGCACAAAACTGTATTCGGATATATTTCTAGTTGATAATAATCCAGGCAGTTCTTCAAACTGTCAAAATTCAGAGGAGTTGGCAACTGAAAAGTCTTAATAGGTCTGCAGGTGATTATCTTGAAATCCTATCTCTTCCAGTCTGCGGTCATTTCTGGTCCTCTTACCAGCTAGCTCATAACCATTCATCGAGTTTCGTTCAAAGTAGTGGAACTCCACGCACACTTCCAGCCTCCAGTTCAGATCTGTTTAATTCCAAATTCAGCAGAAATCTGCGAGTTCTCTGAAAATCTGTCTTCCATTCAATTTGTTACCATTGAGACTTCTACATTCTGTACATCTGAATAGATACCATTTCATGTACAAAGAGGAGTTTTCATTCATATACAGCCCAGTTCATCTTTCAGAAAACACACGATATACATGGAAAGATATGTACCTTGGGAAATATCCTCCAGATCAACGATATCAAGTCTGCAATTAATCATTGAAAGATCTCATTTCAAATGAAGGAAAATAGCTCCATACACACGCTTCTCAACAGATCACACCAAATTTATGTCCATTTGGCTCAGCAGCATTCTCGGCACAAAACTGTATTCGGATATATTACTAGTTGATAATAATCCAGGCAGTTCTTCAAACTGTCAAAATTCAGAGGAGTTGGCAACTGAAAAGTCTTAGTAGGTCTGCAGGTGATTATCTTGAAATCCTATCTCTTCCAGTCTGCGGTCATTTCTGGTCCTGTTTCCAGTTAGCTCATAACCATTCATCGAGTTTCTTTCAAAGTAGTGGAACTGCACACACATTTCCAGCCTCCAGTCCAGATCTGTTTAATTCCAAATTCAGCAGAAATCTGCGAGTTCTCTGAAAAGCTGTCTTCCATTCAATTTGTTACCTTTGAGACTTCTAGATTCTGTACAACTGAACAGACACCATTTCATGTACAAAGAGGAGTTTTGATTCATACAAGGCCCAATTCATCATTAAAAAAACACAAGATATACATGGAAAGCTATTACCTTGAGAAATATCCTCCAGGTCAATGATATCAAGTCTCCAATTGCTCAGGAGCATTCTTGGCACAAAACTGAATTCGGTTATATTTCTAGTTGATAATATATTCTAAGCAATTCTCCAAACCGTTAAAATTCAAAGGAGTTGGCAATTTCAAATTCTTAATAGGTCTTCTGGTGATTATCTTGGAATCCTATCTCTTCCAGTCTGTGGTCATTTCTGGTCCTCTTACCAGTTAGCTCATAACCATTCATCGAGTTTCTTTCAAAGTAGTGAAACTGCACACACACTTCCAGCCTCCAGTCCAGATCTGTTTAATTCCAAATTCAGCAGAAATCTGCGAGTTCTCTGAAAAGCTGTCTTCCATTCAATTTGTTACCATTGAGACTTCTAGATTCTGTACATCTGAATAGACACCATTTCATGTACAGAGAGGAGTTTTGATTCATACAATGTCCAATTCATCACTAAGAAAACACAAGATATACAGGGAAAGCTATTACCTTGAGAAATATCCTCCAGGTCAATGATATCAAGTCTCCAATTGGTTATATTTCTAGTTGATCATATAATCCAAGCAATTCTCCAAACCATCAAAATTCAATGGAGTTCGCAATTTGAAATTCTTAATAGGTCTCCAGGTGATTATCTTGGAATCCTATCTCTTCCAGTCTGTGGTCATTTCAGGTCCTCTTACCAGCTAGCTCATAACCATTCATCGAGTTTCTTTCAAAGTAGTGGAACTCCACGCACACTTCCAGCCTCCAGTCCAGATCTGTTTAATTCCAAATTCAGCAGAAATCTGCGAGTTCTCTGAAAAGCTGTCTTCCATTCAATTTGTTACCATTGAGACTTCTAGATTCTGTACATCTGAATAGACACCATTTCATGTACAGAGAGGAGTTTTGATTCATACAATGTCCAATTCATCACTAAGAAAACACAAGATATACATGGAAAGCTATTACCTTGAGAAATATCCAACAGGTCAATGATATCAAGTCTCCAATTGGTTATATTTCTAGTTGATCATATAATCCAAGCAATTCTCCAAACCATCAAAATTCAATGGAGTTCGCAATTTGAAATTCTTAATAGGTCTCCAGGTGATTATCTTGGAATCCTATCTCTTCCAGTCTGTGGACATTTCAGGTCCTCTTACCAGCTAGCTCATAACCATTCATCGAGTTTCTTTCAAAGTAGTTGAACTCCACGCACACTTCCAGCCTCCAGTTCATAGCGGTTTAATTCCAAATTCAGCAGAAATCTGTGAGTTCTCTGAAAATCTGTCTTCCATTCAATTTGTTACCATTGAGACTTCTACATTCTGTACATCTGAATAGATACCATTTCATGTACAAAGAGGAGTTTTCATTCATATACAGCCCAGTTCATCTTTCAGAAAACACAAGATATACATGGAAAGATATGTACCTTGGGAAATATCGTCCAGATCAATGATATCAAGTCTGCAATTAATCATTGAAAGGTCTCATTTCAAATGAAGGAAAATAGCTCCATACACACGCTTCTCAACAAATCACACCAAATTTATGTCCATTTGGCTCAGCAGCATTCTCGGCACAAAACTGTATTCGGATATATTTCTAGTTGATAATAATCCAGGCAGTTCTTCAAACTGTCAAAATTCAGAGGAGTTGGCAACTGAAAAGTCTTAGTAGGTCTGCGGGTGATTATCTTGAAATCCTATCTCTTCCAGTCTGCGGTCATTTCTGGTCCTCTTACCAGTTAGCTCATAACCATTCATCGAGTTTCTTTCAAAGTAGTGGAACTGCACACACATTTCCAGCCTCCAGTCCAGATCTGTTTAATTCCAAATTCAGCAGAAATCTGCGAGTTCTCTGAAAAGCTGTCTTCCATTCAATTTGTTACCTTTGAGACTTCTAGATTCTGTACATCTGAATAGACACCATTTCATGTACAAAGAGGAGTTTTGATTCATACAAGGCCCAATTCATCATTAAGAAAACACAAGATATACATGGAAAGCTATTACCTTGAGAAATATCCTCCAGGTCAATGATATCAAGTCTCCAATTGGTTATATTTCTAGTTGATAATATAATCCAGGCAATTCTCCAAACCATCAAAATTCAATGGAGTTCGCAATTTGAAATTCTTAATAGGCCTCCAGGTGATTATCTTGGAATCCTATCTCTTCCAGTCTGTGGTCATTTCTGGTCCTCTTACCAGCTAGCTCATAACCATTCATCGAGTTTCTTTCAAAGTAGTGGAACTCCAAGCACACTTCCAGCCTCCAGTTCATATCTGTTTAATTCCAAATTCAGCAGAAATCTGTGAGTTCTCCGAAAATCTGTCTTCCATTCAATTTGTTACCATTGAGACTTCTACATTCTGTACATCTGAATAGATACCATTTCATGCACAAAGAGGAGTTCTCATTCATATACAGCCCAGTTCATCTTTCAGAATAAACAAGATATACATGGAAAGATATGTACCTTGGGAAATATCCTCCAGATCAACGATATCAAGTCTGCAATTAATCATTGAAAGATCTCATTTTAAATGAAGGAAAAGAGCTCCATACACATGCTTCTCAACACATCACACCAAATTACTGTCCATTTGGCTCAGCAGCATTCTCGGCACAAAACTGTAGTCGGATATATTTCTAGTTGATAATAATCCAGGCAGTTCTTCAAACTGTCAAAATTCAGAGGAGTTGGCAACTGAAAAGTCTTAATAGGTCTGCAGGTGATTATCTTGAAATCCTATCTCTTCCAGTCTGCGGTCATTTCTGGTCCTCTTACCAGCTAGATCATAACCATTCGAGTTTCTTTCAAAGTAGTGGAACTCCACGCACACTTCCAGCCTCCAGTTCAGATCTGTTTAATTCCAAATTCAGCAGAAATCTGCGAGTTCTCTGAAAATCTGTCTTCCATTCAATTTGTTACCACTGAGACTTCTACATTCTGTACATCTGAATAGATACCATTTCATGTACAAAGAGGAGTTTTCATTCATATACAGCCCAGTTCATCTTTCAGAAAACACAAGATATACATGGAAAGATATGTACCTTGGGAAATATCCTCCAGATCAACGATATCAAGTCTGCAATTAATCATTGAAAGATCTCTTTTCAAATGAAGGAAAATAGCTCCATACACATGCTTCTCAACAGATCACACCAAATTTATGTCCATTTGGCTCAGCAGCATTCTCGGCACAAAACTGTATTCGGATATATTTCTAGTTGATAATAATCCAGGCAGTTCTTCAAGCTGTCAAAATTCAGAGGAGTTGGCAACTGTAAAGTCTTAATAGGTCTGCAGGTGATTATCTTGAAATCCTATCTCTTCCAGTCTGCGGTCATTTCTGGTCCTCTTACCAGTTGGCTTTAGCTCATAACCATTCATCGAGTTTCTTTCAAAGTAGTGGAACTGCACACACATTTCCAGCCTCCGGTCCAGATCTGTTTGATTTCAAATTCAGCAGAAATCTGCGAGTTCTCTGAAAAGCTGTCTTCCATTCAATTTGTTACCATTGAGACTTCTAGATTCTGTACATCTGAATAGACACCATTTCATGTACAGAGAGGAGTTTTGATTCATACAATGTCCAATTCATCACTAAGAAAACACAAGATATACATGGAAAGCTATTACCTTGAGAAATATCCTCCAGGTCAATGATATCAAGTCTCCAATTGGTTATATTTCTAGTTGATAATATAATCCAGGCAATTCTCCAAACCATCAAAATTCAATGGAGTTCGCAATTTGAAATTCTTAATAGGTCTCCAGGTGATTATCTTGGAATCCTATCTCTTCCAGTCTGTGGTCATTTCAGGTCCTCTTACCAGCTAGCTCATAACCATTCATCGAGTTTCTTTCAAAGTAGTGGAACTCCACGCACACTTCCAGCCTCCAGTTCATAGCGGTTTAATTCCAAATTCAGCAGAAATCTGTGAGTTCTCTGAAAATCTGTCTTCCATTCAATTTGTTACCATTGAGACTTCTACATTCTGTACATCTGAATAGATACCATTTCATGTACAAAGAGGAGTTTTCATTCATATACAGCCCAGTTCATCTTTCAGAAAACACAAGATATACATGGAAAGATATGTACCTTGGGAAATATCGTCCAGATCAATGATATCAAGTCTGCAATTAATCATTGAAAGGTCTCATTTCAAATGAAGGAAAATAGCTCCATACACACGCTTCTCAACAAATCACACCAAATTTATGTCCATTTGGCTCAGCAGCATTCTTGGCACAAAACTGTATTCGGATATATTTCTAGTTGATAATAATCCAGGCAGTTCTTCAAACTGTCAAAATTCAGAGGAGTTGGCAACTGAAAAGTCTTAGTAGGTCTGCGGGTGATTATCTTGAAATCCTATCTCTTCCAGTCTGCGGTCATTTCTGGTCCTCTTACCAGTTAGCTCATAACCATTCATCGAGTTTCTTTCAAAGTAGTGGAACTGCACACACATTTCCAGCCTCCAGTCCAGATCTCTTTAATTCCAAATTCAGCAGAAATCTGCGAGTTCTCTGAAAAGCTGTCTTCCATTCAATTTGTTACCTTTGAGACTTCTAGATTCTGTACATCTGAATAGACACCATTTCATGTACAAAGAGGAGTTTTGATTCATACAAGGCCCAATTCATCATTAAGAAAACACAAGATATACATGGAAAGCTATTACCTTGAGAAATATCCTCCAGGTCAATGATATCAAGTCTCCAATTGGTTATATTTCTAGTTGATAATATAATCCAGGCAATTCTCCAAACCATCAAAATTCAATGGAGTTCGCAATTTGAAATTCTTAATAGGCCTCCAGGTGATTATCTTGGAATCCTATCTCTTCCAGTCTGTGGTCATTTCTGGTCCTCTTACCAGCTAGCTCATAACCATTCATCGAGTTTCTTTCAAAGTAGTGGAACTCCACGCACACTTCCAGCCTCCAGTTCATATCTGTTTAATTCCAAATTCAGCAGAAATCTGTGAGTTCTCCGAAAATCTGTCTTCCATTCAATTTGTTACCATTGAGACTTCTACATTCTGTACATCTGAATAGATACCATTTCATGTACAAAGAGGAGTTTTCATCCATATACAGCCCAGTTCATCTTTCAGAATAAACAAGATATACATGGAAAGATATGTACCTTGGGAAATATCCTCCAGATCAACGATATCAAGTCTGCAATTAATCATTGAAAGATCTCATTTTAAATGAAGGAAAATAGCTCCATACACATGCTTCTCAACACATCACACCAAATTACTGTCCATTTGGCTCAGCAGCATTCTCGGCACAAAACTGTATTCGGATATATTTCTAGTTGATAATAATCCAGGCAGTTCTTCAAACTGTCAAAATTCAGAGGAGTTGGCAACTGAAAAGTCTTAATAGGTCTGCAGGTGATTATCTTGAAATCCTATCTCTTCCAGTCTGCGGTCATTTCTGGTCCTCTTACCAGCTAGATCATAACCATTCGAGTTTCTTTCAAAGTAGTGGAACTCCACGCACACTTCCAGCCTCCAGTTCAGATCTGTTTAATTCCAAATTCAGCAGAAATCTGCGAGTTCTCTGAAAATCTGTCTTCCATTCAATTTGTTACCACTGAGACTTCTACATTCTGTACATCTGAATAGATACCATTTCATGTACAAAGAGGAGTTTTCATTCATATACAGCCCAGTTCATCTTTCAGAAAACACAAGATATACATGGAAAGATATGTACCTTGGGAAATATCCTCCAGATCAACGATATCAAGTCTGCAATTAATCATTGAAAGATCTCTTTTCAAATGAAGGAAAATAGCTCCATACACATGCTTCTCAACAGATCACACCAAATTTATGTCCATTTGGCTCAGCAGCATTCTCGGCACAAAACTGTATTCGGATATATTTCTAGTTGATAATAATCCAGGCAGTTCTTCAAGCTGTCAAAATTCAGAGGAGTTGGCAACTGTAAAGTCTTAATAGGTCTGCAGGTGATTATCTTGAAATCCTATCTCTTCCAGTCTGCGGTCATTTCTGGTCCTCTTACCAGTTGGCTTTAGCTCATAACCATTCATCGAGTTTCTTTCAAAGTAGTGGAACTGCACACACATTTCCAGCCTCCGGTCCAGATCTGTTTGATTTCAAATTCAGCAGAAATCTGCGAGTTCTCTGAAAAGCTGTCTTCCATTCAATTTGTTACCATTGAGACTTCTAGATTCTGTACATCTGAATAGACACCATTTCATGTACAGAGAGGAGTTTTGATTCATACAATGTCCAATTCATCACTAAGAAAACACAAGATATACATGGAAAGCTATTACCTTGAGAAATATCCTCCAGGTCAATGATATCAAGTCTCCAATTGGTTATATTTCTAGTTGATAATATAATCCAGGCAATTCTCCAAACCATCAAAATTCAATGGAGTTCGCAATTTGAAATTCTTAATAGGTCTCCAGGTGATTATCTTGGAATCCTATCTCTTACAGTCTGTGGTCATTTCTGGTCCTCTTACCAGCTAGCTCATAACCATTCATCGAGTTTCTTTCAAAGTAGTGGAACTCCACGCACACTTCCAGCCTCCAGTTCATAGCTGTTTAATTCCAAATTCAGCAGAAATCTGTGAGTTCTCTGAAAATCTGTCTTCCATTCAATTTGTTACCATTGAGACTTCTACATTCTGTACATCTGAATAGATACCATTTCATGTACAAAGAGGAGTTTTGATTCATATACAGCCCAGTTCATCTTTCAGAATAAACAAGATATACATGGAAAGATATGTACCTTGGGAAATATCCTCCAGATCAACGATATCAAGTCTGCAATTAATCATTGAAAGATCTCATTTCAAATGAAGGAAAATAGCTCCATACACACGCTTCTCAACAGATCACACCAAATTTATGTCCATTTAGCTCAGCAGCATTCTCGGCACAAAACTGTATTCGGATATATTTCTAGTTGATAATAATCCAGGCAGTTCTTCAAACTGTCAAAATTCAGAGGAGTTGGCAACTGAAAAGTCTTAGTAGGTCTGCAGGTGATTATCTTGAAATCCTATTTCCAGTCTGCGGTCATTTCTGGTCCTCTTACCAGTTAGCTCATAACCATTCATCGAGTTTCTTTCAAAGTAGTGGAACTGCACACACATTTCCAGCCTCCAGTCCAGATCTCTTTAATTCCAAATTCAGCAGAAATCTGCGAGTTCTCTGAAAAGCTGTCTTCCATTCAATTTGTTACCTTTGAGACTTCTAGATTCTGTACATCTGAATAGACACCATTTCATGTACAAAGAGGAGTTTTGATTCATACAAGGCCCAATTCATCATTAAGAAAACACAAGATATACATGGAAAGCTATTACCTTGAGAACAATCCTCCAGGTCAATGATATCAAGTCTCCAATTGGTTATATTTCTAGTTGATCATATAATCCAAGCAATTCTCCAAACCATCAAAATTCAATGGAGTTCGCAATTTGAAATTCTTAATAGGTCTCCAGGTGATTATCTTGGAATCCTATCTCTTCCAGTCTGTGGTCATTTCAGGTCCTCTTACCAGCTAGCTCATAACCATTCATCGAGTTTCTTTCAAAGTAGTGGAACTCCACGCACACTTCCAGCCTCCAGTTCATAGCGGTTTAATTCCAAATTCAGCAGAAATCTGTGAGTTCTCTGAAAATCTGTCTTCCATTCAATTTGTTACCATTGAGACTTCTACATTCTGTACATCTGAATAGATACCATTTCATGTACAAAGAGGAGTTTTCATTCATATACAGCCCAGTTCATCTTTCAGAAAACACAAGATATACATGGAAAGATATGTACCTTGGGAAATATCCTCCAGATCAACGATATCAAGTCTGCAATTAATCATTGAAAAATCTCTTTTCAAATGAAGGAAAATAGCTCCATACACATGCTTCTCAACAGATCACACCAAATTTATGTCCATTTGGCTCAGCAGCATTCTCGGCACAAAACTGTATTCGGATATATTTCTAGTTGATAATAATCCAGGCAGTTCTTCAAGCTGTCAAAATTCAGAGGAGTTGGCAACTGTAAAGTCTTAATAGGTCTGCAGGTGATTATCTTGAAATCCTATCTCTTCCAGTCTGCGGTCATTTCTGGTCCTCTTACCAGTTAGCTTTAGCTCATAACCATTCATCGAGTTTCTTTCAAAGTAGTGGAACTGCACACACATTTCCAGCCTCCGGTCCAGATCTGTTTGATTTCAAATTCAGCAGAAATCTGCGAGTTCTCTGAAAAGCTGTCTTCCATTCAATTTGTTACCATTGAGACTTCTAGATTCTGTACATCTGAATAGACACCATTTCATGTACAGAGAGGAGTTTTGATTCATACAATGTCCAATTCATCACTAAGAAAACACAAGATATACATGGAAAGCTATTACCTTGAGAAATATCCTCCAGGTCAATGATATCAAGTCTCCAATTGGTTATATTTCTAGTTGATAATATAATCCAGGCAATTCTCCAAACCATCAAAATTCAATGGAGTTCGCAATTTGAAATTCTTAATAGGTCTCCAGGTGATTATCTTGGAATCCTATCTCTTCCAGTCTGTGGTCATTTCAGGTCCTCTTACCAGCAAGCTCATAACCATTCATCGAGTTTCTTTCCAAGTAGTGGAACTCCACGCACACTTCCAGCCTCCAGTTCATATCTGTTTAATTCCAAATTCAGCAGAAATCTGTGAGTTCTCTGAAAATCTGTCTTCCATTCAATTTGTTACCATTGAGACTTCTACATTCTGTACATCTGAACAGATACCATTTCATGTACAAAGAGGAGTTTTCATTCATATACAGCCCAGTTCATCTTTCAGAAAACACAAGATATACATGGAAAGATATGTACCTTGGGAAATATCGTCCAGATCAATGATATCAAGTCTGCAATTAATCATTGAAAGGTCTCATTTCAAATGAAGGAAAATAGCTCCATACACACGCTTCTCAACAAATCACACCAAATTTATGTCCATTTGGCTCAGCAGCATTCTCGGCACAAAACTGTATTCGGATATATTTCTAGTTGATAATAATCCAGGCAGTTCTTCAAACTGTCAAAATTCAGAGGAGTTGGCAACTGAAAAGTCTTAGTAGGTCTGCGGGTGATTATCTTGAAATCCTATCTCTTCCAGTCTGCGGTCATTTCTGGTCCTCTTACCAGTTAGCTCATAACCATTCATCGAGTTTCTTTCAAAGTAGTGGAACTGCACACACATTTCCAGCCTCCAGTCCAGATCTCTTTAATTCCAAATTCAGCAGAAATCTGCGAGTTCTCTGAAAAGCTGTCTTCCATTCAATTTGTTACCTTTGAGACTTCTAGATTCTGTACATCTGAATAGACACCATTTCATGTACAAAGAGGAGTTTTGATTCATACAAGGCCCAATTCATCATTAAGAAAACACAAGATATACATGGAAAGCTATTACCTTGAGAAATATCCTCCAGGTCAATGATATCAAGTCTCCAATTGGTTATATTTCTAGTTGATAATATAATCCAGGCAATTCTCCAAACCATCAAAATTCAATGGAGTTCGCAATTTGAAATTCTTAATAGGCCTCCAGGTGATTATCTTGGAATCCTATCTCTTCCAGTCTGTGGTCATTTCTGGTCCTCTTACCAGCTAGCTCATAACCATTCATCGAGTTTCTTTCAAAGTAGTGGAACTCCACGCACACTTCCAGCCTCCAGTTCATATCTGTTTAATTCCAAATTCAGCAGAAATCTGTGAGTTCTCCGAAAATCTGTCTTCCATTCAATTTGTTACCATTGAGACTTCTACATTCTGTACATCTGAATAGATACCATTTCATGTACAAAGAGGAGTTTTCATCCATATACAGCCCAGTTCATCTTTCAGAATAAACAAGATATACATGGAAAGATATGTACCTTGGGAAATATCCTCCAGATCAACGATATCAAGTCTGCAATTAATCATTGAAAGATCTCATTTTAAATGAAGGAAAATAGCTCCATACACATGCTTCTCAACACATCACACCAAATTACTGTCCATTTGGCTCAGCAGCATTCTCGGCACAAAACTGTATTCGGATATATTTCTAGTTGATAATAATCCAGGCAGTTCTTCAAACTGTCAAAATTCAGAGGAGTTGGCAACTGAAAAGTCTTAATAGGTCTGCAGGTGATTATCTTGAAATCCTATCTCTTCCAGTCTGCGGTCATTTCTGGTCCTCTTACCAGGTAGATCATAACCATTCGAGTTTCTTTCAAAGTAGTGGAACTCCACGCACACTTCCAGCCTCCAGTTCAGATCTGTTTAATTCCAAATTCAGCAGAAATCTGCGAGTTCTCTGAAAATCTGTCTTCCATTCAATTTGTTACCACTGAGACTTCTACATTCTGTACATCTGAATAGATACCATTTCATGTACAAAGAGGAGTTTTCATTCATATACAGCCCAGTTCATCTTTCAGAAAACACAAGATATACATGGAAAGATATGTACCTTGGGAAATATCCTCCAGATCAACGATATCAAGTCTGCAATTAATCATTGAAAGATCTCTTTTCAAATGAAGGAAAATAGCTCCATACACATGCTTCTCAACAGATCACACCAAATTTATGTCCATTTGGCTCAGCAGCATTCTCGGCACAAAACTGTATTCGGATATATTTCTAGTTGATAATAATCCAGGCAGTTCTTCAAGCTGTCAAAATTCAGAGGAGTTGGCAACTGTAAAGTCTTAATAGGTCTGCAGGTGATTATCTTGAAATCCTATCTCTTCCAGTCTGCGGTCATTTCTGGTCCTCTTACCAGTTGGCTTTAGCTCATAACCATTCATCGAGTTTCTTTCAAAGTAGTGGAACTGCACACACATTTCCAGCCTCCGGTCCAGATCTGTTTGATTTCAAATTCAGCAGAAATCTGCGAGTTCTCTGAAAAGCTGTCTTCCATTCAATTTGTTACCATTGAGACTTCTAGATTCTGTACATCTGAATAGACACCATTTCATGTACAGAGAGGAGTTTTGATTCATACAATGTCCAATTCATCACTAAGAAAACACAAGATATACATGGAAAGCTATTACCTTGAGAAATATCCTCCAGGTCAATGATATCAAGTCTCCAATTGGTTATATTTCTAGTTGATAATATAATCCAGGCAATTCTCCAAACCATCAAAATTCAATGGAGTTCGCAATTTGAAATTCTTAATAGGTCTCCAGGAGATTATCTTGGAATCCTATCTCTTACAGTCTGTGGTCATTTCTGGTCCTCTTACCAGCTAGCTCATAACCATTCATCGAGTTTCTTTCAAAGTAGTGGAACTCCACGCACACTTCCAGCCTCCAGTTCATAGCTGTTTAATTCCAAATTCAGCAGAAATCTGTGAGTTCTCTGAAAATCTGTCTTCCATTCAATTTGTTACCATTGAGACTTCTACATTCTGTACATCTGAATAGATACCATTTCATGTACAAAGAGGAGTTTTGATTCATATACAGCCCAGTTCATCTTTCAGAATAAACAAGATATACATGGAAAGATATGTACCTTGGGAAATATCCTCCAGATCAACGATATCAAGTCTGCAATTAATCATTGAAAGATCTCATTTCAAATGAAGGAAAATAGCTCCATACACACGCTTCTCAACAGATCACACCAAATTTATGTCCATTTAGCTCAGCAGCATTCTCGGCACAAAACTGTATTCGGATATATTTCTAGTTGATAATAATCCAGGCAGTTCTTCAAACTGTCAAAATTCAGAGGAGTTGGCAACTGAAAAGTCTTAGTAGGTCTGCAGGTGATTATCTTGAAATCCTATTTCCAGTCTGCGGTCATTTCTGGTCCTCTTACCAGTTAGCTCATAACCATTCATCGAGTTTCTTTCAAAGTAGTGGAACTGCACACACATTTCCAGCCTCCAGTCCAGATCTCTTTAATTCCAAATTCAGCAGAAATCTGCGAGTTCTCTGAAAAGCTGTCTTCCATTCAATTTGTTACCTTTGAGACTTCTAGATTCTGTACATCTGAATAGACACCATTTCATGTACAAAGAGGAGTTTTGATTCATACAAGGCCCAATTCATCATTAAGAAAACACAAGATATACATGGAAAGCTATTACCTTGAGAACAATCCTCCAGGTCAATGATATCAAGTCTCCAATTGGTTATATTTCTAGTTGATCAATTCTCCAAACCATCAAAATTCAATGGAGTTCGCAATTTGAAATTCTTAATAGGTCTCCAGGTGATTATCTTGGAATCCTATCTCTTCCAGTCTGTGGTCATTTCAGGTCCTCTTACCAGCTAGCTCATAACCATTCATCGAGTTTCTTTCAAAGTAGTGGAACTCCACGCACACTTCCAGCCTCCAGTTCATAGCGGTTTAATTCCAAATTCAGCAGAAATCTGTGAGTTCTCCGAAAATCTGTCTTCCATTCAATTTGTTACCATTGAGACTTCTACATTCTGTACATCTGAATAGATACCATTTCATGTACAAAGAGGAGTTTTCATTCATATACAGCCCAGTTCATCTTTCAGAATAAACAAGATATACATGGAAAGATATGTACCTTGGGAAATATCCTCCAGATCAACGATATCAAGTCTGCAATTAATCATTGAAAGATCTCATTTTAAATGAAGGAAAATAGCTCCATACACATGCTTCTCAACACATCACACCAAATTACTGTCCATTTGGCTCAGCAGCATTCTCGGCACAAAACTGTATTCGGATATATTTCTAGTTGATAATAATCCAGGCAGTTCTTCAAACTGTCAAAATTCAGAGGAGTTGGCAACTGAAAAGTCTTAATAGGTCTGCAGGTGATTATCTTGAAATCCTATCTCTTCCAGTCTGCGGTCATTTCTGGTCCTCTTACCAGCTAGATCATAACCATTCGAGTTTCTTTCAAAGTAGTGGAACTCCACGCACATTTCCAGCCTCCAGTCCAGATCTCTTTAATTCCAAATTCAGCAGAAATCTGCAAGTTCTCTGAAAAGCTGTCTTCCATTCAATTTGTTACCTTTGAGACTTCTAGATTCTGTACATCTGAATAGACACCATTTCATGTACAAAGAGGAGTTTTGATTCAGACAAGGCCCAATTCATCATTAAGAAAACACAAGATATACATGGAAAACTATTACCTTGAGAACAATCCTCCAGGTCAATGATATCAAGTCTCCAATTGGTTATATTTCTAGTTGATCATATAATCCAAGTAATTCTCCAAACCATCAAAATTCAATGGAGTTCGCAATTTGAAATTCTTAATAGGTCTCCAGGTGATTATCTTGGAATCCTATCTCTTCCAGTCTGTGGTCATTTCAGGTCCTCTTACCAGCTAGCTCATAACCATTCATCGAGTTTCTTTCAAAGTAGTGGAACTCCACGCACACTTCCAGCCTCCAGTTCATAGCGGTTTAATTCCAAATTCAGCAGAAATCTGTGAGTTCTCTGAAAATCTGTCTTCCATTCAATTTGTTACCATTGAGACTTCTACATTCTGTACATCTGAATAGATACCATTTCATGTACAAAGAGGAGTTTTCATTCATATACAGCCCAGTTCATCTTTCAGAAAACACAAGATATACATGGAAAGATATGTACCTTGGGAAATATCGTCCAGATCAATGATATCAAGTCTGCAATTAATCATTGAAAGGTCTCATTTCAAATGAAGGAAAATAGCTCCATACACACGCTTCTCAACAAATCACCCCAAATTTATGTCCATTTGGCTCAGCAGCATTCTCGGCACAAAACTGTATTCGGATATATTTCTAGTTGATAATAATCCAGGCAGTTCTTCAAACTGTCAAAATTCAGAGGAGTTGGCAACTGAAAAGTCTTAGTAGGTTTGCGGGTGATTATCTTGAAATCCTATCTCTTCCAGTCTGCGGTCATTTCTGGTCCTCTTACCAGTTAGCTCATAACCATTCATCGAGTTTCTTTCAAAGTAGTGGAACTGCACACACATTTCCAGCCTCCAGTCCAGATCTGTTTAATTCCAAATTCAGCAGAAATCTGCGAGTTCTCTGAAAAGCTGTCTTCCATTCAATTTGTTACCTTTGAGACTTCTAGATTCTGTACATCTGAATAGACACCATTTCATGTACAAAGAGGAGTTTTGATTCATACAAGGCCCAATTCATCATTAAGAAAACACAAGATATACATGGAAAGCTATTATCTTGAGAAATATCCTCCAGGTCAATGATATCAAGTCTCCAATTGGTTATATTTCTAGTTGATAATATAATCCAGGCAATTCTCCAAACCATCAAAATTCAATGGAGTTCGCAATTTGAAATTCTTAATAGGCCTCCAGGTGATTATCTTGGAATCCTATCTCTTCCAGTCTGTGGTCATTTCTGGTCCTCTTACCAGCTAGCTCATAACCATTCATCGAGTTTCTTTCAAAGTAGTGGAACTCCACGCACACTTCCAGCCTCCAGTTCATATCTGTTTAATTCCAAATTCAGCAGAAATCTGTGAGTTCTCCGAAAATCTGTCTTCCATTCAATTTGTTACCATTGAGACTTCTACATTCTGTACATCTGAATAGATACCATTTCATGTACAAAGAGGAGTTTTCATTCATATACAGCCCAGTTCATCTTTCAGAATAAACAAGATATACATGGAAAGATATGTACCTTGGGAAATATCCTCCAGATCAACGATATCAAGTCTGCAATTAATCATTGAAAGATCTCATTTTAAATGAAGGAAAATAGCTCCATACACATGCTTCTCAACACATCACACCAAATTACTGTCCATTTGGCTCAGCAGCATTCTCGGCACAAAACTGTATTCGGATATATTTCTAGTTGATAATAATCCAGGCAGTTCTTCAAACTGTCAAAATTCAGAGGAGTTGGCAACTGAAAAGTCTTAATAGGTCTGCAGGTGATTATCCTGAAATCCTATCTCTTCCAGTCTGCGGTCATTTCTGGTCCTCTTACCAGCTAGATCATAACCATTCGAGTTTCTTTCAAAGTAGTGGAACTCCACGCACACTTCCAGCCTCCAGTTCAGATCTGTTTAATTCCAAATTCAGCAGAAATCTGCGAGTTCTCTGAAAATCTGTCTTCCATTCAATTTGTTACCATTGAGACTTCTACATTCTGTACATCTGAATAGATACCATTTCATGTACAAAGAGGAGTTTTCATTCATATACAGCCCAGTTCATCTTTCAGAAAACACAAGATATACATGGAAAGATATGTACCTTGGGAAATATCCTCCAGATCAACGATATCAAGTCTGCAATTAATCATTGAAAGATCTCTTTTCAAATGAAGGAAAATAGCTCCATACACATGCTTCTCAACAGATCACACCAAATTTATGTCCATTTGGCTCAGCAGCATTCTCGGCACAAAACTGTATTCGGATATATTTCTAGTTGATAATAATCCAGGCAGTTCTTCAAGCTGTCAAAATTCAGAGGAGTTGGCAACTGTAAAGTCTTAATAGGTCTGCAGGTGATTATCTTGAAATCCTATCTCTTCCAGTCTGCGGTCATTTCTGGTCCTCTTACCAGTTGGCTTTAGCTCATAACCATTCATCGAGTTTCTTTCAAAGTAGTGGAACTGCACACACATTTCCAGCCTCCGGTCCAGATCTGTTTGATTTCAAATTCAGCAGAAATCTGCGAGTTCTCTGAAAAGCTGTCTTCCATTCAATTTGTTACCATTGAGACTTCTAGATTCTGTACATCTGAATAGACACCATTTCATGTACAAAGAGGAGTTTTGATTCATACAAGGCCCAATTCATCACTAAGAAAACACAAGATATACATGGAAAGCTACTACCTTGAGAAAAATCCTCCAGGTCAACGATATCAAGTCTCCAATTGCTCAGCAGCATTCTCGGCACAAAACTGAATTCGGTTATATTTCTAGTTGATAATATAATCCAGGCAATTCTCCAAACCGTCAAAATTCAAAGGAGTTGGCAATTTCAAATTCTTAATAGGTCTCCAGGTGATTATATTGGAATCCTATCTCTTCCAGTCTGTGGTCATTTCTGGTCCTCTTACCAGCTAGTTCATAACCATTCATCCAGTTTCTTTCAATGTAGTGGAACTCCACGCACACTTCCAGCCTCCAGTTCAGATCTGTTTAATTCCAAATTCAGCAGAAATCTGTGAGTTCTCTGAAAATCTGTCTTCCATTCAATTTTTTACCATTGAGACTTCTAGATTCTGTACATCTGAATAGATTCCATTTCATGTACAAAGAGGTGTTTTGATTCATATACAGCCTAGTTCATCTTTCAGAAAAAACAAGATATACATGGAAAGATATGTACCTTGGTAAATATCCTCCAGATCAATGATATCAAGTCTGCAATTAACCATTGAAAGATCTCATTTCAAATGAAGGAAAAGAGCTCCATACGCATGCTTCTCAACAGATCACCCCAAATTACTGTCCATTTGGCTCAGCAGCATTCTCGGCACAAAACTGTATTCGGATATATTTCTAGTTGATAATAATCCAGGCAGTTCTTCAAACTGTCAAAATTCAGAGGAGTTGGCAACTGAAAAGTCTTAATAGGTCTGCAGGTGATTATCTTGAAATCCTATCTCTTCCAGTCTGCGGTCATTTCTGGTGCTCTTACCAGTTAGCTCATAACCATTCATCGAGTTTCTTTCAAAGTATTGGAACTGCACACACATTTCCAGCCTCCAGTCCAGATCTGTTTAATTCCAAATTCAGCAGAATTCTGCGAGTTCTCTGAAAAGCTGTCTTCCATTCAATTTGTTACCTTTGAGACTTCTAGATTCTGTACATCTGAATAGACACCATTTCATGTGCAAAGAGGAGTTTTGATTCATACAAGGCCCAATTCATCATTAAGAAAACACAAGATATACATGGAAAGCTATTACCTTGAGAAATATCCTCCAGGTCAATGATATCAAGTCTCCAATTGCTCAGGAGCATTCTTGGCACAAAACTGAATTCAGTTATATTTCTAGTTGATAATATAATCCAAGCAATTCTCCAAACTGTTAAAATTCAAAGGAGTTGGCAATTTGAAATTCTTAATAGGTCTCCAGGTGATTATCTTGGAATCCTATCTCTTCCAGTCTGTGGTCATTTCTGGTCCTCTTACCAGTTAGCTCATAACCATTCATCGAGTTTCTTTCAAAGTAGTGGAACTGCACACACATTTCCAACCTCCAGTCCAGATCTGTTTAATTCCAAATTCAGCAGAAATCTGCGAGTTCTCTGAAAAGCTGTCTTCCATTCAATTTGTTACCATTGAGACTTCTAGATTCTGTACATCTGAATAGACACCATTTCATGTAGAAAGAGGAGTTTTGATTCATACAAGGACCAATTCATCACTAAGAAAACACAAGATATACATGGAAAGCTATTACCTTGAGAAATATCCTCAGGTCAATGATATCAAGTCTCCAATTGGTTATTTTTCTAGTTGATAATATAATCCAGGCAATTCTCCAAACCATCAAAATTCAATGGAGTTCGCAATTTGAAATTCTTAATAGGTCTCCAGGTAATTATCTTGGAATCCTATCTCTTCCAGTCTGTGGTCATTTCTGGTCCTCTTACCAGCTAGCTCATAACCATTCATCGAGTTTCTTTCAAAGTAGTGGAACTCCACGCACACTTCCAGCCTCCAGTTCATATCTGTTTAATTCGAAATTCAGCAGAAATCTGCGAGTTCTCTGAAAAGCTGTCTTCCATTCAATTTGTTACCTTTGAGACTTCTAGATTCTGTACATCTGAATAGACACCATTTCATGTACAAAGAGGAGTTTTGATTCATACAAGGCCCAATTCATCATTAAGAAAACACAAGATATACATGGAAAGCTATTACCTTGAGAAATATCCTCCAGGTCAATGATATCAAGTCTCCAATTGGTTATATTTCTAGTTGATAATATAATCCAGGCAATTCTCCAAACCATCAAAATTCAATGGAGTTCGCAATTTGAAATTCTTAATAGGTCTCCAGGTGATTATCTTGGAATCCTATCTCTTCCAGTCTGTGGTCATTTCTGGTCCTCTTACCAGCTAGCTCATAACCATTCATCGAGTTTCTTTCAACGTAGTGGAACTCCACGCACACTTGCAGCCTACAGTTCATATCTGTTTAATTCCAAATTCAGCAGAAATCTGTGAGTTCTCTGAAAATCTGTCTTCCATTCAATTTGTTACCATTGAGACTTCTAGATTCTGTACATCTGAATAGATACCATTTCATGTACAAAGAGGAGTTTTGATTCATATACAGCCCAGTTCACCTTTCAGAAAAAACAAGATATATATCAAAAGATATGTACCTTGGGAAATATCCTCCAGATCAACGATATCAAGTCTGCAATTAACCATTGAAAGATCTCATTTCAAATGAAGGAAAATAGCTCCATACACATGCTTCTCAACAGATCACACCAAATTTCTGTCTATTTGGCTCAGCAGCATTCTCGGCACAAAACTGTATTCAGATATATTTCTAGTTGATAATAATCCAGGCAGTTCTTCAAACTGTCAAAATTCAGAGGAGTTGGCAACTGAAAAGTCTTAATAGGTCTGCAGGTGATTATCTTGAAATCCTATCTCTTCCAGTCTGCGGTCATTTCTGGTCCTCTTACCAGCTAGCTGATAACCATTCATCCAGTTTCTATCAAAGTACTGGAAGTCCAGGCACACCTCCCACTTCCAGTTCAGATCTCTTCAATTACAAATTCAACAAAAATCTGAGTTCTCTGAAAAGCTGTCTTCCATTCAATTTGTTACCATTGAGACTTCTAGATTCTGTACATCTGAATAGACGCCATTTCATGTGCAAACAGGAGTTTTTATTCATACAAGGTCCAATTCATCATTAAGAAAACACAAGATATACATGGAAAGTTATTACCTTGAGAAATATCCTCCAGGTCAACGATATCAAGTCTCCAATTGCTCAGCAGCATACTCGGCACAAAACTGAATTCGGTTATATTTCTAGTTGATAATATAATCCAGGCAATTCTCCAAACCGTCAAAATTCAAAGGAGTTGGCAATTTCAAATTCTTAATAGGTCTCCAGGTGATTATATTGGAATCCTATCTCTTCCAGTCTGTGGTCATTTCTGGTCCTCTTACCAGCTAGTTCATAACCATTCATCCAGTTTCTTTCAATGTAGTGGAACTCCACGCACACTTCCAGCCTCCAGTTCAGATCTGTTTAATTCCAAATTCAGCAGAAATCTGTGAGTTCTCTGAAAATCTGTCTTCCATTCAATTTTTTACCATTGAGACTTCTAGATTCTGTACATCTGAATAGATTCCATTTCATGTACAAAGAGGTGTTTTGATTCATATACAGCCTAGTTCATCTTTCAGAAAAAACAAGATATACATGGAAAGATATGTACCTTGGTAAATATCCTCCAGATCAATGATATCAAGTCTGCAATTAACCATTGAAAGATCTCATTTCAAATGAAGGAAAAGAGCTCCATACGCATGCTTCTCAACAGATCACCCCAAATTACTGTCCATTTGGCTCAGCAGCATTCTCGGCACAAAACTGTATTCGGATATATTTCTAGTTGATAATAATCCAGGCAGTTCTTCAAACTGTCAAAATTCAGAGGAGTTGGCAACTGAAAAGTCTTAATAGGTCTGCAGGTGATTATCTTGAAATCCTATCTCTTCCAGTCTGCGGTCATTTCTGGTGCTCTTACCAGTTAGCTCATAACCATTCATCGAGTTTCTTTCAAAGTATTGGAACTGCACACACATTTCCAGCCTCCAGTCCAGATCTGTTTAATTCCAAATTCAGCAGAATTCTGCGAGTTCTCTGAAAAGCTGTCTTCCATTCAATTTGTTACCTTTGAGACTTCTAGATTCTGTACATCTGAATAGACACCATTTCATGTGCAAAGAGGAGTTTTGATTCATACAAGGCCCAATTCATCATTAAGAAAACACAAGATATACATGGAAAGCTATTACCTTGAGAAATATCCTCCAGGTCAATGATATCAAGTCTCCAATTGCTCAGGAGCATTCTTGGCACAAAACTGAATTCAGTTATATTTCTAGTTGATAATATAATCCAAGCAATTCTCCAAACTGTTAAAATTCAAAGGAGTTGGCAATTTGAAATTCTTAATAGGTCTCCAGGTGATTATCTTGGAATCCTATCTCTTCCAGTCTGTGGTCATTTCTGGTCCTCTTACCAGTTAGCTCATAACCATTCATCGAGTTTCTTTCAAAGTAGTGGAACTGCACACACATTTCCAACCTCCAGTCCAGATCTGTTTAATTCCAAATTCAGCAGAAATCTGCGAGTTCTCTGAAAAGCTGTCTTCCATTCAATTTGTTACCATTGAGACTTCTAGATTCTGTACATCTGAATAGACACCATTTCATGTAGAAAGAGGAGTTTTGATTCATACAAGGACCAATTCATCACTAAGAAAACACAAGATATACATGGAAAGCTATTACCTTGAGAAATATCCTCAGGTCAATGATATCAAGTCTCCAATTGGTTATTTTTCTAGTTGATAATATAATCCAGGCAATTCTCCAAACCATCAAAATTCAATGGAGTTCGCAATTTGAAATTCTTAATAGGTCTCCAGGTAATTATCTTGGAATCCTATCTCTTCCAGTCTGTGGTCATTTCTGGTCCTCTTACCAGCTAGCTCATAACCATTCATCGAGTTTCTTTCAAAGTAGTGGAACTCCACGCACACTTCCAGCCTCCAGTTCATATCTGTTTAATTCGAAATTCAGCAGAAATCTGCGAGTTCTCTGAAAAGCTGTCTTCCATTCAATTTGTTACCTTTGAGACTTCTAGATTCTGTACATCTGAATAGACACCATTTCATGTACAAAGAGGAGTTTTGATTCATACAAGGCCCAATTCATCATTAAGAAAACACAAGATATACATGGAAAGCTATTACCTTGAGAAATATCCTCCAGGTCAATGATATCAAGTCTCCAATTGGTTATATTTCTAGTTGATAATATAATCCAGGCAATTCTCCAAACCATCAAAATTCAATGGAGTTCGCAATTTGAAATTCTTAATAGGTCTCCAGGTGATTATCTTGGAATCCTATCTCTTCCAGTCTGTGGTCATTTCTGGTCCTCTTACCAGCTAGCTCATAACCATTCATCGAGTTTCTTTCAACGTAGTGGAACTCCACGCACACTTGCAGCCTCCAGTTCATATCTGTTTAATTCCAAATTCAGCAGAAATCTGTGAGTTCTCTGAAAATCTGTCTTCCATTCAATTTGTTACCATTGAGACTTCTAGATTCTGTACATCTGAATAGATACCATTTCATGTACAAAGAGGAGTTTTGATTCATATACAGCCCAGTTCACCTTTCAGAAAAAACAAGATATATATCAAAAGATATGTACCTTGGGAAATATCCTCCAGATCAACGATATCAAGTCTGCAATTAACCATTGAAAGATCTCATTTCAAATGAAGGAAAATAGCTCCATACACATGCTTCTCAACAGATCACACCAAATTTCTGTCTATTTGGCTCAGCAGCATTCTCGGCACAAAACTGTATTCAGATATATTTCTAGTTGATAATAATCCAGGCAGTTCTTCAAACTGTCAAAATTCAGAGGAGTTGGCAACTGAAAAGTCTTAATAGGTCTGCAGGTGATTATCTTGAAATCCTATCTCTTCCAGTCTGCGGTCATTTCTGGTCCTCTTACCAGCTAGCTGATAACCATTCATCCAGTTTCTATCAAAGTACTGGAAGTCCAGGCACACCTCCCACTTCCAGTTCAGATCTCTTCAATTACAAATTCAACAAAAATCTGAGTTCTCTGAAAAGCTGTCTTCCATTCAATTTGTTACCATTGAGACTTCTAGATTCTGTACATCTGAATAGACGCCATTTCATGTGCAAACAGGAGTTTTTATTCATACAAGGTCCAATTCATCATTAAGAAAACACAAGATATACATGGAAAGTTATTACCTTGAGAAATATCCTCCAGGTCAACGATATCAAGTCTCCAATTGCTCAGCAGCATACTCGGCACAAAACTGAATTCGGTTATATTTCTAGTTGATAATATAATCCTGGCAATTCTACAAACTGTGAAAATTCAAAGGGGTTGGCAATTTCAAATTCTTAATAGGTCTCCAGGTGATTATCTTGAAATACTATCTCTTCCAGTCTGCGGTCATTTCTGGTCCCCTTACCAGGTAGCTCATAACCATTCATCGAGTTTCTTTCAACGTAGTGGAACTGCACACACATTTCCAGCCTCCAGTCCAGATCTGTTTAATTCCAAATTCAGCAGAAATCTGTGAGTTCTCTGAAAAGTTGTCTTCCATTCAATTTGTTACCATTGAGACTTCTAGATTCTGTACATCTGAATAGACACCATTTCATGTACAAAGAGGAGTTTTGATTCATACAAGGCCCAATTCATCATTAAGAAAACACAAGATATACATGGAAAGCTATTACCTTGAGAAATATCCTCCAGGTCAACGATATCAAGTCTCCAATTGATCAGCAGCATTCTCGGCACAAAACTGTATTCGGTTATATTTCTAGTTGATAATATAATCCAGGCAATTCTCCAAACCATCAAAATTCAAAGGAGTTGGCAATTTGAAATTCTTAATAGGTCTCCAGGTGATTATCTTGAAATCCTATCTCTTCCTGTCTGCAGTCATTTCTGGTCCTCTTACCAGCTAGCTGATAACCATTCATCCAGTTTCTATCAAAGTACTGGAACTCCAGGCACACTTCCCACTTCAGATCTCCTTAATTCCAAATTCAACAGAAATCTGAGTTCTCTGAAAAGCTTTCTTCTATTCAATTTTTTACCATTGAGACTTCCAAATTCTGTACATCTGAATACACACCATTTCATGTCCAAAGAGGAGTTTTGATTCATACAAGGCCCAATTCATCATTAAGAAAACACAAGATATACATGGAAAGCTATTACCTTGAGAAATATCCTCCAGGTCAAAGATATCAAGTCTGTAATTGCTCAGCATCATTCTCGGCACAAAACTGAATTCAGTTATATTCCTAGTTGAAAATATAATCCAATCAATCCTCCAAACCATCAAAATTCAAAGGAGTTGGCAATTTGAAATGCTTAATAGGTCTCCAGGTGATTATCTTGGAATCCTATCTCTTCCAGTCTGTGGTCATTTCTGGTCCTCTTACCTGCTAGCTCATAACCATTCATTGAGTTTCTTTCAAAGTAGTGGAACTCCACGCACATGTCCAGACTCCAGTTCATATCTGTTTAATTCCAAATTCAGCAGAAATCTGTGAGTTCCCTGAAAATCTGTCTCCATTCAATTTGTTACCATTGAGACTTCTAATTTCTGTACATGTGAATAGATACCATCTCATGTACAAAGAGGAGTTTTGATTCATACAAGGCCCAATTCATCATTAAGAAAACACAAAATATACATGGAAAGCTATTACCTTGAGAAATATCCTCCAGGTCAATGATATCAAGTCTCCAATTTATCAGCAGCATTCTCGGCACAAAACTGAATTCGGTTATATTTCTAGCTGATAAAATAATCCAGGTAATTCTCCAAAGCGTCAAAATTCAAAGGAGTTGGCAATTTGAAATTCTTAATAGGTCTCCAGGTGATTATCTTGGAATCCTATCTCTTCCAGTCTGTGGTCATTTCTGGTTCTCTTACCAGCTAGTTCATAACCATTCATCCAGTTTCTTTCAATGGAATGGAACTCCACGCACACTTCCAGCCTCCAGTTGAGATCTGTTTAATTCCAAATTCAGCAGAAATCTGTGAGTTCTCTGAAAATCGGTCTTCCATTCAATTTGTTACCATTGAGACTTCTACATTCTGTACATCATTTCATGTACAAAGAGGAGTTTTGATTCATATACAGCAAAGTTCATCTTTCAGAAAACACAAGATATACATGGAAAGATATGTACCTTGGGAAATATCCTACAGTTCAACGATATCAAATCTGCATTAACCATGCAAAGATCTAATTTCAAATGAAGGAAAATAGCTCCATACACATGCTTCTCGACAGATCACACCAAATTTCTGTCCATTTGGCTCAGCAGCATTCTCGGCACAAAACTGTATTCGGATATATTTCTAGTTGATAATAATCCAAGCAGTTCTTCAAACTGTCAAAATTCAGAGGAGTTGGCAACTGAAAAGTGTTAATAGGTCTGCAGGTGATTATCTTGAAATCCTATCTCTTCAAGTCTGCGGTCATTTCTGGTCCTCTTACCAGCTAGCTGATAACCATTCATCCAGTTTCTATCAAAGTACTGGAACTCCAGGCACACTTCCCACTTCCAGTTCAGATCTCTTTTAATTCCAAATTCAACAAAAATCTGAGTTCTCAGAAAAGCTGTCTTCCATTCAATTTGTTACCATTGAGACTTCTACATTTTGTACATATGAATAGATACCATTTCATGTCCAAAGAGGAGTTTTGATTCATACAAGGTCCAATTCATCATTAAGAAAACAAAAGATATACATGGAAAGCTATTACCTTGAGAAATATCCTCCAGGTCAAAGATATCAAGTCTGCAATTGCTCAGCAGCATTCTCGGCACAAAACTGAATTCGGTTATATTTCTAGTTGATAATATAATCCGGGCAATTCTCTAAACCATCAAAATTCAAAGGAGTTGGCAATTTGAAATTCTTAATAGGTCTCCAGGTGATTATCTTGGAATCCTATCTCTTCCAGTCTGTGGTCATTTCTGGTCCTCTTACCAGCTAGATCATAACCATTCGAGTTTCTTTCAAAGTAGTGGAACTCCATGCACACTTCCAGCCTCCAGTTCAGATCTGTTTAATTCCAAATTCAGCAGAAATCTGTGAGTTCTCTGAAAATCTGTCTTCCATTCAATTTGTTACCATTTAGACTTCTACATTCTGTATATCTGAATAGATACCATTTCATGTACAAAGAGGAGTTTTGATTCATATACAGCCCAGTTCATCTTTCAGAAAACACAAGATATACATGGAAACATATGTACGTTGGGAAATATCCTCCAGATCAACGATATCAAGTCTGCAATTAATCATTGAAAGATCTCATTTCAAATGAAGGAAAATAGCTCCATACACATGCTTCTCAACAGATCACACCAAATTTATGTCCATTTGGCTCAGCAGCATTCTCGGCACAAAACTGTATTCGGATATATTTCTAGTTGATAATAATCCAGGCAGTTCTTCAAACTGTCAAAATTCAGAGGAGTTGGCAACTGAAAAATCTTAGTAGGTCTGCAAGTGATTATCTTGAAATCCTATCTCTTACAGTCTGCGGTCATTTCTGGTCCTCTTACCAGTTAGCTCATAACCATTCATCGAGTTTCTTTCAAAGTAGTGGAACTGCACACACATTTCCAGCCTCCAGTCCAGATCTGTTTAATTCCAAATTCAGCAGAAATCTGCGAGTTCTCTGAAAAGCTGTCTTCCATTCAATTTGTTACCATTGAGACTTCTAGATTCTGTACATCTGAATAGACACCATTTCATGCACAAAGAGGAGTTTTGATTCATACAAGGCCCAATTCATCATTAAGAAAACACAAGATATACATGGAAAGCTATTACCTTGAGAAATATCCTCCAGGTCAATGATATCAAGTCTCCAATTGATCAGCAGCATTCTCGGCACAAAACTGAATTCGGTTATATTTCTAGTTGATAAAATAATCCAGGTAATTCTCCAAAGCGTCAAAATTCAAAGGAGTTGGCAATTTGAAATTCTTAATAGGTCTCCAGGTGATTATCTTGGAATCATATCTCTTCCAGTCTGCGGTCATTTCTGGTCCTCTTACCAGTTAGCTCATAACCATTCATCGAGTTTCTTTCAAAGTAGTGGAACTGCACGCACACTTCCAGCCTCCAGTCCAGATCTGTTTAATTCCAAAATCAGCAGAAATCTGCGAGTTCTCTGAAAATCTGTCTTCCATTCAATTTGTTACCATTGAGACTTCTAGATTCTGTACATCTGAATAGATACCATTTCATGTACAAAGAGGAATTTTGATTCATATATAGCCCAGTTCATCTTTCAGAAAGATATGTACCTTGGGAAATATCCTCCAGATCAAGTCTGCAATTAACCACTGAATGACCTCATTTCAAATGAAGGAAAATAGCTCCATACATATGCTTCTCAACAGATCAGACCAAATTTCTGTCATATGACTTAGCAGCGGTCTCGGCACAAAACTGAATTCGGTTATATTTCTAGTTGATAATATAATCCAGAAATTCTCCAAACCGTCAAAATTCAGAGGAGTTGGCAATTTAAAATTCTTAATAGGTCTCCAGGTGATTATATTGGAATCCTATCTCTTCCAGTCTCTGATCATTTCTGGTCCTCTTACCAGCTAGCTGATAACTTCAAATGCCAGGTCCTAAAATAAGGCTTCCGGATCAGATTATTGTCAAGAAAATGAGATTCCGTCTTCTGCTGCAGTAAGATTTCTGGGTATCAATTTCACATCCAAACCAATACTTTGCCCCTGTCCTGGAAAGTCCATTCACAAGTAGTATGGGCTCAAAACAATAGACAACATTCACGATAATTCCAAATTCAGCAGAAATCTATGAGTTCTCTGAAAAGCTGTCTTCCATTCAATTTGTTACCATTGAGACTTCTAGATTCTGTACATCTGAATAGACACCAATTCATGTACAAAGAGTTTTGATTCAGACATAGTCCAGTTAATCATGAAGAAAACACAAGATATACATTGAAAGCTATGGACCTTGGGAAATGTCCTCCAGGTAAACGATATCAAGTCTGCAAAAAACCATTGAAAGATCTCATTTCAAATGAAGGAAAATAGCTCCATACATATGCTTCTCAACAGATCAGACCAAATTTCTGTCCACATTGCTCAGCAGCGTTCTTGGAAAAAACTGTATTCGGATATATTTCTAATTGATAATAATAATCCAGGCAATTCTCCAAACAGTCAAAATTAAGAGGAATTGGCAATTTAAAATTCTTAATAGGTCTGCAGGTTATTATCTTGGAATCCTATCTAAAACCAGTCTCTGGTCATTTCTGGTCCTCTTACCAGCTAGCTGATAACCATTAATCCATTTCGTTCAAAGAGGTGGAATTCCAGGCACATTTCTAACTTCCAGTTCAGATGCAGCCAAGTTGAAAAACCTTTTTAAGACTTTATATTCCATACATACCGCTCATGGTAAGCTATACAAAATATTCCATACATACATCAAGTTGACAATAGAAAATGTTGTAATTGTCATAGGAAAGATCTCTTTGTTTTAATACAATTTTCCTGTCACAATTCCAGTGTACTTAAAAAAATAATATCTGGTATATCTTTTAAATAAAGCCTGGATTGTTAAATTCTTAATTTTCAACTCTTTTCTTCTATTATATTGAAGTAATAAACCTCTTATTAGCGCATATATCTAATAAAGGCTCTTGTAATGAATATATATATAACTTCGAATTCTGAACTGATCATGATGTTAAATTTACACAGCATTATGCTGATAATAGTGTGTCTTGATAAATTCCTCTGGAAAGTTCAGGTACTTAACATGAGAATTTCAATCTTGTTGCTATTTATTATCCAACATTCTGAAAGTGGCTGTTTTCAATGTACTCTTTTATACAATTTGAGATCAGATAAAAACCAGTACAAATAGAAAAAAGATAATGTAAATACAAGCAGAGCATTTGATTTGAAGAGAGCTGAATTATGCTCCAAAGGTGATTTGTAATAATTATTATTCTTGTCAAGTGTATGTAAATAATTGTTTAGTTACAATTCATCGGAGAGTGGCTGTGAGTACTGTTCACTTAATTATAACATGACTACTTTCTATAACATTTTGTCCTGCCTCTGAACAAACTTGTTCATGTATACAGCAAAAAGTCAGTAAATTGGCTTTCCTTATTTTTCCATACAGCCATGACAGTGTATTCAAGCAGCCAACCAGATAATATACATACCAAGAGTTTAGAGATTAAATATTTGCTACATGTCCATGGGAAATTCATTTAGATGAAATGTGAGCGCCATACAAAAAATCATTTCGATGATAAAGCCAAATCTTGGGTTCCTTTTTTCTAACAAAGCTGTTCTCCTGTTAAAACATTAATCAAATTCAAGATCCCCTCCAAACCAGTAAACACCACTTGATGAAAGATGAGTTGTTTCATATATCACACAATTTGATTTTCAGTCACCATTCTGCAATGTCAATACTTTTAAATCTGTACATATCCATTGCTGGATCTGTTGCTGAAAAAAACTGTTCCATACAGAGGCTAGTTAGCGGATATAGCTGGTGTCAAGACATATCTTTAAAGAACTCTTGCAAAACCCGGGCATTTAGGTCCATTTCAATCCATTTTTAGTACTGCCGTTACTTTAAAAGCTCTGTTGTAAAAACGACCACACAGCATTCCAGTTGACATACTGGCTTACTGAAAAATCAAATTCCTAAGGAACTCAGTGAATACATGTCAGTTTCCTGTTCTCTTACAAGTTGATAATTATTGATCATGTTTCTGCACTCAGAAGCAAGAATCTCTCATGGCATACAAGTGAGCTCCAGTCCAAATACAACAAATTAATCATCCTCTATACTCCTGAAAATAGGGAAGTTGCATTAATACTGAACAGACTATTCCAGATACAGATGTCATGATGAAGACTACAAAATCTAGAATGCAAGAAGACAAATTCTCTCAATATGTTCATGGAAAGGTCTCCTACTTGTCACATATCACTCACGCTAAAAACCACTTCATCAGTAAAAGCAAATCTTGTACAAATAAAAAAAATTCCTTGCCTAAATGTTTGGTTTCCCGGATTCTGTCACAACATTCCACGACCTGGTACCTTGTGATATAATGCTGCCTGTGTGGAAAAACTTTTCTTAATCGCATCTCCAATACTTATTTGTGGAAGGGTTTCTTGGAAGGCTTGGTGGAAATGCAGAACTTCTGATTTACTACTTTATTCCAAAAATGCTCATTCCTATACATTTCCTTGAAAAGTTCACGTCAAACAAAATAAGGTTTCTGGACCAGATTATTATCAAGAAAATGAGATTCTGTCATCTGCTGTAGGAAAATTTCTTGGTATCAATTTCACATCCAGCCAAATATTCTACCCTTGTCATGGAAAGACCAATGACAAGACGAATGACCTCAAAACAACTTTCATGATAATTTTGAATCCAGTAGAAATCTATGAGTTTTTTGAAAAGCTGTTTTCTATTCAATTTGCTACCATTGAGACTTCAAAGTTCTGTACATATGAATAAACACTATTTCATGCACAAAGAGAAGTTCTGATCCACACATGACCCAGTTAATCATTAAAAAAACACAGGATATACATGGAAAGCTATGCCCATTGGTAAATGTCTTCCAAGTCAACAATATCAAGTCTGCAAATAACCATTAAAAGATCTCATTTCAAATAAAAGCAAAACAGCTCCATACATATGCTTCTCAACAGATCAGACCAAATTTATGTGCATATGCCCAGCAGCCTTCTTGGCACAGAACTGTATTCAGATATACTTCCAGTTGATAATACTAATTCAGGAAATTCCCCAAACTGTCAAAATTCGGAGGAGTTAGTAATTTAAAATTCTTAAAGCGGTTGATATCTAAGATGACTTTAAAGTTTTCTGAGCATGTTCATGGAAAGGTCTCCCAGTTGACATCCATCCCTCACACCAAACCACTTCATGAACAAGAGGCTCTAAAGAGCCTATAATCACTCCCCTGGAAGAACTACATATCCCTTAATTATTCTAATCAGAATCAAAGAATGCAGATTGTGGAGGTTTTTGTAAAGTATTCTCTCCAGATGTATCTTTATTTATTCACTGGGGTTTAATGATACTTTTGAAAGCCAAGGTCATCCTGTGTAAGTTTCATGGATGCAGGAAGCTGGAGTACCCAGAGAGAACCACCGAGCAGTCGCAAGCAACAGTCCCTCAATGTACTAATCCTTCACAAGCAGGGTTTGCATTGGATGAATGCATGAGATGTATCATTGACCATTCCTCCATTCAGAGGTGCAAAAAATAATGGTTGCAATTTTTGGATAGCATTTTTTCTCTTGGTCAAGTTCATTTCAATAGGAGAATTGCTGTTTAGTTTATTCCAGTACATTGCATTTTAAAGTTAAATTTTAATACACATGAAAATAAAAATGATTACTCACAGATATAAGTGTATCCAGGCATATGATTCAGAGACATCATTCAAATTGTATGAATGCTTCAAAAGTATTATCCACCAGTAAGCATTATTTCCTGAAAATGAAAATCACAGGGCATCAGAAATTGAATTTAACAAACTCTTACAGAGTTGAGGGTCTAATGAAAAGCTGGAGTGGGTTATCTATTGGATGGCCACTGATTCAAAATTATTGTTTTATGCTCACTTCACAATAACATACAAGTATTATAACAAGAGGCCCCAAGGAACCTCAATCACTTACCTGATAAAATTGTTTAAAGAAGGATTTAAGGTCACATTCAGCATGTACACATTAATTATACTTCTACTTTAAATGGGTCAGTGGGGTGATATTTTTTTTTTTTTTTTAAACTCACTCAAACACCTTCAAAACATATTTAGAAGCAAAGAGGAAAATAATCTCCAGTGCACTCCCTCTCACTCAACCCTCCATATCATCTTCTCAAGCAATAAAAAAAAACAAAAAACAAGAGGCCCCAGGGAGCCTGAGGGCACTCACCTGACATGGTAGATTAAATATCAACCCAGGGAATTGATTTGAACAAGTTGCATCTGCCCCTCCTAAGAAAAGCTTATACCAAATATCCAAACATTCTGACCAGTTGATCTAAACAAAAAAAAAGAGTTTTAAAGAATATTCCTCATATTGAACTAAGTAATAATTCGGGCTCCCACATTCCTGTGGGAGTCCGAATATGAACCCAAGGACTTGGCTTAAACAAACTTGAATCTCACCTCTGTAAGGATGCTGTATACCAAATGTCAAAACATTCTGACTAGTGGTTGTGAAGAAGAAGACTTTTGAAGAATATTCCTCATATTGAACTAAGCTATAATTTGGGTTGTTCCCACAGTGAGCCAAAATATGAACCCAGGGACTTGGCTTGAACAAACTTGAATCCCACCGCCCCCTAAGCATGTGCATAACAAATATCAAAAGATTTTTAAAGAATATTCCTCATACTGCACTAATTTAAGCATTTGGGCTCTCATAGATAGAGAGCCCAAATATGAACCCAGGGATTAGATTTCAATGAACATGTGAAACAACCCTCCAAAGATGTTATATGTGAAATTTGAAAGCTTTTTGAGCAGTGGTTTGGGAGAAGAAAAGTCTTAAATATTTTTCCCATTACCCACAGGTATGTTACCCACCGTGTTAAAAAAAATGTGGACTCAGCACTTTTTCAATGTCCTGGAAAAGTACTCTATGATAAAACCGATGGCAATTATTTCGGACCATTCCTTTCTGCTGTTCCTCAGGAAGCTTCATACAATAAAAAAATTATGTAGTTTGAAGATATGGAGTTTTAAATATTTTCTATTTTTAGGTCCTGCGGTTCCCATGGAGTGACTGGAAAACATTTTTTGCATGAATTAGGTACTCATGACCCAATAAGCCCTCATATCAAATTTGGTTCAAATCGGCCTCTCAGTTCGGAAAATAAATATTTTGGTACAATTCGGGAATCCCAGCTATGAACCCAGGGACTTGGCTTAAACAAACTTATGTCTCACCACCCTAAGGATACTGAATAGCAAATATTAAAAGATTCTAACTGATGGATGTGAAGTAGAGTTTTGAAGAATATTCCCCATATTGAATTAAGTTATAAATCAGGCTCCCACAGTGAGCCCAAATGACCCAGGGACTTGACTTGAACAAACTTGAATCTCACCCCCCAAGGATGCTGCATGCCAAATATCAAAAGATTCTGACTGATGGATCTGAAGAAGATTTAAAGAAAAAAACAAGTGCAACGCTGATCGAAGGCGATCAGACTCTCGTCCCCCTCGATGGATGGTCTATTCTATAAAACATGCAAAATATTTTTTAGGCCTGTTGGGCATTTAAAAAATAAGTTGCACATTATGAAATCGATAAAAGATTTCAACAGCAAGTAGGAATTGAAGTCCTCTCTCTCCCATCATGTATCTGTTCTCAGAAACCTACCATTTAACAACAGGAACAACATTGTAATCATTCCATATTGCACTTTAATTCAAAAACTATTGACGTGCATCATCCTCCTATTATGTGTCACCAATGGTATAAATATGAAAGTACAGCCTCGAAGCATCTATATATTAGATACAGGTGGAAAGCGTAAAATAGGAACACATAACAAGAGGCCCCAAGAGGGTCCTGATTTGAACAAACTTGCATCTGCCCCATTAAGAAAACCATATACCAAGTATCAAAACATTCTGACCGGTGGATCTGAAAAAAAAATTCCTCATATTGAACTAAGTTATATGGGAGCCCAAATATGAACTCAGGGACATGGCTTGAACAAACTTGAATCTCACCTCCCTAAGGATGCTGTATTCCAAATATCAAAAGATTCTGACTACTGGATCTGAAGAAAAATATTTAAGCAAGAGGCCCCAAGGGCCTTAATCGCTCACCGGGCAATGTGATTCAAACAAAGTGGTTCAAAGAAGTATTTGGGGTCACATTCAGTTAGACATGGTTCATCAACACTACAAAGGAATGAAGTCATGAGAGACAAATTTTATGGAACTAGGGACATGGCTTGAACGAACTTGAATCTTACCCCCCTAAGGATGCTGCATACCAAATATCAAAAGCATTCATCTGCTGGATCTGAAGAAGATTTTTAAAGAAAATTCCTCATTTTGAACTAAGTTATCATTCGGGCTCCCACAGTGAGCCCAAATATGAACCTAGGGACTTGGCTTTAACAAACTTGAATCTCACCCCCCTAAGGATGCTACACACCACCTATCAAAACATGCTGACTGCTGAATCTGAAGAAGATGATTTTTAAAGAAAATTCCTCATTTTGAACTAAGTTATAATTCGGGCTACCACAGTGAGCCCAAATATGAATCCAGGGACTTGGCTTGAACAAACTTGAATCTCACCCCCCTAAGCATGCTGCATACCAAATATCAAAACATTCTGAGTGCTGGATCTGAAGAAGAAAATTTTTAAAGAAAATTCCTCATTTTGAACTAAGTTATTATTTGGGCTCCCACAGTGAGCCCAAATATGGACCTAGGGACATGATTTGAACGAACTTGAATCTCACCCCCCTAAAGATGCTGCATACCAAATATCAAAACATTCTGACTGCTGGATCTGAAGAAGATGATTTTTAAAGAAAATTCCTCATTTTGAACTAAGTTATAATTCGGGCTACCACAGTGAGCCCAAATATGAACCCAGGGACTTGGCTTGAACAAACTTGAATCTCACCCCCCTAAGCATGCTGCATACCCAATATCGAAAGATTCTGCCTGCTGGATCTTGAGAAGATGATTTTTTAAGAAATTTGCCTGAAATGAACTAAGTTCAAATTTGGGCTCCTATACTGAGCCCAAATAAGAACCCAGGGGGCCGATTTGAACAAACTTGAATCAGATCCACCCCACAATGTTGCATACCAACTATCAAAAGATTCTGCCTGCTGGATCTGGAGAAGAATATTTTTTAAGAAATTTGCCTGAAATGCACAAAGTTCGAATTCGAGCTTCTAGAGTGAGCCCAAATATGAATCCAGGGAGCCGATTTGAACAAACTTGAATCACGTCCACCCCACAATGTTGCATGCCAAATATCAAAAAGATTCTGCCTGCTGGATCTTGAGAAGATTTTTTAAGAAATTTGCCTGAAATGCACCAAGTTCGAATTCGAGCTTTTATAGTGAGCCCAAATATGAATCCTGGGGGCCGATTTGAACAAACTTGAATCACATCCACCCCACAATGTTGCATACCAAATATCAAAAGATTCTACCTGCTGGATCTTGAGAAGAAGATTTTTTAAGAAATTTGCCTGAAATGCACTAAGTTCGAATTCGGGCTTCTATACTGAGCCCAAATATGAATCCAGGGGGCCTATTTGAACAAACTTGAATCAGATCCACCCCACAATGTTGCATACCAAATATCAAAAGATTCTGCCTGCTGGATTTGGAGAAGAAGATTTTTTAAGAAATTTGCCTGAAATGCACTAAGTTCGAATTCGGGCTTCTATACTGAGCCCAAATGTGAATCCAGGGGGCTGATTTGAACAAACCTGAATCAGATCCACCCCACAATGTTGCATGCCAAATATCAAAAGATTCTGCCTGCTGGATCTGGAGAAGATTTTTTAAGAAATTTGCCTGAAATGCACTAAGTTCGAATTTGGGCTTCTATAGTGAGCCCAAATATGAATCCAGGGGGCCGGTTTGAACAAACTTGAATCAGACCCATACCAAGATGCTGCATACCAAGTATCAAAAGATTCGGCCCACTGGTTCTGGAGAAGATTTTTTAATAATTTTTCTATAATTCATATGGTGCTATCAGTGTTATGCCCCATACAGAGCCCCCATGAGACGTGGCCATTTTGTTTGAACAAACGTGAATTGCTATATAGTAATGAACATCCATATGAAGTTTCGTGAAAAATGGACCAGTGGTTTCAGAGGAGAAGTCGTTTAAAAAATGTTCACGACGACGAACGACGACGGACGGCCGGTGATAAGTTAAGCTCCCTTCGGTGAGCTAAAAATCAATGAAAATGGTTATCCTTCGGCCATTCTAAATTTTTTTCCAAAACATTTTGACGTGCATCATCCTCCTAGCATCTCTGACCAACATTAGAAATCCTCCTAGTGACGTGCATCATCCTCCTAGCATCTCTGACCAATGTTAGGAATCCTCCTAGCATCTCTGACCAATGTTAGAAATCTGAAAGTAATAGCTCGAAACATGTCTCAGATACAGGTGATAATGTCAAATATGACAAAAAAGTCTGTCATTCAACCATCTTGAATTTTTTTTCAGAAGATTTTGGCCATCTTGAATTTTAAAAAAAAAATTTTGACGTGTATCACCCTCCTAGCATCTCTGACCAATGTCAGAAATCTGAGAATAATAGTTCAAAATATGTTTAAGATACAGCTGGTGACGTCAAATATGGCAAAAAAACCCCAAAAATGGCTGCCATTCAGCCATCTTGAATTTTTTTTCAAAAGATTTTGGCATGCATCATTCTCCTATGGTGTCTGATAAATGTTGATAATTTAAAACTAATATCTCAAAACATCTCCAAGATATGGGTCATAACGTAACTTGATAATGCAAAAAATTAACAAATATAGCCCGGCCATCTTGAAATTTTTTTTTTTTTAAAATTTGGACGTGCATCATCCTCATAGCATCCATGAACAATGTTAGAAACCTGAAACAAATATATTAAAACATGTCTAAGATACAGGTGGTAACATCAAATGAAGCCAAAAATGATGACAAAAATGGCCGCCGGTCGGCCATCTTGAATTTTTTTTCAAAAAGTTTTGACGTGCACTGTCCTCCTATTATGTGTCACCAATGGCATAAAAATAGGACAATGAAATCGTCAGATGTATACACATATGTGCAACTAGTAGAAAGCTGTATGAAGGAGGGCCACTGCAGATGCCGACATTATGTACACCTTACATGGTATGGAAACATATAGAAATGGATTGGAGGAGTGTCTAATTTGATGGATAAAGGGTTAATATCTCTGGATCAAATTATCAGATTTACATAAAAAACTATTCTGCATAGTATGGGTACACATAAAAATGAAAAGTACAGCGTCGAAGCATCTATGAGATACAGGTGGTAACATAAACTAAGATACAGGTGGTAACATCAAATATAGTAAAAAAAAAAATGACAACAAAAATGACTTGCATTCGGCCATCTTGAATTTTTTTTTTCAAAAGATTTTGACATGCATCCTCCTCCTATGATGTCTGACAAATGTTGATAATTTAAAACTAATATCTCAAAACATCTCTAAGGTTTGGGTGATAACGTAACTTGAGAATGCAAAAAATAAACAAAAATGGACGTCATTCGGCCATCTTGAATTTTTTTTTCAAACAATGTTGACTTGCATCATCCTCATAGCATCTATGAACAATGTTAGAAACCTGAATCATAAAATATCAAAACATGTCTAAGATGCAGGTGGTAACATCAAATGAAAATGAAGCAAAAAGTGACAAAAATGGCTGCAAGTCGACCATCTTGAAATTTTTTTTCAAAATTTTTTGGTGTCCATCATCCTCCTATTAAAACCGTGGGGGACTGATAAATATTCCTCATGTTACACTTGGTTACAATTTGGGCACTCACAATGAGCCCAAATATGACAACAGGGACTTGATTTGAACATACTTCAAGCTGACACCCCTAAAGATGTAGAATCAGAGCTTTACATTACCCCAATTTCACACCTTCTACAGGTGTCCCCAAATGAGAGAAAGTGTGAAGGCATTAAGAAAAATATATATATTCTCTATGACCATAGAAACAGAAAGAAAAGCACGACAATAAAACATAACAGGATAAAAGTGTTATTTCTGTTTTAATATCTCCTTTAGCTTATAACCTTAATCTGTACTATGGAATTCAAACGTGCGAGGGGGTAATAATATATTGTATTGTTCATAGCTAATTCTTTCAGTCAAGCTATAATTTCCCAAATGTTATTAGAATGCTTCTATATATAAAATTGTATACCCTTTCCAGTAGCACCGTATTATTGCACAACCATCCCGGACAGAACTGTAAGCCTTACACAACAATGTCCCTTATAAACAATATGCATAGATATTTCTACCATATTTTCCACAATTGTGTGTTAAAATGGGTAAGATAAATAAAACCTATATGTACGTCACTGTGTACATGCAAGTTCATGTTCCCAGAAACAGATGCATAAGTCCGATTGTTCCTTTTATGTTTCTTTGTATTTTTTTTTTTTACTTGATGACTGAAACTTAGTTTCGCGCCTAACATTGGCCTAGGACAAAATTGCAATTCTTGTAAATACCAACTACAGATCTTGTAACTTCAGTGGCTGATCTGTGTGTTGTGACATTACAGAGCTTTCCAGTCACCAAAATGAAACTAAAAGTTTTTATACAGCTCTTGCAATGTGTACTATATGTATCACATACTAACTCCGCTCAGATCTGCTGTATATAGTTAGTTCTACTCGATATTTAACCCTTTAGTTCGGGAGGCATTTTTTCCAGCATGGAACATGATACGTCATGGCGTCATTTGGTAGGGTGGCTGTTCAGTGGGTGTGTCAGTGGGGGGGGGGGGGTGCGATCAGTGTTTTCAACGTGCGACCCTGAGGCTGCATCTTGGGAATATTAATTGGTCTACCCCAAATAATGAATATGGACTTTTCTAATTACTGCCATCGGGATGGTATGGAATATGCCGCTAGAGTTTAAGGGGTTCATATAAGGAGGAACATTTAGTGGAATGACCCGTTCGAAGCTAAGTAAACAAATATAACACTAACATGCACCATCTGCTGCACATAATTGTGTACATGATTGTCTCAGGCATTATGTAATATTTAGATTTCACAGTATTACATATGTAGTTATGAGCAAGCTGCTCTATGTGTTAACACATGGCTGTCCTGGATTAACCTGTTTAGTCCATGGCAGGCATGTGTTAACATATGGGCAGAGTAAATATTGCCAAGACTTTTATGTCCACAGAAAAGTGCTTTCTTGTGTGTTAGCTACAATGGGATCAGTTTGAGTCAGACTGGGATACCAAGTGCACTGTAATTTACAGTTTCTCAGTTTGGTATAGATGAGTGTTTTCCTTGTTTATATCATGGATGATTCAAAATATACATCATGTTGTTATTTACTTTATTAGAGTAACATCAAGACAGCTTATAGCCCTGATTGCTTTCTTTACTCTGACATGTAGGTCTGTGTTGTTATTTACTTTATTAGAGTGACATCAATACTCATTATTATTTGCTTTATTAGACAGCCCTGATTGATTTCATTACTCAGACATGTAGGTTATAATTATCAAAGTAGGATATCCAGTCACAATATCGCATTTAATAGATGAATACTAATCCCATAAAAGTAGTGTATCCATTTATATATGTCATCCATAGACTCATTTTATTCCATCAAATGAGTCTATGGATGACATATATACCTATTGACAGGTAGTTTCGATTCTTCTTAGTGAACAAAACAAAGGCACAGGCTTTGTTCGAAATGTATAAACCCAGTGTCCCTTCCTTGTGCACAACTGTAATTCCAAAGTAGAAATGACCCACATAGCTGATATATTTTCAGTTCGGTTACTTAGGTCACACAACTGAGTTTTGAAATAACCTTACAAGGAGCGCTGTCAACACAACTGCCTTCTGGACATCTGTGTCTGTTTGTATGTGTGAGCGTGTAATTGCATTGCACTGCACACATTATGATTATGTTTACATTACAATCCCATCTCTGATTTGACGCTGCCCACATTAAAACACCCTTTTAGGCCTAATTAAAGTAACTCTGCTGGCTAAACACAGGAAGAAATGTTTGTCATAAACTGTCCAAACATTCTTCCTCCGACATTGCTCGTCGACTCATACAATCCTGACAACGGCACACAATTCCTCCTGCAAAATACCTACTCAGTTACATTGTCAAAGTCTTTTGGTTTATTCCTTGGTAGAGTGGCCCTCATTCCGACATTTGATAATGGCTAATACACTTACATTTGATGAGATACAGAGCAGCAGCTCATTTGACTTTATTTCTCAATTTAACGATGTAATTACCGATAATGATGCTGATTTGAACTCTCTTCTCGATGGATGAAAGTAGTTGTGAATACTACACACCAGAGCATTTTAGTAATGAGATATCAAAAAAGCCCAACTCACTCACACTATTCAACCTTAACTGTCGAAGCCTTAATGCCAACTGGGAGCCCCTTAAGAACCTGATATGCAGCCTCCAACATGAATCAAATGTTTTAGACATTATAGGCTTAACAGAAATATTCAACGTGAAAGAAAACACTGCCTTCTCACTGGAAGGTTACCATCCCTTGATTACTCGACAAAGACCTATTAACGACGACGGTAGAGGAGGTGTTGGACTTTATATAAAAGATACCATCCCTTTTAAAATCCGCGAAGACCTTTCTGTGTTTATCCCACATGTATTTGAATCCCTTTTTGTGGAAATCTCGACGAAAGACAAAAATATTGTTGGAATTATTTATAGACCAAATACAGCCCCTAAAGCGGACCTTGATTTATTCCTGGAAAAATTGACGAATTTAGTAAACATCTTAGATGACTCTAAAAAAAGTGTTTATCTTATGGGTGATTTTAATATCGATCTTCTTGGCTTTTGTAGACATAACAAAACCAATTTATTTATCGACACTATGTTTAGTGCAGGTTTTATGCCATTTATTACAAGACCAACTAGAATTACAGACCATTCAGCCACCATAATTAATAATATTTTCAGTAACAAAATTAATCCCTGTACATCCAGAATAATTATTACAGATGTAAGTGACCATTTTGCAACATTTTATGTTGATGAATCATCAAAAAGGCACACCCATCCCATAAAAACTTCTAAAAGATCTTTTAAACAGGAGAATGTAAACCAGTTTAAGTCTCTTTTATCTAACAGTGACTTCACAAATGTAATGAATGCACTCTGTCCCAACGAAGCCTACAATATCCTTGTTGAGATAATTCATGTAGCCTTTGACCAAGCTTTTCCAGAACAACTTGTAAGAGTTCCCCATAAGTTAGTGAAACGGGAACCATGGATGACTTCAGGCCTTTTGCAGTCGTCATTGGAAAAAACAAAACTATACGTCAAAAAATTAAAATCCCTGACCACACAAAATAAAATGAGATACAAAATGTATTGCACCATTTTTAACAGATTGAAAAGGGCTCGCAAATCTGATTATTACAAGACTATACTTTACGAAAATAAATACAATATGAAAAAAACTTGGGAAATCTTGAAGAAAGCAATTAATGAATGTAATTCTACATTTACGTACCCATCCACATTTGTTGCTGGCAATGTGGAAATATCAGACTCTAAAGAGATAGCTGACAAATTTAACTCCTACTTCGTTAACATTGGTTCAAAATTAAGCGAGTCATTTCCTACCTCCTCTCGTCGTTTCACTGATTACGCTCAGGGAAATACCCTTGAGTCATTTTTTATTTTGCCAACTACTCCGCAATAAGTAATACAATGTACAAAAAGCCTGTAGTCCAAAACAAGTAGAGACCTTGACAATATGTCCTCAAAAATGGTAAAGGAGATAATATAAGAGATAGCTGACCCTTTAACGCATGTAATTAATTTATCTTTCTCAACTGGTATTGTCACACGCAAAATGAAAATTGCAAAAGTAATTCCCGTCTTTAAATCTGGCGATCAACGACTATTTAACAATTATAGGCCCATTAGCATCCTACCAACCTTTTCTAAAGTATTAGAAAAATTAATGTACTCTAGGTTAATATCTTTCTTAGAAGATAATAAGATAATTCATCAATATCAATTTGGCTTTAGAAAGGCACACTCAACAATACATCCGGTATTGCATCTCATAAACAATGTTGCTGAAATGAACGATAAGTCAACAAAGGATTGTACTTTAGCTCTATTTCTCGATTTCTCCAAAGCATTTGATACTATAAATCACTCGATCTTACTAAAAAAGCTAGAACTCTTTGGAATACGGGGCCATGCAGACGCCTGGTTCGAGGATTATTTGACACACAGATCCCAATTGGTGTCCCTCCCAAAGGCCAATTCTGACTTCCAGGTCATACCAACTGGTGTCCCTCAGGGATCTATTCTTGGTCCTCTTCTTTTTATAATTTACATAAACGATATTATAAATTCGACACGTTTGAAAATTTTATTATATGCGGACGATACTACTGCCTATACATCAGGTAATAATATAGATACTATTATAGAATTAGTTAACAATGAACTCAATAACTTATACTGTTGGTTTACGGCTAATAAACTTGCCCTAAATGAGAGTAAAACAAAGTTTATTATTTTTCACCCTCAGAGTGACATGTACTCTATTGAAAGCGACAGAATTGTGCTTAATAATTCAACGATCTCGCTCGTTGCAAATAATCAAGAGGAAAAATCTGTAAAATTCTTAGGAATCCACGTAGATGAAAATTTGAATTTCAAAACGCCAATTTCAGAAATCTGTTCTAAAATTTCCAGAGCAATTTATGCCATAAACAAAGTTAAGCGGATTCTTCTGAAAAAGTGCCTAAAAATATTATACTACTCTCTGATCCAGAGTCACATGATGTATGGTATTCATATCTGGGGTCACTCGCCATCAACTCGAAAGATTACAAAATTACAAAAGAAAGCCATCCGAATTATATCTAACAAAAAATACAATGCTCATACAGACCCCCTGTTTAGAGAACATGGCATTTTAAAATTTACAGACCTGTATAAACTCCAGATCTCTCTGTTTATGCACGACTGGTACAACAACATGCTACCCGAAAGCTTTGTGGACACTTTTAGAATTTACCAAAACCCTTCAGGAATGGACACAAGACAGTCGGGTAAATTACATACATTAAAACCAAGAACTCAGTTCTCCGCAAACTTTCCAATTCATACTTTCCCTAGGATGTGGAATTCATTAGAACCATCGATTCAAAACTCTTCCATATCATCATTCAAAAATTCTCAGAGCAATTCTTGAATTCGTACTCTTTTCGCGTCAGGTGTAATAATCCAGGTGTAATAATCCAGTTTGCCCCGATTGTAGGTCCTAGCTCTGTAATCTCATCCTTACCTATTAACTACCACTAAATTGTTTCATTTTCTAAAAACGATGAAAAATTATTTTTATTTATATGGAAAGAACCATTTTAAAAATTAATCCATTCATTTTTCTCTTCATTAATAAAGCCGTTGTCAGGATTGTCTCACATTTTACATCTTTGTTTTTATTGGGAATGGCGGGAAGACAGCCCCAGTGGCTATGCCATCTCCCTGTAGTGCAACCTTGTATTTGAAATAATTGTATGTTGTTGTATTTAGTTTGTATTTGTATGCATGTTGTATTACAAAATAAAATCATTCATTCATTCATTCTCCAAATTAGGGCAGAACAGTGTCCCCAAAATAAATGAATTTGAAGGCCCCAGCAGTATACCAAACATCCCGAGACTGACTTGTAGATCTGAAGAAGATTTTAAAATATATTTCCTCATATTGCACCAAGTTTAAATTTGGGTTCCCTAAGGGGACTTGTGTCACACACAAGCCTGAATCTGACCTCCCCATCCCCCTCACCCCCAAGAATGTTGTATACCAAGTATCAAAAGATTCTGAGTGGTTCTGGAGAAGAAGAGTTTTTAATTTAAAAAAATTAATTTGCAGAGTGTTAAAAGAATTATGCCCCCTTTTGGTGCCCCCCTGTGGGCATAGCAACTTCATTTGAACAGACTTGAATTGACACATGAAAAGGAACATGCACATCAAATTTAAGGATGTATACTTCTGGAAAATTAGTCAATAGCTAATCATGACCGCAACATGGAGATAAATTCAAGTTTAGTCCATCATTTATACCCTCATGCCCATTTTTTTGGACTTCCACCACAACCATTGGTGACTGCCTGACTGGATCCTATTTTACTTGTAAAACAGAGCTTGTTAACTGATAGAGTGCTACATTATTTTTGGTCCTGAAAATTTCTTCTTCGGTCTTTGTATTGTCACAATTTATGGGAGAGTGCCTATAGGCACTCTCCCATAAAATGTAACAAGGCAAATCGGCACAGATAAAATAATATCACTTCAAAGATAATATGAAGCACACCCATGAAATATGAAGCCTTTAAACTGTGGTGCCTGCTCTTCCCAATAAAGCCCACATATGGGCTTCCAGCACTCTACCAGTTAACAATAAACAAGCACAGCTTCACTTTCCAGTGTTTCCACAGGGAACATGGGCATGGAACATTACCAAATAACTAACAACACCTTTTGTAAAATTAAAACAGTATCTTAGCATGAGGTGTAATAATATCTAATGGACAACCATTTTTTGGCTTTTCCTGAAAGGAAAAGACATTTGTTTTTCTAATGAATTTTTTCCCCTCTTCTTTCTTTCTCTCTTTTTTTCCCCCACACTTTTTGGGAATAGAAATCTAGAGAACACTCTTACAGATTGTGCTAAAACTTTGCATGTTCTTAGATGGCGATAATTTATACTTGTAATAAACTTTCCTTTAGGCATTAACTTTCTTCTGCCAAAACCAGCTGCAAAACACCGACATTTTCAGTGACCAATATAACATGGTCCAAATGCGCAAATGATCTGAAATTTTTACAGCTTTGTCAGAAATACACTTTTTCATAACCAAATGTTAAAAGTTTACCCAAATTATTTTTTTGGCCCAAACTTAAAAAATATGCCTAAAACAATTTGCCATTTTCGTCAACAATCTCAGGACTATGAATTGGCAGAACCACAGTAATGGACTGAACAGTAAGAATGCAATGTATCTTTATTCATAAACACAAAAGAAATTTTGATTTTATACATGATGAGTCCAAATATTGCAATAATTGGATCATTTTTTAAAACCTTATATCTCATAACTGACAAGTGATCAGTGAACAGATTTTAGCTTGTACAGTGTCCATAGTGAAAGATATATAAAGATTATTCTTTGAAGTTTGGGATCAGTTTGGGGGCATAGAAGGTGCTCCAAGTAGTGTTGAAATGGTTGGCCTATTTTTTGTAACCAGCTAACCGTCGGGCATAACCAGATTTCAACCGGATATCCGTTAATTTTAACCACTGGTATAACTGCAATGTCTACAATGCAAAAACAGTAAGGAATGGTGCGAAAACAGTTCAAAACACTGCCACCTGACATCCGCAAAACAAACATACGAACACCTTCAATTGCCAACAGGAATAGTCGATGTACAAACGATCATTAACAATTTATAGGACTGCAATGGTCCCACATAATAGTGATGATACATCGTAACTGTGGACACCCTGCATTACCCGGTTACAAAAACAGGCCTTGCCCTTTGAAAATCACAGGCGCTACATGTGAAAATCACAGATGCACAGCTTGCAACACACCTGAAACAAAAATTGTGTGAGCAATTTGTTCCCACAGGTGTGCATTTGAAGTGAGGGACAAATGTCATTAATAATAGTTTAGAATTTTCCAACCAGTCTGTATATGGTAGTTAGGTATAGTTATTAGTTAACTGTATTAGCAAAGAGCCTTTTACCTTGAGTGGCTTGAAACTGATATGATCACAGATGTACATGTAGGGTAAATATGTAATCTAATTTTTGGAGTATCTTTTGTGTTCAATGCCTAGACAAAAGTCACAAGCAGTTCCGCATTTACATTTACCTATTCTTCGGAATGAAATTTCTGGAGGAAATGTGTTGCGAGTCATGAAAGTGGTGTGGTAAGAAATTATTATATGCCTCACTGACCAAGGGCCCCACGTCCGACATTGACAATTGAAAAAGGAATTATAAAATGCTAGATTTTAAAAGTTTTTTTTATGACATACATGTACGTTCATACTTTTAAACAGTTCAATAAAATCAAAACGTGGTTTTTCTGAAATGCGTTTGTAAAGTAGCAAACAGTCAATTTATTCTGAAAGCTCCATTACTCACACTGAGGGATTTTTTTCAGCATTATAATCAGCAATTAACAACACCTCATCAAAGAGATGAATGTCAAATTTGTCTGTAGGAGACAATGTTACACTGACAGGCACGTGCTCACTGCTGCCCATGAGGAAAACAACCTGCAGTGCACTCGACTGTTGGCAGTTTGATACAAAGTAAGAAACATTTATCCACGACTTGACAGCCCAAGTGACCTAAATAAATGTTCATTCAACATTCCAACACCTTAATCCTTTCATGTTACATTGAGTACATACCATTGTAAATTGAGAAATGTTTGTTTTAGCTTTGACAATGCTTGTGTCAGCAAGAGAATTCTAACATCTCGCGGTCAAATACTATTTATTTTCCTGGTGTTATCCCATAAACTATAGGTATAGCGGTTATCTGGTTGACAGCTTTTCTAACTGATTATGCTGATAACCGGTTGCAAACTGGTTATGCAGATTACTGTTTCAGCACTAGCTCCCAGTTTGGTGATAACATGAAGTGACCAGAATTTTAAGTTCAGAAAATCAATTTGCACTCAATCACCCAAGATACAGGTGCTTTGAACTGCCTTGTTTTTGTTCATTTCTACAGCAGCTTGGAAGCACTAAGTAGATTTTACTTAATAGAGTCAAAAGTTTTGCTATCCAGTCATTACCCATAACTGTTAAGTCAAAGGCTATTGCAAGCGTTGGGCCAAGGGTATTTTGGTCTATTTTTGTGGCGTATTTTGCTTTAAAATGAGTTTTGAAGGATTTTGAATGATTTTATGAAAAACAAGAGTGCACTGTCACAGTGGCGAAGCTGCAACGATTCGTGCAACGCCAATGATGTTTTAAAACTCGTTGGTGACAAAAAAACTTGTTGGTGAAAAAAAAACCTCATTGGTGACAAAAAACTTGTTGGTGACAAATCCATACATATGACAGAAATTGTTCGAATGAATGGACTATTGAGAGGGTGTAGACATCATGAAGATACACTTGCATACCAAGTGTGGTGTCATTCCATCAAGTATTTTAGGAGTTATGGTGTTTTTTAAACTCTTTGGTGACAGACCGACCGACTGACCGACCAACCAACCAACAGATCGACATTGCCATATATAGAGTCGCTCGACGCAGCTAAAAAAAACTAGACAGAAGCATGCTGCTGCACAGCACATGGACACAGGAGGTTGAGGAGCAAACAGTGATTTGTTACTCATACATGTGCTGTGTCTGTAAGACACATATGATGCCCCTTAACTCTTTACGCAACGTAGAGAATATCAAAATTTATTATTTTAATTACTATTTTTTTTTGATTTTTCAAAAAGATTTCAACGAAACCATATCATGTGACCCCTCATTGGAACGAGCTCCTACAGACAAATTTGACATTCATCTCTTTGATGAAGTGTTGTTAATTGCTGATTATAATGTTGAAAAAAATCCCTGTGTGATATGGTTTTGTTGAAATATTTTGAAATTTTTTTTTTTTTCAACTGCTCAATTTGCAAATTACGTGGGCGGATGCGGGCAATTCGTAAGGTAAAGGGTTAAGTTCTATCATGTACTTATATTTACATATGTATTGTGGATGGAATTAGTTGGACAAATCATGTATATTCAAAATTTCACAGAAATTTACTAAATTCAACAATCCGTAATTCTGTGAAAAATTAAAGAAAATCAAATTCTGGCAATATGTACATCTTTGGTATATTTATAAATACCCTGTAAAATAAAAGGGTTCTAGTTTGAAAACTGTGAAAGGAGTTAGGCAGACAAACCTTGTTCCCTATATTAGAAATTTCACAAAAATTTACTATGGTTCCGCTCTAGTTTCGCACTATTGCACAGGGGTGAAATTCTAAACAAAGGGCACATGTTGAAACTAAGGCCATGCAAAACAGAGATATATTTTTAGTATCAGATATATGATTACATTAGGCTGTTTGTTGAACAAGAGAATTTGAAGTTTTGGACCCAAAGTTGGAGCCTGATACTTCGAAAAAGTGGTCATTTTTACACGGATTTGTTAGCAGACATGTAACTAGAAAATAGGCTGATTAAATCATCAGATGTGTACCCATACACGCAACAAGTGGAAAGCTGTATGACGGAGGGCCACCCCGGATGCCGACATTATGTACACCATAAATGGTATGGGTACATATAGAAATGGATTGTAGGAGTGTCTAATTTGATGGATAAAGGGTTAATACCTCCGGATCAAATTATTAGATTTCAATAAAAGTAACCTGATAATCGGATTAATATTTTTTGAGTTATCGCATGGCGAAGAAATGGATTGGAGGAGTTCTCAATTGAAGGATAAAGGGTTAATATCTCAGGATCAAATTATCAGATTTACACCCAAAACTATACAGCTTAGCATATAAGTAACCTGAACACATATAGTTTAAACAGTATTTATTTCCAAAGTATGAAAGTACATTTTTACACAAATCAATAAAAGCATACAAATATTAAGGAAATGGATTCAGCATCAAGCTAAAGAGTTTATACTCGGCTGTTTCCAGTCAAATATTTTGTAGAAATATATCATATGCGGCTGGTACATACACTATTACGCAGGACGATCAGGACCCACCATAGATGCATGCTTAGTTTTATGTTCACTCCTCGCTTTTTACGTTGTAAAGTAATTGCTAGCCAGTTCTCATCGAGTGATGGGTCCCGGTCGTGCAGGCGCTGTACTATTGTTATACTTTGGCTATGGTTAATGTTGTTAGAAGACAGATGAGGAAAGGAACAGGACAGTGATAGAGAAAGGGGACTTTTTGAGCTGATGGAGTGTGCAATGCGAAGCGTTTCGAGTAGGGGCGTCGACGACAGACACCACATGCGAACAAATATATGAAGGAACATGACAATCGGATTGATATTTTTTGAGTTTTCTCATGCCAATGGGACTGGAGGAATTTTCAATTTGAAGGATCAAGGGTTAATATCTCAGGATCAAATTATCAGATTTACACCAAAAACTATACAGCTCGGCACATCAGTAACCTGAAGACAAATATAAAGTAACATGACAATCCAAGCGATATTTTTCAAGTTATCGAATGCCAAAGAGATTGGAGGAATTTTCAATCTGAAGGATAAAGGGTTAATATCTCAGGATCAAAATAACAGATTGACACCAAAAACTATACAGCTCGGCACATCAGTAACCTGAACACAAATATAAAGTAACATGACAATCCAAGCGATATTTTTAAAGTTATCGAATGCCAAAGGGATTGAAGGAATTTTCAATTTGAAGAATAAAAGGTTAATATCTCAGGATCAAAATACCAGATTTACACCAAAAACTACACAGCTCGGATCATCAGTAACATGAAGATATATATAAAGTAACATGACAATTGGATTGATATTTTTTGAGTTATCTCATGCCAAAGGGATTGGAAGAATTCTCAATTTGAAGGATAAACAGTTAATATCTCAGGATCAAATTACCCGATTTACACCAAAAACTATAGAGCTCGGCACATCAGTAACCTGAACACAAATATAAAGTAACTTGACAATCAAAGCAATATTTTTCAAGTTATCGAATGCCAAAGAAATGGATACGGATGCTGGACGGACAGATGGATGGGTGGACAGACAGATGGACAGACAGACAGATGGACAGACAAAGTATGGACGAATGACGGATGGCCACCCCGGATGCCTGCATTATGTGTACCATACATAGTATGGGTACACATAAAAATAAAATGGAAACATAGAAATTTTTTTTTGCATTTTAAAAATATTAAAATTTTTTAGTAAATTTTGTTTCTTAACATACCTACCACAATTGTTTACAATTGGCTGTAACATAAGTGCAAGCCCTACTTCGGAACTAACTCAAGCTTTTAGAATCTTTTCCAAACGAGTTGGAAAAGTACTAGAGTGCAAAAGCACGAAAAAGATCAAAAAAAGGGTCGAGCGAGACCAGCGTTCGAAATTACATGTTCTCTCTCTGCAAACCTCTTGCGTTTACCGAGCGCATGCACAACAACCGTGACGTCAATTCCGTATTTCTGCCAACGAGAAGTTTGTGATTTAGCGGGGAGGCATCGATATCAAAGATATCCCCAAGGAGGGTGGGCCTCCGGTAAACAATTCTGGTAGGTATGTTAAGAAACAAAATTTACTAAAAAATTTTAATTTCTTTTCAACCTACTCACAATTGTTTACAATTGGCTGAATAAACAATAGGAAGAGGTGAATCACATAACCAATACCAACAAGAGTAGCAGAACGAAAGCAAGGATGGCAGAGAACAATAACGAAAACCTGTAATGAAGATAGAGAGAAGGCACCTGAAAAGAACAAGGCTGAGCGAAGCACAACCTCGAGAAAAACAATTTTAACGAGGATGCACAACAGCCTGAGCAGCAACGAGAGGGCCTAAAGAATAAAGGTCCTCAGATTGCTGCTGAAGGTGGTGGAGATAAAAGGAGGAGAAGGTAGAAGTATTCCTCCAGTAAGCCGCATTCATAACATTCCGGAGCGAAACAGAATTGGAGAACGCCCAGGATGTAGAAATGGCACGAACCTCATGAGCATTAAGCCGGTTCAAAACAAGATCCGACGCAGACAAGCGAGAATAAGCCAGCTTGATTGCAAGACAGATCCACCTGGAAATAGAATGGGAAGAGATAGACTGCCTCTTAGGAATGAGAGACAGAAAGAATCTCTTCCGACCCCTCCTAATGAACTGAGTGCAAGTAATGTAAGTCTTGATCGCACGAACAGGACAAAGAAGAGGCCTCCGGCCATCTACAGCAGGGAGAGCCCGAATGCAGATGGGAGGAGGTACCGAATCAGGAAGTTGATTCTTAGCCAGAAAAGAGCAATCAGTAATGAAGGTGACACTGTTAGCCTCATTTCTGAAGAAGGCAGAATCAACAGATAGCGCATGAAGCTCACTGACTCGACGACCAGAAGCAAACACTAGAAGAAAAGCCATCTTACAGGTGAGAAAACGCATGTCGGTCTGAGATAAAGGCTCGAATGGTGCCCCCTCCAAACAGTGCAACACCCATGCCAAGTTCCACTTTGGTGTAAGACGCAAAACTCGAGGCCTCTTCAAAGAAAAGTGCCGAATGAGTTTGGAGAGAAAAAGATTACGACCGATGCACCGCTTTCCCACATAAGAGAAAGTATCAGACAGCATAGACCGATAGCCCTTAATCGTAATAGGCTGGAGGCCCTTGGAGTCAAAAAGAAAAACCAGAAAATCCGCAATTTGAGCGATTGACGGATCACGGTAATTCACATTGTGATCTGCACACCAGCAGCAGAAAACCTTCCACTTGGCGGCATAAGTCATGCCAGTGGAATGTCGCCACGATGCAGAAATGCACTCCACTGATCATCTCGAAAAACCTCTACGTCGGAGACTGGACCTGATAAAAGACAGGCGTGAAGGGACAGGCTCGCCAGGTTGTTGTGATACTTCCTGGGATGACCCTGTGAAAGAAGATCGCGACGTAGAGGTAGACGAATCGGTCGATCGGCCAATAGAGGCCGCAGCAGATTGATCCACACCCTCTGTGGAGACAGGGATGTGATCAGAATGATCCTGCAACTGCAAGCACGAATCTTCGCCAATACTTGAGGAAGAATAGGTGCAGGAGGAAAGGCATAGCCGATCCAACCTGTCCAGTCCAGAGACAGAGCGTCTACTGCAAATGCCAGAGGATCTGGACAAGGGGAGACAAAGGTCTCTACCTGATGATTCCAGCGAGTAGCGAAAAGGTCGACCTGAGGACGGCCCCACTGCTCGCAAATCGCCTGAAACACCGACCGATGTAGCATCCATTCGGGTGGAAGGACACTGTCGCGTCGGGACAGGGAGTCTGCTAGGACGTTGAGACGCCCGGGAATGTGTCGAATGGACACCCGAGCGTTCACATCCCGCGCCAACAGAAGATCCCGAGACAGCCGATACATGGGAATCGAATGTGTGCCTCCTTGATTCCGTATGTAGGCCACTACTGTCGAATTGTCCGAAAGAAGTAGGACAATATGGTCCGACAGATGAGGGATCCAAAGCCGAAAACTCAACAGAAGAGCAAGGAGCTCCTTCTGGTTGATATGAAGGCCCACCTGCTCGCTGTCCCACTCTCCGTGAGTAGACAGACCGAGAGGATCCAACGTCGCACCCCAACCCCGATCGCTGGCATCTGCAGTAAGGATGTGATCGTCCAAAGGAAGATCCAACGGAACACCCTGTGTCAGCCAGGGAATATCTGCCCAAGGGTGGAGGTGACAAAGCAGAGACCGAGGAATAGTGAGTTCGAGGTCCAGAGGATCTACATTCGGACGCCAATGATCCAACAGGAAGTGTTGGAGAGGTCGGACAAACAAGCGATCGAGCGGAATGAGATCTGTCACCGAACTGCAAAGGCCCAGCATCCGAAGGAGAGTCCTGGCCGAGACCGAGGAAGATTGAAGCAGGTTCCGAGTCAGGGCGGAAAGAATCGTCGCCCGAGCCTGGGGGACCGACACTACATTGAGAAGAGTGTCGAAATCCATCTCCAAATGGCGGAATCGCTGAGAAGGAAGAAGATCCGACTTCTCGCGATTGACTCTGAAACCCAGCGATGCTAGCAGGCAAAGAAACTGCCGGACATCGAACTCCAGAACAGCAGCATCGTGGTGCCGTTGGAGGAGGTCGTCTAGGTAGGCTGACGAAGTCACTGCCGACTGAGTGCAGTGGAAAGCAAGCATATGAGACATCAGTCGGGTGAAGGCCCAAGGAGCCAGGTTCAAACCGAACGGGAGAGCTCTGAATTGAAAAACTCGATCCCGAAACGAGAACCGAAGGTATTTCCGTGACGCCAGATGAATGGGTACATGGAAGTAGGCATCCTTCAGGTCGATACTGGCCGCAAAATCGCCCTGATGAACTGAACGTCGAACCGACCGGAAAGTCTCCATACTGAAACGAGGAGCTATTATGTACTCATTCAGGGTACTCAGATCGATGACAGGACGATATTGGCCGTTTTTCTTCGGCACCAAGAAAAGTCTCAAGTAAAACCCCGGTGAAAGGGTGTTCCTGACCACCTCGATCGCCCCTTTGGAGAGGAGATTGTCGATCTCCTGCACCAGAAGGTCCCGACGCAGAGAATCGGAAGGGGCACCCGAGATAAACTGGGGTGCCGATGGAAGGACAGTCGCAGACTGGATTGAATGACGTCGAGGATCCAAGAGTCCGACGTTATCTCTGTCCAACGGTCATAAAACAGCAACAGCCTTCCCCCGACTGGAGGCGAATCGAGGTGAGAACCTTCACTTGCGGCCTCGACGAGGCCCCCGAGAGGAGAAACCACCTCGGGAAGTGACAGAGTCCTGAGACTTTCCAGCCTGAGGCTGCCAGCGAGCCTGGCCATGTTGGCGCTTCTTATGTGCAGAAGGAGCAGACGGAGCCGCTGATGAGGCAGACGCAGCAGCACGCTTGGCGGGCCTGGAACGACCCCCACCTGCAGCAGCAGGTTGGTCAATTTATTTATTTATTTATTTATTGGTGCTTAACGCCACATCAGCAACAAAGGCCATACCATGGCGAGAAAGTCATGAAAATGAGTTAAAAGGTAATGGTCAGGACTGCTTTTAAAAAGAAAAAAAAAAAGAAAAAAAATTGTGATAGATGAACGATAATACAATGAAAATGTGAAAATGAATATTCATAATGAAAGAAGAACAACAAATATGATACAAATCAACCTACTGATACCAAATCATGATGGTTAGATTAAAAGACAAAGCTCTAAAACTTGCTAAAAAGGTTGATTTCTTTTAGAAAAGACAAAAGCTTGCGCGGACTGGTAGTGTAAAAAAGGTCTCTAAGAGACTCCACAGTGAAAAACTGCCGCCTAACATGATCAAAATCTGTACAATCTAAAAGAATGTGTTGCACTGTCAGCCCCTGCTGACAAGGAACACATTCAGGTCGCAGAGTGCCCTCCAATAAGAAACTATGAGTGAGTCTGGTATGACCAATATGACATCGTGTAAGGATAACGTGATCTTTTCGACAAAGATGAGAAAGAGGATAATAATCAGACACAGTTGGACGGAATCGGTGGAGCTTGTTATTGGTAGCTCCATCCCATTCCGACTGCCACAAAGACCGGATGTATTTAGAAATAAGTGGCTTGTAATCACAGTAAGGAATTGGAAAATCAGTGATTGGCTTACTCAGAGCCTGTTTCGCTGCACTGTCTGCCCTGGTGTTACCAGCAATACCGACGTGTCCAGGTAACCAGCAAAACACAACATCATATTGGTCAGACTTCATTACAGTAAGTCGTTCACGAAGTGACAAGATTAGAGGGTTCTTCAACCTGGGGTTGAGAAGAGCCTGTAAACAAGAAAGAGAATCTGAGAAGATAATGGACTTCCATTCCTCTTCAGCCTCAATCTCATCGAGCGCAAGGTCAATAGCTTTTACCTCAGCTGTAAAAATGGAACTCGTATCAGGTATCCTGGTTGAGGTGGTCTGATCACCACTAACAACAGCAGATGATACTCTATCATTATCCTTGGATCCATCTGTATAGAACATAGTGTATGCTCTATAGTGAGACTTAATCTCGGCATACGCTTGCTTAAATTGCAAAGAATTTGTGTTTGCCTTTTTAGAAGAGGCCAGATCTAAAATAACCTTGGGTTTTGACAGACGCCAAGGGGGTATATTTGGTTTACGATTTTCTGCCACAGAATCTGGAGCAACACCAGTAGCCTCCATGTGGGTTTTGATTCCGAGTCCCAGTGGAGGAATCTGTTTTGGATTTTTATCAAAAAAAACTTTATTTAGAGGTTTAAAAACACAGCAGTAAGCAGGATTTGAAGGATTTGCGGATAATTTTGAGACATATTGCAAAGAAAGTTTAATTCGACGCTTCTCAAGAGAAGGCTCACCTGCTTCGATAAGAAGAGAATCTATAGGTGACGTACGAAATGCACCAAGGCTAATTCTGATACCACTATGATGGATGGCATCAAGAGGTTTCAAATAGGATTTCCTAGCCGAACCGTAAACCACACAACCATAATCCAACTTTGACCGTACAAGAGCTCTATACAGATGGAGCAGAGTTTTTTGGTCAGCACCCCAATCAGTGCTGCCAACAACTTTTAGCAGATTAAGTGCTTTCTTGCATTTAATTTTTAGTTGTTTGATGTGAGACCTAAAACTTAGTTTCTCGTCAAACAACAAGCCAAGGAATTTCACTTCCTTTACAACTTTAAGTGGAGTTCCATCTAAAAATAACTCCGGATCCAGGTGGTGTTTCCGGAGTTTACAGAAATGAACACAATTTGTTTTACATTTTGAAAACTTGAAACCATTTTCAGTAGCCCAGCGCTGAACCTTGTTTAAGGATAGCTGAAGTTTGCGCTCAATAGCAGGCATTTTCTTGCCACTGTAGCAGATGAGGAAATCATCTACATACAATGACGAATCAACATTTGTTTCAATAGCTGTAACAATGCTGTTGATTTTTATTGAAAAAAGAGTACCAGATAGAATACTACCCTGAGGTACTCCCAATTCCTGGTCGTGAGGGTCAGATAATGTTGACACAAGACGAACCTGGAAATTGCGGTCCTTTAAAAAATTTTCAATAAAAAGTGGCATTCTGCCTCTCAACCCCATGTTGAAGAGGTCTTTTAAAATCCCATACATCCATGTAGTGTCATATGCCTTCTCCAGATCAAAGAACATGGCGACCACGTGTTCTCTTCTGGCAAAGGCATTTCGAATAAACGTTTCAAGGCGGACTAGATGATCAACCGTGCTTCTCTGGTTTCTGAAGCCACATTGAACATCTGCCAGCAGATTGTTCGATTCCAGAAACCAAACAAGCCAATCATTGATCATTCTTTCCATGGTTTTACAAAGGCAACTAGTAAGCGCTATTGGTCTATAGTTGCTTGGATTGCTGTGGTCCTTATCAGGCTTGGGAATAGGAATGATTGTTGCTTTGCGCCTGGAAGATGGAAACTGGCCAGTCACCCATATATCATTAAAAATAGAAAGTAAAAGCTTGAGCGATGAATTTGGCAAATGTTTTAAAATCTGATAATGTATTTCATCAGGACCAGTTGCTGTATCTTTTGCTTTACTCAATGACGCTAGTAGCTCATCAATAGAAAATGGTTCATTATAATTTTCATCATTATCAGATTGTAATTTTAGTTTTTGTTTCTCCTGTTGCTTTTCAACAGGGATAAATTGCGGAGTGCAATTTTCAGAAGAGGAATTTGTGGAAAAGGTAGAAGCTAGGGTGTTCGAAATATCTTTTTTAGATGTTATTTTATTATTATTATGTTCGAGGTGCTGTACTGTAGATTTTGATTCTTTAGCTTTAATTTTCTTGATCATTTTCCAGACCTTTTTGATGGGGGTATTTTGATTCAATCTTGAAACATAATTTTGCCAGGACGTTTTCTTCTTTTGTTTGATGAGCCGTCGGGCTTGTGCTCGACCAATACGTAATTTATCTAAATTATTCGTCGTTGGTGACTTATTAAAATCCCGTTCAGCCTTTTTGCGTTGATGAATAGCCTGTTTGCAATCCGTGTCGAACCATGGTTTATGGAAACGTTTTGGATTTGCCGAGGTTTTAGGAATGACTTGGCTTGCAATGTCAATCAACTCTGTGGTGAAGTGTTCAATCTGGTCAGTACTGTCCTGAAATTTCTCCCGTGTGAGGCGTTCAGAACAAAGCGATGAGAAAGTGTCCCAGTCAGCCTTTTTAAAGTTCCACTGGGGCACCCTCTCATCATCCGCCGGAACTACACTCTCCAGCACAATTGGAAAGTGGTCACTCCCGCACAAGTCATCTTCTGCCTTCCATGAGAAATCTAGGAAGACAGAAGGGCATGCAATTGTTAAGTCAATTGAAGTGTAAGAACCAGATGCGGGGTGCAGGTAAGTATCTGACCCATCATTGAACAAGCACAAGTCATATTTTGTAATGAACTCTTCTACAGTTTTACCTTTTGCATCTTCTTGACTGCAGGAATTACCCCAAAGGGGGCTATGTGCGTTAAAATCACCCAACAAAATGTATGGAGTTGGGAGTTGTCGGACCAGCAGCTCAAGGTCATTCAGTTGTAAGGCTTTACTTGGTGAAACGTAAATAGAACAAAGTGTAACTGTTTTGTCTAATGTTAGCCGTACCGCCACAGCCTGTAAATTTGTCTGTAATGGTACAGAACTGTGAATGATGTCGTTCCTAACTAAGACAGTCGTTCCACGAACATGAAGATCATTATCGTCAGCCCAGGCATTATACGAAGTATAATGTTTAAAAGCTGAATGATCTTGAGCCTCGGGTTTCCTTAAAAGCGTTTCCTGCAGGCAAAAAGCTGCAGGTTTATATTTTTGGCTTAATAGACCGAGTTCATTAAAATTCGCTCTAAAACCTCGACAATTCCACTGTATAATATTTTGTTTGCGTGTGTTATCCATGTTTTAGTGGTGATTTGGTAGGTGGACGTATGGGCGAAATTGCCCCCGCGTTTGTTTTGGGTGATATTTTACGTGGGGACTTATTTTGAGAAGAGTTTGAGCATAAGTGCCCGAACGTTTCATTGATGCACTCACCGATTTCCATAGATTCAAACCCTTCAAACCTGTTACGGGTAACAGGGTCTTGAAGGGCCTTAGGTGTTCTATCCGATAACTGTTTCTGTTTTTCTTTATCTAATTTCTTTCTGAGTTTTTCTTGATTTTTTTTCTGACTCTGACTAAGATTTTGAAGTTCTGCTTTCGACTTTGAGTTAGGGTCATTTTTCCTTCCTGGTTTCGATTCTGGTGCTTTATCATCCTCTGGTTTAAGTTTTGCTTGTTCTTTTTTCTGACCCCCTTTCAAGTTTTCTTTTGGTAGTGTTTGAGAAATTGGTGTTGTTTTTGAAGTTTGTGGTGTTTGAGTTGACTGTTGCAGAAGGTGATCACTGTGCTGTATTGTAAAGGACTGTAGTAAGGTTGGTATTGAACCTACGAGCCATGTATATTGTGTCTGGCATTCTATCGACTTTGTTGAAACTTTCTGTTTTGTTACTGTAGCGTATGATGGTGTTGTAGTATGCATGCCAGGAAGCGAAGAAACAATTTCTCTGGCCTGTTTGAAACTTATCTGTCTTTCACATTTTATTTTTTGTATGTTTTTTTCTTTTTGCCAGATGGGGCAATCTTTTGATGATGACATATGAGTGCCCTGACAATTTACACATTTAAAAATATTGGTGGTACATGGCTCGTCATGTTTTTGGCCGCATTTGTAGCAGATTGACTGGCCTCTACAAGAGTTCTGACTGTGTCCGTATTTTTTGACATTTGAAACATCGAAGTGGATTTGGGATATATAGATCCACTCCGACGTTCATGTAACCTATTTTGACTGATTTTGGTGGCTGGGGAGTATTGAAAGTAAATATATAGGTGTTTGTACTGATTTCATTGCCATTCTTCTTTATTTTTATTCTTTTTACACCTGTTACTCCCTGTGTTTTCATTTCTGTAACGATTTCTAATTCATCAATGTCGGCAAGCTCACGGGTTCGAACAAGGCCTCTGCTGGTATTGAGGGTTCTGTGAGCTTCCGATTTTACTTCAACATCTAATAGTTCCTGAGTCTTCAAGAGATTGAATGACTGGATTTTACTAGCACATTCAATCAATATGCCACCAGACCGTATTTTTTTCATGTTTTTAATAGTGCCAGCGATCCCTTTTATTGCCTTCTCTAATGCGAAGGGGTTAAAATTAACCTTTTTGTTTTCATCTGCTGGACGTATATATATGAATCTAGGCCAGTCATCTGTTTGGTAATCAGTATCAGAATCAGAGTCAGACGATTTATCATTAGTCGTATCCAAAGGTCGTTTTATTTTGTTTTTGGTAGCCATATTGTAGAGAATTTATGATTCACTGCCCCGGCTCCCACCCACCACGGAGTCCAACAAGGGGTAGGGTTACTGCCCTGCAGTGAACCCACCGGGTTGCCGGTATTCCCACATACCTGGTATGGGGCAGTATACTCAGCCAGTGTTGATACCGAAGTATGCCACTGGCTGATTGGCCCTTGTGTGGAAGTGCCAGGTCTTCAGATGGCGACCATCCAACCAATCACTTTATAAAACACTAATTACGGTTGCCACGTGAAACTGAAACAAACAGTGCAGCAAAAACAAGTATTTGGTTAAAAGATGAGTTTAAAAACAGCACACAATGGCAATTATGATAAATGATTAAAAGAAATGACTGACTGAATGGCCACCAAATGCCCCCCGACGTGACACCCAGTACTTTTTTGGGTGGGGGCTCCCGATTGGCCAGAACGGACCATCTGACCATCCTTCTACTCCCGAAATTGGGGCCAAAGCAGTGTGTTGAACATTATCTCCGAAATGGAGACCAGGGCTCCATCCCCGAGACTGCCCTAACGGGGCCACTAGTCCTCAACTGCCAGGATTCCTTCTTCCGGGGCCTTCAGAATGCACCTCACGGGAGAACAAGGTGCCTGCAAGATGGTATTAGCAGGGTTGATCATTTTGGTCCGGGGCTGCATATTCGTATATTCCGCAGCGAACCAGCTCAATTGAGCAAACCTGCCAATTAAAAATTAGCAAACCTGCCCAATTGAGCAGGCCGTCCTCTATCCGCTACCTGAGGACCCGCCTAGTAGGGGACGATCAAACCCCCCTAGGAGCAGGTTGGTCAAGCTGTCGCAGCAAAAGCTGGTCCTTCGAATGACGAAGAACTTTGCCACGAACAGCTTCCACGGAACCATGGAACAACTGAGGTCCCACCAAAGAGGCAGACCTCAGAAAAGCACGTTGCTCAGAAGGAAGGGATGGTAAAGAATCCAACACTGCATCCTGGTGTGCTAGCTCCAAATTAGCTGTGTTACAGGCGTGAGCGTGTGTCAAGTTCATAAGAGCCTGTGACAAAACGCGAAAAAGCGCCTGAGCATCATCAAACTCCCCTGGTGGAAAATATTCAGCCAGAGCAGTGATGACATGGTCCGCGAGAGATAACATACACAGCATCTCTCGGGACAGGTCCACCATAGACTCAACTACCGACATCGGGAGAACTGCCGACTTAGGCTTAGTCAACCCGAGGGAAGAAGAATCCTCATCCACAGTAGTCATCCCTTGGAAGACTGGTGGAGAGACGGAATCGTAAACACGAAACCGCGATGGAGGCAGAAAGGCATCAGCTCTAGAAAAGAAGGAACCCTTGAGGGCCTTAGAACGCATTTTGGCATCTAAGCCCTGGAAGGACTCAACAACCTGAGCCGATTGCAGAGGACGCAAAGCCTCGGAGCTAGAAGCTCAACAGGGTTACGGCGCTCCACAGTGGACCGCAGCCAGATGGTCACAGAAGGCTGGTCGGAAGGTTGAAAATTTGGCAATAAGCCAAAGACGAAATCCAAAGCCTGCCCCAAGACTGACGAGGGGGGGGGGGGCCATCACCTTCAAGATACTCGTCATCCTCCGTAGCAGAGGAGACGTAGCCCAACTCAGGCTGACCAGCAGAAAACTCCTGTGAATACTGTGCAGTATCCAAGGGGCCAGGCGAGACATCTCGGCGACCGACCAAAGGAGGTTGTGCCTCAGGAGGCACAGGGAGGCCAACTTGAGGGTTGCCAGAAAGCAACCGGGTGAGCGCCAAAACGGCCTGACGCAGGTCACCCTGAGAATCCGTCGCAGCAGTATCGCCCGACGGAGTGTCCTCCCAATGGACCCTTCTGGTGGAAGAACCCAAATCCTCAGAGGAGACCGACGTCGAACGTCGATCGGCAGACAGAATAGGGATACGGTGAAAAGACACCGGAGGATAGTCCCGATTGTGACGCCCAGGGGCCATCAGTGACCTCTGCGAAACAGAAGGTCCTGCCTGCAAATCCTCTAAAGAGACCAACGGCACACGTTGATCGGTAGCTGGACCTAGGACATGGTGAGAAGACACCGGAGGATTGTCCCAAGAATGACAGGAACCTGTCATTGGCCTCTGCGCAGCAGACGGCCCCAACTGCCTATCCTCCGAGACTGACGGCAAGCATCGATCGACACCCAGACTCAGAACATAGTGAGGAATCACCGGAGGAAGGTTCCGAGAGTGACAGCTAACAGTGGCTGTCACTGACCGCTGCCGAACAGCAGGCCCTGGATGCAAATGTCCCAACACCATCCCGCTAGGCGGCACACTAGCAGGGGAAGGTGGAACAATAAACGATTCACTCGAGGGACGAGGAATCACTGCCGAAGCGACCGGCCAGCTCAACCGACTAGGAGCAAACCTAGCCAGATGAGACGGAGCAGACAGCAAACCCGCACAGCCCCGCTGCGAGGCTGGGGGAGGCTGAGAACACACAGACACACCAGCAGATACAGCCTCGGTCCCCCGAGACTGTAGACCATCCCCAGAGGAGATGGAAGAGCCACCATCAGACAGAATAGGATCTAGAGTAACAACTTCCTCAACAACAGTCGACGGTGTACGAGGCAGATCGGAGAGGGTCACCGAGTTGACCTCGGAAAAGCTCTCAACGAAAACAGACGCCTCAATAGTGACATCAGAAGACAAAGAGACCACGTTCTCCTCATCAGGTATCACTGAACTAACACCGTCAACAGTTGCGGAGGAACTCGCCACAGAAGACAGATCAGAATCCTGTGTGACAGAGTCACCATGTGCACCAGCAGAAATGTCTGCTATGGCACGGCTACCCTTACCCCAAGAACGAGGGGTTCTAGCTCTGGACAGAACCACCTTGTTAACAGAAGCCCAGAATTTAGAGGACCAAACCCCATAAATACCACATGATTGGGCCTGAGTGCAATTGCTGCAAGTGACACATGTGGAATGAGAGTCGTCCACATGCTTCACCTGCAAGCAAGAGGTACAAGGAATAGTCTTTGGCATTGTAGCAAAGTAATCAAGCTTCCCGCCGACGGAAAACAGCACGAAGGCCGTGTTCACACGTGGGGGAAAAACAAGATAAAGTGTGAAGAAACAAGCAATAATAATACAAATTAACATTAATTAACAATTAATTTGGTAGCTTGACAAAAGGATACAATCCACTTGCACACTAAGAATGTAGAATAAGTTGTTCACGAAGAATAAACAGCAAATTAGCACGAGTCACAAAAATTTCCGACCATGTACAATGGCGGAAATAAAAGGAATTGACATCACGGTTGTTGTGCATGCGCTCGGTAAACGCAAGAGGTGTGCAGAGAGAGTACCTGTAATTTCGAGCTGGTCTCGCTCGACCCTTTTTTCGATCTTTTTCCTGCTTTTGCACTCTAGTACTTTTCCAACTCGTTTGAAAAAGATTCTAAAAGCTTGAGTTAGTTCCAAAGTAGGGCTTGCACTTATGTTACAGCCAATTGTAAACAATTGTGAGTAGGTTGAAAAGAAAGGGGATGCCCTGATCCAGAGGTAGGTTGGTAGGGTGGTGGGAAAATTCTGCTTTTGAGACTGAAAATGACACGATTTGGCATTTTTTCATGCAGTTTTTCAGGTTGAAGTCTTGCCATTGACAATAAATTATTCCACCCACATTCAGATTGTTTATTTCTACTTAGTCATATAGTGTTATGTTTTTTGTGGATTTGAGGAATGTAATACATGTTATGGGTTAGATAACTAAGTTACAGAATATTTGCATTTGAAGAGTGTATGGCTTAACATTTTTGGAAATGCTTGGACAACTGTGGAATGGCACCTAAGTTCAAAAACCTGTAATTTTTGTGAAAAGTTCAATCTAATCAAATTCCTGACAATATGCACACCTCTGGTATATGTAGAAACATCCAGTAAAATAATAAAGTCCTGCCTTGAAAACTGTAAGAGGAGTCAGCCAGACAAACAATGTACTCTAGATGCACATACAATGTACTTTAAATGCAGGCAGATGGATGGATATACAGTAGATGGCAGGCAAACAGGGGTAAAACAATATGCACCTTGACTATTCGTTGTGGGGGTATAAAAATTTCCATATATGAGCTTTATTACCCTGTGACCACTGTTAGGGTGAGGGTCTATTTGATAAGTGTTTTTCTGCTTAACACTGATTTTTGAAGGATTTCCAAGTGATTTTATGCAAAAAAAAAAATAAGAAAACAAAAATCACCAGGACCCTTCATAATCCCAATTGGGGTGAGAGTCAATTTGGGTGAAGGTTTTTTTTTCTGCTTTCAAATAAATTTTGAAGGATTTTGAGCATTTTTTTCGTCAAAAAAAAAGAAAATCACCATTGTCCCCCAGGTTATGGGGAGGATCAATTTGGATAGTGTTTTTTCTGCTTCAAAATGAGTTTTGACGATTTCAAGTTATTTTATGTGAAAAAAAACAAGGTGCAAAACACCACGGTATCCCCTGCCAAGGGTTTCTAAGTTGAAACAAGAGCACCGCGTAGAGGGACAATATACGCCCGTTTTGTATTTTTGAAGGGTTGGGGTAAGGATTAGGGTGAGGGTGAAAATTGTTTGGAACAACCCCATATTCGAACTTGACCTGTATTTTGTTGTGATTAAACAACATACCAAGTTTGGAACCAATCGGAAAACAAATAATAAAAGTTATCATCCGGAAACCAAATATTTGATGCATTCTATGTCCAACAAGGTCCATAATTCAGGGGAACTTCGAAGTTCGAACTGACCCCATATTCGAACTTGACCTGGCTTTTGTTTGATTAAACCACATACCAAGTTTAGGAGTCAATCGAAAAAAAAATACTAAAGTTATCATCTGGAAACCAAATGTTGACGAACGGACAGACCGATGGATGGACAAATGGATGGACAAATGGACAGACTGATTCCATAATTCGACGGTTTTTCAACAGGCGTATAATAAAAAATCAGTTAGGCCATACTAAAGTTATAATCCGGAAAACACAAATTCAACAGAAATAACTCTAGAAAGGTACATGCGATTTTGGCTGAAAGTGAACTTGAGCTGTGCTTTGTGGTCATAAACAAAATCTGAGAATTTGAAACAAATTAGTCAAGGCAAACTAAAGTTATCATCCGGAAACAACATAATTCACAAATTTGCAATCATTCAAGGGGAATAACTATGGAACGGTACATGCAATTATGGCCAAACGTGAACTTGAGCTGTGCTTTGTGGTCAAAAACAAAATCTGAGAATTTGAAAAAAAAATCGGTCAAGGCAAACTAAAGTTATCATCCGGAAACCACAAAATCCACTAATTTGCAATCATTCAAGGGGAATAACTCTGGAAAGGTATATGCGATTGTGGTCAAAAGTGAACTTGAGCTGTATTTTGTGGTCAAAAACAAAAAAAACTGAAAATTTGAAATAAATCGGTCAAGGCAAACTAAAGTTATCGTCCGGAAATGAAAAGTTGGGCTAAATTCCCATAAAGGGTCATAACTCTACTGCAAATGGTCCGCTAGAAATGGAAATCGAACCCATCCTGTATTTTGTCATACTAAATCCACATGCCAAATTTAACTCAGCTCAAACCATTACAACTAAAGTTATCATCCGGAAACGAAATGTGTCCATGGACGGACAGACAGACAGACGGGTGGAGAGAGCATTCACATAATACATCCCGTTTTTGAAACAGGTGTATAAAATCAACATCTGAAAAATTTGGTGTCAATCCGTCAAGGCGTTCGGCTTTAAATGAACGGACACCAATTTTTTTAAAAAAATTGTGTTTTCAAAGGGCCATAACTCTGCTGTGGATGGACTGAGAAACACCAATATCGAACATGACCTGTATTTTATTGCTACAAACAACATCTGAAAGTTTGATGTCGATCCGTCAAGGCATTCGACTTTAAATGAAGGGAAACCAATGTTTTTCGAAAGATTGTGTTTTCAAAGAGCCAGAACTCTGCCGTGGATGGACTGAGAAACACCAATATCGAACTTGAGATGTATTTCATTGCTAAAAACAACATCTGAAAAATTTGGTGTCAAGGCGTTCAGCTTTAAATGAACGGAATCCAATTTTTTTAGAAAAATTGTGTTTTCAAAGGGCCATATCTCTGCAGCAGATGGACTGAGAAACACAATATCGAACTTGACCTGTATTTTAATGCTAAAAACAACTTCTGAAAGTTTGATGTCGATCCATCAAGGTGTTCGACTTTAAATGAATGGAAACCAAATTGTTTACGGACGGACAGATGGACAGACTGATAACATAATACAACCGTTTTTTAAACGGGCGTATAAAAAGTGGAAAAACGCCCATAACTCTGGAAAAAAATGGACAAAACCTGTTACAGGTGAATATTTTTCCCCATGGTGGTATATCAGCATACCAAAGATCATTTAAATCCAATATCTACTGACTGAGATATGAAGTTCCAAAGTTGTTATGGATGGACAGGTGGACAGACAGATGAATGGACGAACAGACCCCATTTCTATATCCCTGCAAACTTCTTTTTGATGGGGTATAAAAAAATTCACCATGAATTTTTGACCCCTCAGCCCCAGTTAGGGAGAGAGGAAATATGGGTGAAGTTTTTCCTGCTTTAACATATGTTTGGAATGATTTCGAATGATTTTATGCAATTTTATTGACCCCGGATTGGTGAAAAGTCTGGTTGGATGATGTTCTTTCTGCTTTAAAATTATTATTGAAGGATTTCAAGTCATTTTTACGTAACAGAAAAAGAATGTCACCACGACCCTTTTGACTCCTTGACACCAGTTAGGATGAGGTCACTTTGGGTGAGGTTTTTTCTGCTTTAAAATATGGTTTGCGGGATTTTGAGAGAATTAGGCACAAAAGATTGCCACATGACCCCTTTAGAGACCCCCTACCCCAGAGGGTCTCTTTCAATGATGAATTTGATTTAAAATGAGTTTTGAAGAGTACTGAGTTATTTTATGCAAAAAAAGAGGAAACTGACACACAATCTTTTTGACCCCCTCAACTCCAGTTTTGGGCAAGTGTATTTATGTTATTCTTGTCTTCTGCTATGAAATGCGTTTTTATCTTTAGTTAATTCAATGATACAAATGAAACAATTCATAATTTATTGGTGCTTTATGCCACATCAGCAGCTAAGGCTACATTATGGAGCAATTCATAACATAAATGAAAAGACTGAGAGGGGCTTGCTGTAGGGATTTTTTGTCATCTATCCAATCCATCCTTCCAACTTCTACAAACCAAACACTGGGACTTACACATACCAGGACTGTTGAAATTAGAACATTTTTTAGTTGTGGAATGGAGGGGTGGGGGGGATGGGGTGGGGTGGCTGTGGCAAAAAGCAGAGTTGTGAGTGAAAGCCACAATAGAGAATTTCCATTGTAAGCCTATAGTACATGATCTGTTTCCTACACATTCATTATAATTTGTTCAATATCAGTGAAAACATAATTTCATTTCCAACTGTACATAGAGGGAAGGAGAGAAGGGGAAAGAAATTTGCTGATTTCGTGATTTAATTCTGATCTCAATAACCTTTTTACCTACTCCTGGCAGTCATTTGACCAGGACAGCAGCATGGCATGGCCCCCAATTGAACTTGATGGTGCATTAACCATTCAACCAGCACATTACCATGAACAGTTAGACTCTGCTATGCCTTCTTACTGAGCATTAACCCTTCAACACATACAGCAACCCCTTCACATTTATTTGTAGCGCCAATGTATCTCAATCTGTCAAAACATGTGGCACATATGGGTCATTTAACTAGGTGGCATGAGATATGATCGGAATTATCCTAGATGTCGCATTAATCCTTCAACAACTGCAATGCCATGCACAGTTCGACTCTGCTATGCCTCAGACAAATTTAGCGCCAAAGGTAAATTGACAATGGAAGGGACATGGTGTGGTACTCAAATGCCAACAGCATTGTAACCCTTCAACCCATCCAATGCTGGATATCATTTGATTCTGCTGTGCCTCAGCCAATCTACAAACGAATTTCCCATCTGCAGGTCATTTAACCATGAAAGGTAATTTGACCAAGTGAGGGATATTAGATGGATCTAGATTGCAAATGACTAAGCATCAACACTTTAACCACAACATTCCTACATTTTCACATGTCAATCAATGCAAAATTTAGCACTTATGAGAAATTCGACCAGGGAGGGGATATGGAGGGATCTCATTTGTGCCCAATATCACATAACTCTTCAACTCAAGCAACAGGACACATTATTCAACCATGCCATATCTGATCTAGATTTTAATTTGACACCTACTGGTAATTAAACCACAAAAGGTAATTTGACCAACAAAAGGACATTAGATGGGACGCAATTTCATCCGATGTTGCTTTAACCCTCTAACTAAAGCACTCCTACACACGAGGAGTTGAAAATTGTCAAGTCATTTTTACGCAGCAGAAAAAGAATTACACCATGACCCTTTTGCCTCCTTGACACCAGTTAGGATGAGGTCACTTTGGGTGAGGTTTTTTCTGCTTTAAAATATGGTTTGCAGGATTTTGAGAGAATTTTGCACAAAAGATTGCCACATGACCCCTTTAGAGACCCCCTACTCCAGAGGGTCTCTTTCAATGATGTATTTGATTTAAAATGAGTTTTGAAGAGTACTGAGTTATTTTATGCCAAAAAAGAGGAAACTGACACACAATCTTTATGACCCCCTCAACTCCAGTTTTGAGCAAGTGTATTTATGTTATTCTTGTCTTCTGCTATGAAATGCGTTTTTATCTTTAGTTAATTCAATGATACAAATGAAACAATTCATAATTTATTGGTGCTTTATGCCACATCAGCAGCTAAGGCTACATTATGGAGCAATTCATAACATAAATGAAAAGACTGAGAGGGGCTTGCTGTAGGGATTTTTTTGTCATCTATCCAATCCATCCTTCCAACTTCTACAAACCAAACACTGGGACTTACACATACCAGGACATACCAGGACTGTTGAAATTAGAACATTTTTTAGTTGTGGAATGGAGGGGTGGGGTGGGGGGTGGGGTGGGGTGGCTGTGTTGTGAGTGACAGCCACAATAGAGAATTTCCATTGTAAGCCTATAGTACATGATCTGTTTCCTATGCATTCATTATAATTTGTTCAATATCAGTGAAAACCTAATTTCATTTCCAACTGTACATAGTGGGATGGAGAGAAGGGGAAAGAAATTTGCTGATTTTGTGATTTAATTTAATTCTGATCTCATAACCTTTTTACTTACTCCTAGCAGTCATTTGACAAGGACAGTAGCATGGCATGGCCCCCGATTGCACTTGTTGCCGCATTAACCCTTCAACCAGCACACTGCCAAGCACAGACTCTGCTATGCCTTCTTACTGAGCATCGGAATTATCTTCGATGTCGCATTAATCCTTCAACAACTGCAATGCCATGCACAGTTTGACTCTACTATGCCTCAGCCAAATTAAGCACCCAAGGTAAACTGACAAGGGAAGGAAGATGGTGTGGTACTCAAATGCCAACAGCGTTGTAACCCTTCAACCCATCCAATGCTGGATATCATTTGATTCTGCTGTGCCTCAGCCAATCTACAAACAAATTTCCCATCTGCAGGTCATTTGACCATGAAAGGTAATTTGACCAAGTGAGGGATATTAGATGGATCTAGATTGCAAATGACTATGCATTAACACTTTAACCACAGCATTCCTACATTTTCACATGTCAATCAATGCAAAATTTAGCACTCATGGGTAATTCGACCAGAAAGGGGATATGGAGGGATCTCATTTGTGGCCAATATCACATAACTCTTCAACTCGTGCAACACAACACATAATTCGATTCAACCATGCCATAGCTGATCTAGATTTTAATTTGATACCTACTGGTAATTAGACCACAAAAGGTAATTTGACCAACAAAGGGTCATTAGATGGGATGCAATTTCATCTGATGTTGCTTTAACTAAAGCACTCCTAAATCTTCACACACAAGGAGTTGAAAATTGTCACCTACACTGACCTAGAGGTAATGTTTTATCCGAAATAAGATGGACGGGGCGAGTTGTCTGTGAGACATATCATTAACCTTTCATCCATTAAATATTCCAGCAGACTAGCTGAGATATTGAGCTGAACTTTATGTGTCAAGTTTATCAGGAGGTACACAGGTTGGACAGACTTTCTTTCAATGTTGTATTACCACTTCTACCAGAACATCTGTACGCACACCATGGAGTTGAAACCTAGTACATGTGGCAGCACTTGGGGGGGGGGGAGGGGGAAGGGGGGGGGGGGGGGTGGTTATTAGGACTAACATGGCAGGAGAGTTTTAGATTTGGGGTTTAGAGCTGAAATTTGTCACCTGAGATAATTTTACCAGAAAAGGGTCATGGGATGGGTTCTGATTGAATTTTTTGCCTCAACAGGAAAACTTTCAACAAGTCTGGTAGTCTGGAGAGCTGGTTGAATAATCTTGTTTAGCATGAGTTTATCAAAAGTTTAGCATAGAGACCTCTGCGAGTTGTAAATAAGCATGAGTTTAACAAAAGTTTGTTGATACTTAAATATGATGTTTTGAGTAGCACTCTTTGGTGATATAAGTCCACAAATTTCTCTAGAAAATCGATTTTCATTTAAATGCAGTTGTAACTGAATTATTTACAATCGATAGAAAAGCTGCATATGTCATGAAGCAAGAAGAATCTTTCAGTTCAGAAAATTGGTTTGTGCTCAATCACCAGAAATACAGTATGCATTAGACTGCTTTGTTTTTAGTTGGTAACTACAGCAATTTTAAAATGCTAAGTATATTTTAGTTAATAGAGTAACAAATTTTGCTATGCAGTTTTTAATAATGTGCACCCCCCGCCCCCCTCCTCTGCCCATCCACCAATAACAAAAAACAAAAACTAACGAAAGTGTCAATGACACTGTAGCTCAACTTGTCAAGACATGTACATGTATAGTATGTGACACAGCAATGACAAACATCTAGGTAATGACCTGATAACAAAGGTACATATAAAGTATTGTAACGGTCTGTACATAAAAACTGACTGTAGCCTGTAAAAATGTATAGGTAAAGTACTGTAAAGGTGGGCGACAGTCAGATGCTAAACTAGAAAAGAAATCTTTTGAGTCCCAGAGTGGGTCTGACTGAACCCCAAAATATTTGTTCTCATAGCACAGTGATAACAAAGCCACCCCCAAAACACACTCATTCCTGTCCCAAGGTGAAAACAAAGGTGCCCAAGAAGATTCATGAAGATCAGTTCATAAATACGAGCTGTATAGAAGTTGTGACAAAAAACTGATTGAACCTAATTTCGGTACAAAATGGCCACTGGCAGCCATCTTGAATTTTGGACCGCACTCAGAAACACTCGTTCTCATCCCAATGTGATAACAGAGGTACCCAAGAAGTTTCGTGAAGATTGGTTGATAAATACAGCCTCTAGCCCGAGCCGTATTGACATGCGCACTTACAGTGTATAAGTAGCACAAAATAAATCAAAATTCATCTAATTTGCAAAATTTCTGCACAAGAAAAAAACCTGTACTATATGTGATGTATTCCATTTTACTAAACATTCATACAAAAATTTATTCAAATCAGAACTTTCATACCGAAGTTCTGTACAAAAGACTGATTGCACTAATTTTGGTACAAAATGGTTGCTGGTGGCCATCTTGAATTTCAGACCACACCCAAATACACTTGTTCTCATCCCACGGTGATAACAAAGGTACCCAAGAAGTTTCGTAAAGATAAATACAGCCTCTACCCTGAGCCATATAGAAGTTGTGTACAAAAAACTGATTAGACCTAATTTCGGTACAAAATGGCCACTGGCAGCCATCTTGAATTTTGGACCACACTCAGAAACACTCGTTCTCATCCCAAGGTGATAACAGAGGTACCCAAGAAGTTTCGTGAAGATCGGTTGATAAATACAGCCTCTAGCCCGAGCCGTACTGACATGTGTACTTACTGTGTGTAAGGAGCACTGAAAAAATAAAGTTCATCTAATTTGCATAATTTCTGCACAAGAAAAAAACCTGTATTATATGTGATGTATCCCATGGTACTAAATATTCATACAAAAAAAATTTTCAAATCAGCGCTTTCATATGGAAGTTCTGGGCAAAAATCTGACTGCACCTAATTTTGTACAAAATGGCAGCCATCGGCCATCTTGAATTACGGACCGCACCCAAAAACACTCGTTCTTGTCCCACAGTGATACCAAAGGTACCCAAGAAGTTTCATAAAGATCGGCTTATAAATATGGCTTCTATCCTGAGCCGTATTGGCATTTGCACTGACAGTGCTGAAAGTAACACTAAATACATCAAAGTTAGTCTAATTTGCATAATTTACATACCAGAAAAAAACCTGTATTATATGTGATGTATCCCATGGTACTAAACATTCATACAAAAAATTATTCAAATCAGCGCTTTCATATGGAAGTTCTGCGCAAAAATCTGATTGCAACTAAGTCTGTACAAAATGGCCGCCAGCGGCCAACTTGAATTTCAGATCGGACCCCAAAACACTTGTTCTCGTCCCACGGTCATAACAAAGGTACCCAAGAAGTTTCGTAAAGATTGGTTCATAAATACGGCCTCTAGCCATATTGAATTGTTGACGGACAGACAGACGACTGGCTAGGGCATAAGCTCAAATTTGGCTTCGCCAAAGTTGAGCTGGAAAAAATACCTGTATGACCTGAACACATGATGGGTAAGGGTCTATTTTTGTAATGTTTTCTGCTTTAAAAAGGGTTTTGACTGATTTTGAATGATTATTGATTATATGAACTAGAGTGATGTCACGCATGCAGCTCGACTGTCCCAGGAATGGCAATGCTTAGACGCAAAATAGTCGGAGCCATTTTTTGTTAACAGTTTACCTAACAAATTTGCCCTATCTGCACTCGTGATATACAAAATTTGCTATTCAAATTTTATTTTTTCATTTCTCTACTTCAAAACATACCTCATGACCTATTAATGGAACAAACTTGATGAGCTTGTTCCAATAAGGAGTAATAAGCCATGGTTAGAAGTAAATAAACAATGAAAAAATCTAATGTTTCAGAAATATAATTTGTACTGTTGGCTTTAACTTGTGTTAGGTAAAGGATTAAAGATGCAGTACATAAAGCAATGTTGGGCTGTATGAGTCAATTTTGTTTTTTGCATGTAATAACTCCCAATCCTTCAAAATGCATTTTGGGAATAATTGCCTAAATGACACGTTTGTGTGCGTGTGTGTGTGTGTGTGTGTTTTTTCAGATGACTCAATCATGTTTTAGAGGAATTTTGAATGTTGGTTTCTGATCCCCCGCCGGGATTCGAACCCTCGGCAACACCGCCTGGCAATCATGAGTCCAACGTCTAAACCACTAAACCATTGCACACCGTCAAATACGATGGCTGGAATCAAGCTTTTTAGATGAAGTCCTCATGATTACTTGGTTCATCTTCCTTTCGGCAGCAGCATTAAAGTGTGGAACGCGCTGGCTACAGTACGACGAAAGTGCTGTGGATGGCCTCAGACGAAGATGGGCACGGGCTTGTGTGTGTTTTTTCAGATGACTCAATCATGTTTTAGAGGAATTTTGAATGTTGGTTTCTGATCCCCCGCCGGGATTCGAACCCTCGGCAACACCGCCTGGCAATCATGAGTCCAGCGTCTAAACCACTAAACCATTGCACACCGTCAAATACGATGGCTGGAATCAAGCTTTTTAGATGAAGTCCTCATGATTACTTGGTTCATCTTCCTTTCGGCAGCAGCATGAAAGTGTGGAACGCGCTGGCTACAGTACGACGAAAGTGCTGTGGATGGCCTCAGACGAAGACTGGCACGGGCTTGTGTGTGTTTTTTCAGATGACTCAATCATGTTTTAGAGGAATTTTGAATGTTGGTTTCTGATCCCCCGTCGGGATTCGAACCCTCGGCAACACCGCCTGGCAATCATGAGTCCAGCGTCTAAACCACTAAACCATTGCACACCGTCAAATACGATGGCTGGAATCTAGCTTTTTAGATGAAGTCCTCATGATTACTTGGTTCATCTTCCTTTCGGCAACAGCATGAAAGTGTGGAACGCTCTGGCTACAGTACGACGAAAGTGCTGTGGATGGCCTCAGACGAAGACTGGCACGGGCTTGTGTGTGTTTTTTCAGATGACTCAATCAAGTTTTAGAGGAATTTTGAATGTTGGTTTCTGATCCCCCGCCGGGATTCGAACCCTAGGCAACACCGCCTGGCAATCATGAGTCCAGCGTCTAAACCACTAAACCATTGCACACCGTCAAATACGATGGCTGGAATCTAGCCTTTTAGATGAAGTCCTCATGATTACTTGGTTCATCTTCCTTTCGGCAGCAGCATGAAAGTGTGGAACGCGCTGGCTACAGTACGACGAAAAGGGTGTGGATGGCCTCAGACGAAGACTGGCACAGGCTTGTGTGTGTTTTTTCAGATGATTCAATCATGTTTTAGAGGAATTTTGAATGTTGGTTTCTGATCCCCCGCCGGGATTCGAACCCTCAGCAACACCGCCTGGCAATCATGAGTCCAGCATCTAAACCACTAAACCATTGCACACCGTCAAACACGATGGCTGGAATCTAGCTTTTTAGATGAAGTCCTCATGATTACTTGGTTCATCTTCCTTTCGGCAGCAGCATGAAAGTGTGGAATGCGCTGGCTACAGTACGACGAAAGTGCTGTGGATGGCCTCAGACGAAGACTGGCACGGGCTAAGGACTAAGTTATAATTCGGGCTCCCACAGGGACTTGGCTTTAACAAACTTGAACCTCACCCCCTAAGGATGCTGCACACCAAATATCAAAACATTCCGACTGCTGGATCTGAAGAAGATTTTTAAAGAAAATTCCTCATTTTGAACTAAGTTACAATGCAAGCTCCTACAGTGAGTCCAAATATGGACCTAGAGACTTGGCCAAAGTTCGAATTCGAGGTTCTATAGTGAGCCCAAATATGAATCTAGGGAGCCAATTTGAACAAACTTGAATCAGATCCACCCCACAATGTTGCATACCAAATATCAAAAGATGCTGCCTGCTGAATCTGGAGAAGAAGATTTTTTAAGAAATTTGCCTGAAATGCACAAAGTTCGAATTCGGGCTTCTATAGTGAGCCCAAATATGAATCCAGGGGGGCCGTTTTGAACAAACTTGAATCAGATCCACCCCACCAAGTTGTATACCAAATATCAAAAGATTCTGCCTGCTGGATCTGGAGAAGAAGATTTTTTAAGAAATTTGCCTGAAATGCACTAAGTCCGAATTCGAGCTTCTATACTGAGCCTAAATATAAACCCAGGGGGCCGATTTGAACAAACTTGAATCAGATCCATCCCACAATGTTGCATACCAAATATCAAAAGATTCTGCCAGCTGGATCTGGAGAAGAAGATTTTTGAAGAAATTTGCCTGAAATGCACTAAGTTCGAATTCGGGCTTCTATAGTGAGCCCAAATATGAATTCAGGGAGCCGATTTGAACAAACTTGAATCAGATCCACCCCTCAATGTTGTAAACCAAATATCAAAAGATTCTGCCTGCTGGATCTGGAGAAGAAGATTTTTTAAGAAATTTGCCTGAAATGCACTAAGTTCGAATTCGAGCTTCTATACTGAGCCCAAATATAAACCCAGGGGGCCGATTTGAACAAACCTGAATCAGATCCACCCCACAATGTTGCATACCAAATATCAAAAGATTCTGCCTGCTGGATCTGGAGAAGAAGATTTTTTAAGAAATTTGCCTGAAATGCACTAAGTTCGAATTCGAGCTTCTATACTGAGCCCAAATATAAACCCAGGGGGCCGATTTGAACAAACTTGAATCAGATCCATCCCACAATGTTGCATACCAAATATCAAAAGATTCTGCCTGCTGGATCTGGAGAAGAAGATTTTTGAAGAAATTTGCCTGAAATGCACTAAGTTCGAATTCGGGCTTCTACAGTGAGCCCAAATATGAATCCAGGGAGCCGATTTGAACAAACTTGAATCAGATCCACCCCACAATGTTGCATGCCAAATATCAAAAGATTCTGCCTGCTGGATCTGGAGAAGAAGATTTTTTAAGAAATTTGCCGCAAATGCACTAAGTTCGAATTCGGGCTTCTATAGTGAGCCCAAATATGAATCCAGGGGGCCGATTTGAACAAACTTGAATCAAATCCACCCCACAATGTTGCATACCAAATATTAAAAGATTCTGCCTGCTGGATCTGGAGAAGAAGATTTTTGAAGAAATTTGCCTGAAATGCACTAACTTCAAATTCGAGCTTCTATACTGAGCCCAAATATAAACCCAGGGGGCCGATTTGAACAAACTTGAATCAGATCCACCCCACAATGTTGCATACCAAATATCAAAAGATTCTGCCTGCTGGATCTGGAGAAGAAGATTTTTGAAGAAATTTGCCTGAAATGCACTAAGTTCGAATTCAAGCTTCTACACTGAGCCTAAATAAAAACCCAGGGGGCCGATTTAAACAAAAGTGAATCAGATCCACCCCACAATGTTGCATACCAAATATCAAAAGATTCTGCCTGCTGGATCTGGAGAAGAAGATTTTTTAAGAAACTTGCCTGAAATGCACTAAGTTCGAATTCGGGCTTCTATAGTGAGCCCAAATATGAATCCAGGGGGCCGATTTGAACAAACTTGAATCAGTTCCACCCCTCAATGTTGCAAACCAAATATCAAAAGATTCTGCCTGCTGGATCTGGAGAAGATTTTTTAAGAAATTTGCCTGAAATGCACTAAGTTTGAATTTGAGCTTCTATACTGAGCCCAAATATAAACCCAGGGGCCAATTTGAACAAACTTGAATCAGATCCACCCCACAATGTTGCATGCCAAATATCAAAAGATTCTGCCTGCTGGATCTGGAGAAATTTTTTTAATCTTTTTCCCATTGCCTAGTGTTAAAAAGTGCTGACTCAGCACTTTTTCAAAGTCCTGAATAAAGTACCTTGTGATCAAACCGATAGGGATATTTTTAACCATTCTATTCTACTGGATAAAAGTAAGCTTTATACAAAATAAGAATTCTCTCTGCCGTGTAGTTTTGGAGATATGGCAGTTTTAAGGTTTTTCCTATTTTTAGCTCCCGAGGTTCCCATGGGGAAATGAGAAAATTTTTGTTTGCATCAATCAACTACTTATGACCCATTATCATCTCATATAAAATTTGGTTCAAATCGACCTCACGGTTCAGAAAATAGAAATTTTAGGCGTGGCCAAAATTTGTGCCCCTCTCATAACGAAGGCAAATAATGCCCGACAAACTTCTCTTGAACAAACTTCATTTTACACCTCAAAAGGAAGCTGCAAACCAAATATCAAGTCTCTGCTACTGCTGTTTCATGAGAAGATTTTCAAAGATTGTGGTGCCCCTTGGGTGCGTGGTCCCACCCAGGAGGAGGGGCAACTTCATTTGAACAAATCTCAATTGACATTAGGTAATAAACATTTACTCAACATTTGAAAAATATTGGGCCAGTGGTTTCTTCTGAGAAGTTGGTTTTGTAAAGTTTACACCGGACGACACCGGACGACGACAGATGACGGACGGACGACGGACGGAAAGCGATTAGTAAAGCTCACCTTGAGCTTCACTCAGGTGAGCTAAAAAAATTGAAGGATTTTGGTCCAAAAAGTCCCACCCAGACCCAAAATTTTCAGTGTAAAATTTTTTTTTTTTTTCTCTCTTAAAATATTGACCGAAACGCATAAAAAACAAAAAAAAGAAATTTTCAGGATTTTGGTCCAAAATTTTCTTGGTCGAACCTGGACCCCAAATTTTCAGTGTAAAAAAAATTTTTTTTTTCTCTTAAAATTAACCGAAACGCATAAAAAACAAAAAAAAAATTTCCAGATTTTGGTCCAAAATTTTCTAAGTCCCACCCGGACCCCAAATTTTCAGTGTAAACATTTTTTTTTTCTCTCTTAAAAGACCGAAACGCATAAAAAACAAAAAAAAAATTTCAGGATTTTGGGCCAAAATTTTCTTGGTCCCACCCGGACCCCAAATTTTCAGTGTAAAAAATTTTTTTTTTTCTCTCTCTTAAAATTGACCGAAACGCATAAAAAACAACAAAAAAGTTTTCAGGATTTTGGTCCAAAATTTTCTAGGTCCCACCCGGACCCCAAATTTTCAGTGTAAAAAAATTTTTTTTTTTTTTCTCTTAAAATTGACCGAAAGGCATAAAAAACAAAAAAAAAAATTTTTCGGATTTTGGTCCAATATTTTCTTGGTCCAACCCAGACCCCAAATTTTCAGTGTAAAAAAAAAAATTTTGCCCAAATTAAAATTGACCAAAACGCAAAAAAAAAAACAAAAAAAAAATTTCCAGATTTTGGTCCAAAATTTCGAAGTTCGCAACGGGACCCCAAATTTTCAGCCTAAATATCAACCCAGAGACTTGGCTTGAACAAACTTGAATCTCACCCCTCTAAGGATGCTGCATACCAAATATCAAAAGATTCTTATTGGTAGATCTGAAGAAGATTTTTAAAAAATACTCCTCATACTGCACTAATTTAAACATTTCAGCTCCCATAGAGAGCCCAAATATGGACCCAGGCAATTGCTTTCAATAAACATGTGAAACAATCTTCCAAAGATGTTATATGTGAAATTTGAAAGTTTTGGAGCAGTGGTTTGGCAGAAAAGTAGTCTTATATGTTTTTCCCATTACCCACAGTGTTAAAAAATGCTGACTCAGCACTTTTTCAAAGTCCCCAAAAAGTACCCCATGATAAAACCGATGGCAATTTTTTTTTACCATTCCATTCTGTTGGTCCTAAGGAAGCTTCACAATAAATAAGAATTCTCAGTGCCGTGTAGTTTTGGAGATATGGGCATTTTAATTTTTTTCTATTTTTAGCTCCTGCGGTCCCCATGGGGCGACGGGAAAAAAAATTTTTTGGCATAAATTAAGTACTTATGACCCAATAAGCCCTCATATCAAATTTGGTCAAAATTTGCCTCTCGGTTTGGAAAATAGAAATTTTGGGAGGGGCAAATATTATTTCCCCTCCCATTACGATGCCAAGTTTAGCCCCACAAACTTCTCTTGAACAAATTTGAGTCTACATCTCAAAAGGAAGCTGCACACCAAATATCAAGTCTCTGCTACTGCTGGTTCATGAGAAGAAGATTTTTTAAGATTTCAGCACACTTTTTGGGTGTGGCCCTACCCACAGGCGAGGCAACTTGATTTGAACAAAATCAAATTGCGATGTCATAACAAACTATTATCTCAAATATCAATTAAATTGGTTCAGCAGTTTGGGAGGAGAAGACGCAAACACCATGTTCAAGACGACAACGGATGACGACGGATGGTGGGTGATCATTATAGCTCTCCTGACTGAAAGTCAGGTGAGCTAAAAAGGTGCTTAATTGGCCCCTGGGGTGGGGTGGGGTGGGGTGGTGGGAGGGATTTGTTTAAAAAAAGGTTCCGCATGTAGTGACTGTAAATAGTTTAAAATGCATATTGGAGAAAAGAAGAAGAAAAAAAAGCCTAATTGGGAGGGGGGGGGGGGGGGTAGGGGGGTGGTGGTGTTTGTCTGGCTTTTTAACCACAAACCTGGAGTCATCCTACCAAGCTACAATGAAATCCCTTCATAATTATGGCCTGTGGAATATTCTAAAGGTTTTCAGTCTTCAGGCCTCTGTTGCCGGCACATTTGCCCAAAAGGGGACATCCTCATCTAGACATTATATGAAGTCAACCTAACAAGTTACAATGAAATCCCTCCATAAATATGATGTGAAGACTGTGCTAAAGGTTTTCGGGTTTCAGGCCACTGTTGCCATCACAGTTGCCCAAAAGGGGACGTTCTCATCTAGACATTATATGAAGTCCACCTATCAAGTTACAATAAAATCCCTCCATAAATATGACATGTAGACTGTGCTAAACAGCTAAGGGTTTTCGGGTTTTCGGCTCGGGCAGCCATCATGGTTGAATGATCGCAACCAAAAGGGGACATTCTCATCTGGGCATCATGTGGATTGATCCTACGAAGTTACAATGAAATCCCTTCATAAATATGACCTGTAGACTGTGCTGCAGGTTTTCGGGCTTCGGGCACCTGCAGGCGTCACAGTTGCCCAAAAGAGGACATTCTCATCTAGACATTATATGAAGTCAATCTATCAAGTTACAATGAAATCCCTCCACAAATATGACCTGTAGACTGTGCTAAAGGTTTTTGGGCTTCAGGCCCCTGTAGCCATCACAGCTGACCTGTAGACTGTGCTAAGGGTTTTTGGGTTTTGGACTCGGGCAGTCGTGACGGTTGACAGATCACGCCCAAATGGAGAAATTCTCATGTCGACATCATACGGAGTCATCGTATCAAGTTACAATGAAATCCGTCCATATTAAACATGACCTGCAGACTGTGCTAAAAGTTTTTTGGTTTCAGGCTTGGGCAACCATCACAGTTGACAGATCATGCCCAAACGGGGACGTTCTCATCTAGGCATTATACAGGGGCTTTCTATTAAGTTGCAATGAAATCCCTTCAAAAATACGACCTGTAGACTGTGCTAATGGTTTTCAGGTTTTTGGGCTCGGGCAGCCATACCGGTTGACCGATCGCGACCAAAACGGGACGTTCCCATGCAGACATGACCTAAAACCTGCATATGAAATTTCGTGACGATCAGACAATAACTACCAGGTATAGCCTGTACTTGAAGGTTGAATAAAAAACTTTAACCACAAACTTTAACCAAAACTCCAAATGTCAACAAAACAGGAAAAGAAAAAAAAAACACTTGAACCTTCAGTAAAAAAGAAGGTTGAATAAAAAACTTTAACCACAAACTTTAACCAAAACTCTAAATGTGGACAGACAGATGGATGGACGGACAGAAAGACGGACGGACGGACAGACAAAAGTCATTACAATAGCCCTCACTGTAAACAGTCGGGCTAATAAACAGTCGGGCTAAAAAAGAAGAAAATCCCCATCCAGCTTTATGACCCCTGACACTGTTAGGGTGAATGTATATTTGATGGACAATTTTCTGCTTTAAAATGAGTTTTGAAGGATTTTTGAGTGAATTACATTCAACGTTGTGAAAACATTTGGACCAGAACAACATCAGTACACACCCCTTCATGTTCAGAAATATGGAGCTGAAACTTATAACTGTATCTTGGGCTAATTTTGGGGGACTAACATGATGTGGGAATTTTAGGTGCACAGTTGTTTTAACTCATCATTCATCAACCTTTCACATGTAGGCTGAACACCTTCATTTACAGATATGGAGCTGTAATGTATCACCTGAGTTAATTTTACCAGAAAAGGTACTTGGGATGGGTACTGATTGCATTTGTTGTTGCCTTAATGGTAAAAACCTTCAACCACAGCAACTCAGAGCTTGGAAAGCAAGTTTTAAATAAGCGTGAGTTTATCAAGAGTCTGTTTTTATGCTGCAATAAGAGCTACATATGACTAAGGGAATACATTATATGAACAGAAAATAACACATAAATGTGTTTAAGGACTACACTGAAATGTAGAATTTATTACTTAAATCATTTTGAATAACGTACAGTGTAGCCAAACAGATAATTCACTAACATGAATATTAATTACAGTAGTGAGGAGTTTCGAAGGGAAATCTAGTCTGACAAGAGCAAAGAGGGTGGAATAAATAAAACGCCCACAAAACCGATATAGGATAAGATGGGGGAAGCAAAACCCACACCGATTCAAGTCAGGACTCCAATGGATGGATTGAGGTGGGAGAGATTTTTAACACTTGTCATCTCAATGTTTTTGTCAGTGAATGAATCACAAAGCGAGATGATCATGTGACCAGAATTCCCTTAAAATCTCATTGACCCTGACAGCAGTGTGTAAATAGAAGTATCTTTTCTAAAACATGATAGAATGTTGGGAATCAGTGAAGCAAATAGAGCTCCCGTGACCCCAAGTTGATTTGGAATAAACATTATATAACCCATTAACCCCCAATTGTACTTGAGTGAACCAGAAACATTTATTGCTGCATAAAGTCAACCATCATTCTTCTAGTTTTGTATTTATGCTGCAATAAGAGCTACATATGACTGAGGGAATACATTAAATGAACAGAATATAACACATAAATGAGTTTAAGGACTACACTGTAATATAGAATTTATTACTTAAATCATATCGTATAATGTAAAGTGCAGCCAAACAGATAATTTACTAACATGAATATTAATTACAGTAGTGAGGAATTTCAAAAGGAAAACCAGCCTGACAAGAGCAAAGTGGGCGGCATAAATAAAATGCCCAAAATGCTCCTATCCAGCCACAGAGAGGAGCATTCCACCCATTAGCACAGAAGAGGGAGAAAACACTACAAACAGAACACCAAACGTGAAACAATAGCTGCATCGAAAATCCCCCAGGAACAATTGATGATGGTAAACAAGTGAGTCCCAAGCCAGGCCCAAGCACCGTTAAACAATGAGGGATACAAACCCTACCGCACGGAGATAGCATGCACCAAGCATAATGTGTAGACGTGTAAAGCCAGACACAACTGGCACAACCGACTGCAGAGCGTGGCCAATGATAGCCAACAACAGGGAAACACCTGCAACAAAACAAGCAGAAAGGTCTGTAACAGAATCCCCAGGCAAAAGGGGTGAACTATGCCTGGACATGACTTGGGCCAACAAGTCACTAACACAGACAATTCGGCATTATTGATCTATGTGGTCCATAGAATCAAATATCAAATATAAAACAAAATTCGCAATGTAGATATATACAAAGATAGAACATAGAGCAGGCCCCAAAGCTAATAACCCAAATGATGCCCAAGCACCATGGGTATGTAGGACCAGTGTAAATTAAATACACCCAACACAACAATATGCAAATAACACAGAAAGTGCGCATAGCTCATATCTCTAAGCCAACTGTACACACAGTGCCCAAACACTCTGTGCAGGAAGAACCTTCAGTAAATATTCAGAACCATAACGATTCATAAACACATAATTATACAGAGTGTCTAGCTCAAAATTGCAAATCAACAGCACAAATGGTGCCCAAGCACCATTTGTAACATGTACAAAACATTAAAGAACAACAATCAGCACTAGGATAGGGAAGGTATACGCATACAGAAAGAGCCTATTGCTCAAGTCAACAAGTCATCAGCACATAGTTCCCGGGCACGATGCACAGGCTATATCAGCACGAAAAAAGACAATCTGCAATTTAACATGCAAGAGACACACAGCTGAGCCAACAGCTCAGGTCTCCAAACCATCCACACAAACAATGACCAAGTAAGGGCAAAGTGAGAAGGAGATGGATATCACTTGATGGATGCAAAACACTGCATTCCAGCCAACAGTTTCTTAACAAGAAACTGCCGAGTTGGATGAGGCAAAATATAAATGTTGTGAGTTTGAGTCTCTCGAAATTAGCAACTTGTAAACATGAAAGGGATCGGCTTACATATTCGACTTTCCTGGAACATGTTTAGCTTTGAACAAAATGTTCTGTAAACAAACTAAAACCATTTGTTGTAACAAATGGAAAAGAGGTACAGTTTTTGAAGATTGGGAATTGATTGATGCACTGTACAACCAACATATTATCGCAAAAGAACAGCACTCGCTGATTACGAAAGGGTGGTGAAAATAAATGTAATGACAAAACAATGGGATTCAACTCTAATATCGTAATACTATTATTCTTGTCCGATGAAGCCAAAGCTTCATAGAACCACTGATGCCCAAAAACTCCCCTACAACCTAAGGAAGCTGCTGAATCTGTGTGGAAAACTAATGCATCACTAGACAACCACTGACATTTGAGAAAAAGAGATTTACCGTTAAAACTAGGTAAGAAAATTAGCCACAATTGAAGATCCAACTTCACCTGTGTAGTTATTCATCTCTGGTGAGGAGCCTTGGACAGACATGTCCATAGTGTCAAGGGCATTACCCAGGAACATTAAGCTTGTAGGTGGTGGCGAAGGTCTTTTACAAGAGAGCACACACTAGACCGTTATGATGCTTCCATACAAACATTCTCCTGGCATTTCCCCTCATGGTAGTTTCCAATAATTGTAGTGCAAATATAAGAGTACAGTCCATTTCTGGCAAATCTTACTGACTGACAAAGTTACTTTGCAGATTGTTAACAACACCTCTGTGACAGTGTTAAGAAGAAAAGAATAAAAGGAACCTATCACAACCCTATCATGCACAAACTAAGCAAATTTCATGAGGAAGAGTTTCACACACAGTAGACTATTATTTCCATACTTTTTTCAAGGAGCTAAAGTGTTTTGAATGCCAGGGAAAGCATGTGATTCTACAGAATCGCTCATCTACAAATAATTCTTGACAAGATGTGGTGATGAGGTAGATTAACATACTTTGACACTCATCCCCTATCATGAGAAAAGCTCTGAACACTGTGTAGAATACATATGAGGTGAATTAATTAATTCATTTATTGGTATTTTGGGTCACATACATGTATTTCTGCCACATTTATTCATTTATTTATTTATTGGGCTTTAACAACACTTTTGACAGCCAGGGTCACCGGGTATATGACAGTTTTATGGGTGGAGGAAGCCTCAGTTCCCAGAGAGAACCACCAAACAATGGTAAGCAACTGTCAGACTCTCTAATGTACTAACTCCACACAAGCTGGGTTAGCAGTGGTTGAAGACAAGTGAATCATCATCGTGCAGTATGCCTTAGTACACAATGCCACCGTGCCCACACGTGGGCAATTGGAATTAAGTGTCTTGCCCAAGGACAAAATGTGGTTCCTGCAGGTGGGATTCGAATAAAGGACATCTGTACCTACTGAGTCACCATGCTCCCATTTCTGCCAAAAGAATAACTGTGGCCTCAACATGAATACAAAATCAAGTCCAGTCAATCATGCATATTCATGTTGCCTTTTTTTAGAGAACTTACATTGGTTCACTGGTTACCAGGTCCTCTTTTACCAGGAAAACAGAGCTTGTTGACAACAGTAAACAAGCACCAACTCACGTAGTTGAACTACAAAAAAAACAAAACAAGGACAATCAGTAGCCATAGCCAACAGATGCACCCCAAACACAAAGGGTGGCTATACCCCTGCCCCCACTGTCGAGCATGAATTTCTAGTTATTGTCTTTGTTGATACCGAATTATTAAATATCTTATCTCCATTAAATCATACAGCAGGCCACTAAATCTGTCCATGAGACTCAAATGCTCCCGCTTTATAAAAAACTATATTTTAGTGGTTAACAAAGTCCAAAAGAGGCCATAACTCAGAGAAAAATTATTGCACCATACTAAAAATCAAACCTGGCTGGTATATTGTCAACAGTAAGCCATATTCCAAGTTTGAAGTTACCATCTGGAAACCAATATCAACATGTTTTCAAAGTTGACCCAAGCCCACTTTCAATCCCAACATGTATTATGTGGTCATGAACATTTTTGTGTAACATTTTGTTTCATTTGGTTCAGTCAAACTAAAGATATTGACCAGAAACCAATATCAACATGTCTAAGTTGGAAAAGGTTCATAACTTTGCCAAAAAATACCATACCAAGCCCACTATCAATCCCAACCTGTATTATGTGGTTGTAAACATGGGTATAAAAATTTGTTTCATTTTGTTCAATCAAACTAAAGTTATTGTTTGGAAACTACAGACCTTCCTTTTCTTTTCTAGCAAATGGACAAGTTGATAAGAAATTTATGATCATTTAAAAGTGGTCATTTACCAACAGGGACAAAAAAGATTTCATTAAAATCTAAGTGAAAAAAAATATACAAGTTGAAAAAAATCTCAGGTAAGAAGGTGGGGGCAGGATGGGGTAGATATTCTAGGTTTACACAGATGTGGATTACCTCATTTACCTTCTGTCATGGAGAAGACACAGATGACAACACAATTCCAAAGCATTAGATATTTCTTATCCCCCCACATCTGATTAAACTACAGCCAATAATAAAGAGTGTTGGTACAAGAAAGAGAGAGAAACACAGTTCACTACATCATACAACTCTTGTCCAGGCCTGACAATTTGAGGTGAAATGCTGTTTGGGACATGTGGAGTTTACCTAAAAAGACAAGAGCAATACTAACGTGTGTGCTGATGCCCCCGAAGGTAGCAAAGTTGGACTTGCATGTAAATAAATAACTTCTGAATGTTTGAAGAGAATTTGTTCATCCAAACAACTTTGAATGAACGGAATTAAAAAACACTATGATTCTTGTGTCATCCATATTTATATGAATATATCGATATGTAGTAGGTTAAAATGACATGCAAACCTGCCCTGCAAACACTGGGCAGTACAGAAATAGTGGACTAGAAAAAATTGGGGATAGAGGACTAAAAAAAAAAATTGGACAGCACTTCCCCTATAAGACACTGGACAGTAAGAATAATGCTGAAATTGCCATCTATATTTATATGGTTAAATCGATATGTAGTAGATTAAAATGACATGCAACCTCCCCACCAAGCACTGGGCAGCACAGAAATAGTGGATAAAAAAAATTGAGCAGCACTTCCCCCAAAGGCACTGGCCAGTAAGAATAAAGCTGAAATTGGCATCTATATTTATATGGTTATACTGATATGTAGTTTAACCCTTTACCCAACGAATCGCCCGCATCCACCTGCAAATTCAGCAGCTGAAAAAATATTTTTCGAACAATTCAACAAAACCATATCATGTGACCCCTCTTTGGAACGAACTCAAAGAGCTTGTTCCAAAGAGGGGTCACATAATATGGTTTTGTTGAAATTTTTTGAAAAAATTTGAAAAATGATATTTAAAATAATAAATTTTGATAACGTCTGCGTTGGGTAAAGGAACGTCTGCGTTGGGTAAAGGAACGTCTGCGTTGGGTAAATGGTTAAAATGACATGCAACCTCCCCTGCAAGCACTGGGCAGGACAGCAATAGTGGACTAAAAAAAAAAAATCGGGCACCACTTCCCCAAAAGGCACTGGACAGTAAGAATAAAGCTGAAAATGGGAAATTTGTGATTTTTAAATTCAAAAAGAGGCATATAACTCTTGCAAGAATGGTTGGAGTGAACCTCCAAATCGAACTTGACCTGTATTTTGACGTTAGTAACTAGATGGTGTCACTTGTGTGCAAAGCACACTATAGTGTATCCCCGCATTTGCATCCTTGACTTTGTATGAATGCTTGATACAAAGATGAAATGTGTTATATGACACACTAAAATCATATTGAGTGGCACAGGTGACACAGCTAGCTTCGTGCGCACCTACAGACTCCACTGCAACATTTGGGCATGGTTTTAGCGTTTCGAATTACATACATGTACCCTGGGAGCCTTTCGCCGGAAACGGTCTAAGAAAACATGAAAGTGGCAACGGTGGCACCCCAAAAATCAGAAACCTTCGTGCACATCTACAGACCCTACTGCAACTTTTGAGCATAGTTTTAGCATTTCAAATTACATACTCTGGGAGCCTTTCGCCGGAAACGGTCTAAGAAAACACAAAAGTGGCAACGGTGGCACAGCCACGTGGCACCTGAAAAATCCGAAACCTTCGTGCGCATCTACAGACCCCACTGCAACATTTGAGCATGGTTTTAGCGTTTCGAATTACATACCCTAGGAGCCTTTCGCCGGAAACGGTCTAAGAAAACACAAAAGTGGCAACGGTGGCACAGCCACATGGCACCTGAAAAATTGGAAACCTTCGTGCACATCTACAGACCCTACTGCAACATCTGAGCATGCTTTTAGCATTTCGAATTACATACCCTAGGAGCCTTTCGCCGGAAACGGTCTAAGAAAACACGAAAGTGACAATGGTGGTGCAGTCACATGGCAGCTGAAAAATCTGAAACCTTCGTGCACATCTACAGACCCCACAGAAACATTTGAGCATGGTTTTAGTGTTTCAAATTACATACCCTAGGAGCCTTTCGCCAGAAACGGTCTAAGAAAACACAAAAGTGGCAACGGTGGCACAGCCACTAGGCAGCTGAAAAATCTGAAACCTTCGTGTGCATCTACAGACCCCACTGCAACATTTGAGCATGGGTTTAGTGTTTCAAATTACATACTCTAGGAGCCTTTCGCCGGAAATGGTCTAACAAAACACAAAAGTGGCAACGGTGGCACAGCCACGTGGTACCTGAAAAATCCGAAACCTTCATGCACATCTACAGACCCTACTGCAACATTTGAGCATGGTTTTAGCGCTTCGAATTACATACCCTAGGAGCGGTCTAAGAAAACACAAAAGTGGCAACGGTGACACAGCCACTTAGCACCCAAAAAATCCAAAACCTTCGTGCACATCTAGAGACCCTACTGCAACATCTCAGCATGGTTTTAGCGTTTCGAATTACATACTCTAGGAGCCTTTCATCGGAAACGGTCCAAGAAAACACGAAAGAAAAACGGTGGCACCACCACGTGGCATCTGAAAAATCTGAAACCTTTGTACGCATCTACAGACCTTACTGCAACATTTAAGCATGCGTTTAGCATTTCGAATTACATACCCTAGGAGCCTTTTGCCGGAAACAGTCTAAGAAAACACAAAAGTGGCAACGGTGACACAGCCACTTAGCACCCAAAAAATCCAAAACCTTCCTACGCATTTACAGACTCTACTGCAACATCTCAGCATGGTTTTAGCGTTTCGAATTACATACTCTAGGAGCCTTTCACCGGAAACGGTCTAAGAAAACATGAAAGTGGCAATGGTGGCACAGCCATGTGGCACCTGAAAAATCCGAAATCTTTGTGCACATCTACAGACCCTCCTGCAGCATTTGAGCATGGTTTTACCATTTCGAAATACATACTGTAGGAGCCTTTCGCCGGAAATGGTTTAAGAGAACATGAAAGAGGCAACGGTAGCACAGCCACGTGGCACCCCAAAAATCCAAAACCTTCGTGCGCATCTACAGACCCCACTGCAACATTTGAGCATGGTTTTAGGATTTTGAATTACATACCCTAGGAGCCTTTCGCCGGAAACGGTCTAAGAAAACACAAAAGTGGCAACGGTGGCACAGCCACATGGCACCTGAAAAATCCGAAACCTTCGTGTGCTTCTACAGACACCACTGCAACATTTGAGCATGGTTTTAGCGTTTCGAATTACATACCCTAGGAGCCTTTCGCCGGAAACGGTCTAAGAAAACACAAAAGTGGCAACGGTGGCACAGCCACATGGAACCTGAAAAATTGGAAACCTTCGTGCACATCTACAGACCCTACTGCAACATCTGAGCGTGCTTTTAGCATTTTGAATTACATACCCTAGGAGCCTTTCGCCGGAAACGGTCTAAGAAAACACGAAAGTGACAATGGTGGCGCAGTCACATGGCAGCTGAAAAATCTGAAACCTTCGTGCACATCTACAGACCCCACAGAAACATTTGAGCATGGTTTTAGTGTTTCAAATTACATACCCTAGGAGCCTTTCGCCGGAAACGGTCTAAGAAAACACAAAAGTGGCAACGGTGGCACAGCCACTAGGCAGCTGAAAAATCTGAAACCTTTGTGCGCATCTACAGACCCCACTGCAACATTTGAGCATGGTTTTAGTGTTTCAAATTACATACTCTAGGAGCCTTTCGCCGGAAACGGTCTAAGAAAACACAAAAGTGGCAACGGTGGCACAGCCACGTGGTACCTGAAAAATCCGAAACCTTCATGCACATCTACAGACCCTACTGCAACATTTGAGCATGGTTTTAGCGTTTCGAATTACATACCCTAGGAGCCTTTTGCCGGAAACGGTCTAAGAAAACACAAAAGTGGCAACGGTGGCACAGCCACATGGCACCTAAAAAATCTGAAACCTTCGTGCACATCTAGAGACCCTACTGCAACATTTGAGCATGGTTTTAGCGTTTCGAATTACATACCCTAGGAGCCTTTCGCCAGAAACGGTCTAAGAAAACACGAAAGTGGCAATGGTGGCGCAGCCACGTGGCAGCTGAAAAATCCGAAGCCTTCGTGCGCATCTACAGACCCCACTGCAACATTTGAGCATGGTTTTAGCGTTTCGAATTACATACCCTAGGAGCCTTTCGCCAGAAACGGTCTAAGAAAACACAAAAGTGGCAATGGTGGCACAGCCACGTGGCACCTGAAAAATTGGAAACCTTCGTGCGCATCTACAGACCCCACTGCAACATTTGAGCATGGTTTTAGCATTTCGAATTACATACCCTAGGAGCCTTTCGTCGGAAAAGGTCTAAGAAAACACAAAAGTGGCAACGGTGGCACAGCCATGTGGCACCCAAAAAATCCAAAACCTTCGTACGCATCTACAGACCATACTGCAACATCTGAGAATAGTTTTAGCATTTCGAATTACATACCCTACGAGACTTTCGGCGGAAACGGTCTAAGAAAACATAAAAGTGGCTAAAGTGGCACAGCCACGTGGCACCCGAAAACTCCGAAACCTTTGTGCACATCTATAGTCCCTACTGCAACATATGAGCATGGTTTGAGCATTTCGAATTACATTCCCTACGAGCCTTTCGCCGGAAAGGATCTAAGAAAACACGAAAGTGGCTATGGTGGCACAGCCACGTGGCACCCGAAAAATCCGAAACCTTTGTGTGCATCTATAGACCCTACTGCAACATATGAGCATGGTTTTAGCATTTCGAATTACATACCCTCTGAGCCTTTTGCTGGAAACGGTCTAAGAAAACACAAAAGTGGCTACGGTGGCACAGCCACGTGGCACCCGAAAAATCCGAAACCTTTGTGCGCATCTCTAGTCCCTACTGCAAGATATGAGCATGGTTTTAGAATTTTGAATTACATTCCCTACGAGCCTTTCGCCGGAAACGATCTAAGAAAACACGAAAGTGGCTACGGTGGCACAGCCACGTGGCACCCGAAAAATCTGAAACCTTCGTGTGTATCTATAGACCCTACTGCAACATATGAGCATGGTTTTAGCATTTCGAATTACATACCCTACGAGCCTTTCGCTGGAAACGGTTCAAGAAAACACAAAAGTGGCTACGGTGGCACAGCCACGTGGCACCCGAAACATCTGAAACCTTCCTGCGCATCTATAGCCCCTACTGCAACTTCTGAGCATAGATTTAGCGTTTCGAATTACATATCCTACGAGCCTTTTGCCGGAAACGGTCTAAGAAAACACAAAAGTGGCTACGGTGGCACAGCCACGTGGCACCCGAAAAATCCGAAACCTTCGTGCGCATCTATAGACCCTACTGCAACATCTGAGCATGGATTTAGCATTTTGAATTACATATCCTACGAGCCTTTTGCCGGAAACGGTCTAAGAAAACACAAAAGTGGCTACGGTGGCACAGCCACGTGGCACCCGAAAAATCCGAAACCTTCCTACATATCTACAGATCATTTAGCAACACAATTTTAGAACTCCAAATTACATAGGCTGGGACTATTCAGCAAAAAAGTGAAAAAATAACGCCTTTTTTAAGTGGCTCCACAGAAGCCACCTGGTGGCACAAAAATTTAAAAGTTGTATTTTTGGGTTGCACAGACCCTATCGAACAACTGTAGAAAGTTACAGCGTTTCGAATTACAAAACCGGACGTACGGAAGTACGGCCATACGGACGTACGGCCATACGGATGTACGGACGGAGATCATGACAATATCCCCGCATTTTTTAAAATGCGGGGATAATAAGCAAATAAAATTTGAAATCGATTGGTGCGGTGATAAAATTTTAAATGGTCTGGAACTAAAATCACTATAATTCTTGTGTCATCCATATTTATATGGATATATTGATATGTAGAGGTTAAAATGTCATGCAACCTCCCCTGCAAGCACTGGGCCACAGAGAAATAATGAACTAAAAAAAATTGCCCTGTAGGCTATGGTACAATTTACCTTAGTCAGAAACAGAGGTCAAAAACAAACAGGGGGCATAACTCTACCAAACATGAATGGACGAAACGCTAGGTACGAGGGCATCCGTTTCCCCAAGCTGCCCTATCACCATACCAAAGAACATTAAAATTCGACAACTGATGCTCGAGTTTATATACAAAATGTTTGTTCATACGGACAGCCGGACAGACAGATGGATGGAGACCTCGACTATGTTCCCCCTCGAAAATTTTTCAGGGGCATAAAAAACATGTGAACTCAAAATGGATCATGCCAAACTATCGTCAGGTCATGCAAAATTTTTGTCAGGTTGAATGATCTAATACAAATGAATGATGGAATATTGTTGAGCATCAACCAATCATCAGCTGTACAGGTGTTTGCATCTGTGTGAAGTATAGCTGCTCTGTTGGTCAATTATTGGCCAACAGAGCAGCTATACTTCCGGCAGATGCAAACACCTATACTGATGATTGGTTGATGATCAACATCATTTTAAATTGTTAATCATCTTGAGACGTAGCATACGTACAAAATCAGAAAATGGCAATAATTCATGTCTCTGCCACAAACAGTGATAATGGAAGTCTTACTCTTCTGCAGCATTATTTCATGTCAAAATTAGGCAATAATTGCAACTAATTTGTGTCTGAATTGGTGGAACACAGGCTCCTTATTGTTCCTGAGGATTCATCTTTATTCATCAGGTTATTTTGCCCATCGGAGCAAGAACTTGGCTACAGTTCAACAGTTCATACATCAGCATAGTTGCGATACATATATATTTACGTTATCTAATATGCTACCTGAATCAAGTTCAGGGAAACGAACAATAAGTCACCAAAGCTCAGACCAGGTGAACGATAAATGGGTTATGCAAAATTTTGAAAACAGCAGGCCTGCTTGTCCTGCTGAAAAACATTCCCAAAATATACGTGATGAAATCAAATTACTCGGTGGGGTTTGTTGGGTTTATTATCTTATGGATAACAATTTTCTTTAATTTTTGTTAATTATACATGTATTTGAAAAAATGTGGTGAGGTGTCAGATTATCACATAAAGATAACTGCTGTTTAAGTAAAATCCAAAACAAACTTTGGATGAATGGCTGTGTGAATGGAAAGATGGACAGAAATATAGATGAAGGAAAGTTCTTTGTTGGAAGCCTTCCTAATAAGAAGATAATAATATGGAGTTATTAAGGGGATAGCATTACCTAATAGTATACCAGTATTTTATTATTGGCTGTACTGTGAGTTAGTATTGAAATAGTTAACCAGATAACCATTTTGTAACCAGTTACCTACTGACCGAGTAGAAAAATCACCACCCAGTTATCTGAAATATCAATAGTGATTGTCATTCCACGGTTAAAGCGTAGAAAATCTGCTGCCTCTTGTTTGGGATAGATTACATCACATAGTCGTGTTATATATATTGAGAAATAATCAACTTTGGTGTTCAAGACTTCAGTAATGATTGGCAATTTCCATGAGTACTGAGCTAACTGTTCCAGCCCTGTTCTAGCCCTACTATGAGTACATGTATTTAATCCATTATATCTTGCCTCAATGCCTGACAGAGCTCTGAGGTGTTTGTAGATGACAGGCCAATTTTTCATTCAATAAATATTCATGTTAAACAAATACTTTTTAACAGGCGAATTTAATAGTCAGTTCAGTTAGCATTGTATGTGAATTGCACTGCATTCTGAACCATGTTTATCAGGTCAAGAAATATTGATGCTCAAATATATTTAAAATCATTTCTGCTTTACTATCATCACAACTAGATAGTTAACTAGACTTTATAATTCTGGAGAATCATGGCTTTTCCAGATGAGATTCCATGATTTTTCATGATCCCAGAGTGTTTGATGAATTGTTTTTAACTGTCTCCCTGATGTTCCTTTATTGATGTTATGAGAAATGTGGGAATAGCAGTCTCAAATGACTCAGTTTGATAAAAAAATGTTTAGGTAAAAACCATCATTAATGGTGGAGAGGTTAATATCAATATCGTCGTCCAACAAGTTAACAATCAACAAAAGAAATTATGTTTGACACCCACCCACCAACCAAGTGCTGTGGCTATTTGAATATGATCCATTTTATCTCAAATATATCCAGAATATTGATGTCTGGCAGACTGTAGAGGGATAACAAGTGCTAAAAGGAATATTTTAATAAGCACACCAAGAACCGCAAATGATCATCTTATCTTAAAAATCTACAATATGTTTTCAGAGAAATCCAGGGAGAACATGAATTTTAAGCTTTTGATGGGCATCATAGTTTATCAAGCCCAAAAAGAGGTTAATTGTTGTTTTTTGAATACCCTTATTACTTACAAAAATAATTCTCAGTGAATTCTACTTCCACTTATGTTGATCTCTCCTCTTAACTTTGGGTGCTGTGGGTACGCAAACACAGACCTTTTTATCAAAATTTTGATGTTTGAGAACCAGCATTGGGTTAACAAATGCTTACTGGAATATTTTGTACATGTAACTTGTAATGTCACACTAAAATCTGAGAATGGCCAATTTTTGTTGAAAATCTACTCAAGGTTTTTAGAGAAATCCCCCGATAACATGAATGTTTAACATTTTGAGTGGTATCGTTCTGTAACCAGCCCTAAATAGGTTAATGCTTGGTTTTGTAAATACCATCATTACTTACAAAGATGATCCTCGGTGAATTCCACTTCCAATGAAGGTTATGTTTATCTCGCAGGTAGACGACATTGGGTGTTTTGGGCACTCAAGAACAGCTCATTTTCTCAAAATGTCTATACTTTGCAGGCTCTGGAGGATCAACGAATGCTTATCGTAATATTTTGTCCATGCAACTTGCAATGTCACTCCAAGACCTGTGAATGGTCAATTTTTCTTGAAAACTTACTAGATTTTTTTGGAGAAATTCAAAGAAAATAGGAATTTTAAGCTTTAAAGGGGTATATCTCCTTAACCAGGCAAAAATGGGTTAAGACCTCGATTTTTGAATACCCTTACTACTTACAAAAATGATTCCCTATCAGTTTTGCGACCGGTAAGAGAAGTTATGTTTCTCCGTGGCATTCCCATTTGACGTTGTTGGTGTCCAAAAACAAGATTATTGGTTCAAAATTTTGACATTTAGCAGCCCATGGAAGGTTAACAAATGTTTACCGGAATAATTTATCCATGCAGCTGGTAACGTGACACCAAGACCTATCAATGGCCATTTTCTCTTGAAAACCCTACAAGATGTTTGTAAAAAAATCCAGGGAAAACATGAATTTTTTAAGCTTTTGATGGGTATATTAACCACCTCAAAAGGGGTTAACGCTAGATTTTTTGAATACCTTTATTACTTAATGAAAGTGTCAATGGCACTGTAGCTCAACTTTTGTAAGACATGTACATGTATAGTATGTGACACAGCAATGACACACATCTAGGTAATGACCTGATAACAAAGGTACATATAAAGCATTTTAACGGTCTGTACATAAATGCTGATCGTAGCCTGTAACAAATGTATAGGTAAAGTATTGTAAATGTGGGCGACAGTTAGAAGCTAAACTAGAAAAGAAATCTTTGAGTCCCAGAGTGGGTCTGACTGAACCCCAAAATATTTGTTCTCATAGCAGTGTGATAACAAAGGCACCCAAAAACGCTCGTTCTCATCCCAAAGTGATAACAAAGGTACCCAAGAAGTTTCGTGAAGATTGGTTCATAAATACAGCCTCTAGCCCGAGCTGTATTGACATGTGAACTTACTGTGTATAAGTAGCACTGAATAAATCAAAAGTTCATCTAATTTGCATAATTTCTGCATGAGAAAAAAACCTGTATTATATGTGATGTATTCCATGTACATTCATTCCAAAATTTATTCAAATCAGAACCTTCATGTAGAAGTTCTGTACAAAAAACACTCGTTCTCGTCCCACAGTGATAACAAAGGTACCCAAGAAGTTTCGTAAAGATCGGTTCATAAATATGACCTCTAGCCTGAGCTGTACAGAAGTTGTGTACAAAAAACTGATTGGACCTAATTTCAGTACAAAATGGCCACTGGCAGCCATCTTGAATTTTGGACCACACCCAGAAATGCTTGTTCTCATTCCAAGGTGATAACAAAGGTACCCAAGAAGATTCGTGAAGATCGGTTTATAAATACAGTCTCGAGCCCAAGCCGTATTGACATTTTTACTTACTGTGTGTGTAAGTAGCACTGAAAAAAGTTCATCTAATTTGCAGAATTTCTGCACAAGAAAAAAACCTGTATCATATGTGATGTATTCCATGTTACTAAACATTCATTCAACAATTTATTCGAATCGGAACTTTCATACAGAGGTTCTGTACAAAAAACTGATTGCACTAACTAAGGTACAAAATGGGTGCTGGTGGCCATCCAGAATTTTCCGCACCCAAAAACACTCGTTCTCATCCCACGGTGATAACAAAGGTACTCATGAAGTTTCGTAAAGATCGGTTCATAAATACGGCCTCTCGCCCGAGCTGCATTGAATTGTTGACGCATGGACAGACAGATGACGGGCCATGGCATAACCTCAAATTTGACTTATGTCAAAGTTGAGCTAAAAATGGTCATTAGTGAATCCCACTTCCAATAAAGGAGATTATGTTTATCTCTCAGGTACACATTGGGTGCTGTGCGTGTCCCAAAACAGCCCATTTAAACAAAATTACGATGCTTGGCTGCCTGTAGAGGGTTAATAAATATTGAAAGGAATATTTTGTGCATGCAACTTGTAATGTCACACAAAGACCTGTGAGCAGTCAATTTTTCTTGAAAACCTACGAGATGTTTTTAGAGAAATCCACAGAAAATGGGAATTTTAAGTATTTAAGGGGTATCTCTCTTTAGCCTGTCCAAAATGGGTTAAGACTTCGACTTTTGAATACCTTTACTACTTACAAAAATGTTTCCGAATAAATTTTGCGCTCGATAAAAGGCACTTTTCTTTGTGGCTTACTCATTGGGTGTTGGTTGTGTCCAAACACAGCCCATCTTATCACACTTTTTACTTTTAGCAGCCCGAGGAGGGTTAACAAATGCTCACCAGAATTATTTTGTCTATGCAACTTCTACTGTCACACTAAGACCTGCACATGGCCAATATTTTTCTTGAAAATCTACAAGACACGTTTAGAGAATTCCACAGAAAACATGAATTTTTGAGCTTTTACAGGGTATTGCAGTTTAACCAGCCCAAAACGGGTCAACACTTGCTTTTTTTAATACCCTTATTACTTACAAAAAATGATCCATAATGTATCGTGTATCATTTGGGTGGTTTTGGGGCCCAAAAACAGAGCCATTTCATCAAAATTTTGATGTTTGGCAGTCTGTAGATGGTTAATATATACATTGCGTAATATCTCTTGTATATGGATGGTCGTGTTATAGACAGGTCTAACAATGATGAATGTTTTAAAAAAAAATCTACATGACGCGTTTGGAGTAACTGCCAATAAACCCCAATTTTGACAGAGCAAAATTGAAAATTCCACTTTGGTACATTTTTAGATTTTGTGCCCCTCTATGCTTGTACAAAATTGTGTGAAAATCGGTTTGAAAAAGGCTTCTGAATCATACGGACAAAATGTGTGGAACCAAACCAGCACCCCCCCCCCCCAACTGCCCCCCCCTCCCCCCAATAATAATAATCTGCTGAAAAACAATAGTCTTTTCCAAAGGGAGAAGCCTAATAAGTGTTCAATGGTTTCTATGTTAAGAGGTTTAAGGTGATTCAGCATCTACATGTACAAGTATATCTAGATCACAACTGCAATACAAATGTAAAACTGAAGTGCAGTCAACTAAATGTTCACTGCTATAACCATCTACTCAACTGCCAAGGGTTTCAAGTTTTCATAAATGATAAATTTTAGTTTTACTTTGGTGCATATGTTACCTTCAGTGTTTAATATCAGTCAATTTGTAAAATGACAGAGTTTCATTCCATTTGTAAAGTTCCTAGTGCCCTCAGTCAATTTGCAACCTGACAAGAAATTCAAACAAGAGGCCTAAGGTGCCTACGTGATGAAAGTACTTTAAAGAAGTATTTAATCAGCATTTGAGCAGTAAACAACACAGTAGTATGAATTATATTTTTTTCTTCTATTCATTTAAATGAACTGTACATATATAAACATTCAAACATTTTGGCCCTTTGAGGCGATTCGGCCTCCTTCACAATACAGCGTAGAGTTAGGAGAGCACCATGATGTGGTGGTATCATCAGGTGTGACCGAGGTATGAATACTGCAGTGTCACACAAAGACATGTTATTGAACTAGCACCAAGTTGCAAAGTCCATCATGGGCGAAGATTAGTATTGCAGCCTAGGTGACAGAAATGAATTAGGGAGACGATGCTGAGAACACAAAGTATTTTCAGCATCGCAACTGCCAGCCAGATCATGCAGCAAACCAAGCCACAGTGAGGCATGTCAAAAACAAAACAAGGTACCCAAGAGAAACAGAAAACGTGGACAAGGCAGAAAGGGCAAGGAGGAAGGGGTATTGGTGGGTGGTTACTGAACAGACTGAACTGAATGTCTGTGCATTTCAAAGAAACGAGCAAGACTGATTTGGTCTAGCTGGGACTTGGTATATACAAGCAAGTTTTGTAATTCCCATTTCCATATTTGGTCATACCTCTTTGTAGTTTTCCTGGAAACGTTTAGCTAGAATACCCATGTCACAACTCTGGAATGTCACCAGTAACACATGACAATGAATGGATTGTTCAGGTCTGCATAAAAATACCATTCTGTAGCCTGCAAGACTGAGTCAGCTTGGAGGCAACAAATGGTAATTTTCAACAACCAAGGAAAGCCCAGTATTAACATTAAAATATCTGCACAGAAATTAGTTAAATTTATAGAAATAGCTCTTCAGGCTATACATGGTATAAAGCAACTCAGCTGCTTGTACCTAGCCTGGTATACATAGAAACCATACAAGATCAGTTTAATTAGTGAAAGATAGTCTTGTTTCAGCTTAAACTTCCATTAATACAAATTGCATTAATTTTTAATCTATGGTTATACAACACTGCAGAGGAATGAGGTTATTCAAATTATTTAAAACTCTGTTGTCCATGTCAGATGATTTTTTTCTAGTATTGGAATAAAGCCCAGGTATCTGGTAATGGAAAACCAGAAAGACCAAGTATAAACCTGGGGACTTAACTTGAACAAACAAATCTGAGCCTTTCTCTTCCACCCCCAGAATGCCATATACCAAGTATCAATAGATTCTGAAAGGAAGATCTGAAGCAGGAAATTTTTTTAAAGGGTGACCAAATATGAATCCAGAGACCTACATGTAAATTGAATAAACTTGAAATTTGAAGTGTTTTACCAAGTATCAAAACATTCTGAATGGTGGTTCTCAAGATTTCAAAGAATATTGCTCTTTTCCTGCAAGGTAAAATTAGGACTCCTCACTTGTGGTTCGGGAGGAGGCTTTTAAAATATTACCAATTTAGCACTATCATGCCACTATGTTAAAATTCCTTCCTCCCTTCCCAATAGGGAACATAAATATCAACCCTGGGATGTTATTTGAACAAACTTAATCTGAACCCTCTAAGGATTCTGTATAGCAAATATCAAAAGATTCTGATTGTATCTCATGAAGCTGATCTTTTTAGATTATTCCTCATATTGGACTAAGTTAAAATCCAGGCTATAATAGGAAGCCCAAAAATAACCATGAGACTTGATTTAACCAACTTTAATCTGCCTCCAATAAGGGTGGTGTATACCATGTATCGATCTGCGCGTTAATCTACGCATTATAACCATAGTAAGGCTATCAAAGTCTGTACATATGGCCTGTGCACAGACAATGTTTCAGCCAATGGACCATAGAAACATTGCCTGTGTTTGCTATGAGTAACCAGGAGAACCTGCCATGCTTTAGGTGCCATTCGAGAAGGCAATTGCACGCAATTCCTACGTGCAATTAAGCCTAGATAAGCGCACATTTCGTGACAGGACTTCTAGTTTTAACTGTATATCTAAAGATTCTGACAGGTGAATCTGAAGAAGATATATTTAAAGATTAATTCACATACTGCACTATGTTAATATTTGCGCTTCCATAGAGAGCCTAAATATTAACCAATGGACTTGATTTGAAAAAAACTTGAATTGTATCCCTGAAGGGATTCTGCATACCATATATTAAAAGATTCTGGCAGGTGGTTTTTGAAGAAGAAGAGTTTTTTTAAAGATTATTCCTCATATTGGACTAAGTTAAAATTCGGGCTTCAATAGAGAGCCCAAATAATAACCAAGGGACTTGATTTGAACAAACTTCGATCTGACCTCCCTAAGGATGCTGTATATTAAATAACAAAAGATTCTGACAGGGTTCATCTGAAGTAGATTTTTAAAGATTACACCCAATATTGCACTATGTTAAAATTCCCAAAGCTTCCAGACAAAAAGAAAGCCCAGTTATTAAATGATGGATTTGAGTTGAACAAATCTGAATCCAACGTCTGTAAGGATTCTGTATACCATATTAAAAAAAATTCTGACTAGTGTTTCTAGAAAAGAAGAGTTTTAAAGATTATTTCTCATACAGGACTCAGTTTACAGGACTAAGTTAAAATTCAAACTCCAACAATGTAGCCCAAAACTAACCCAGGGACTTGGTTGGAACATAATTAGATCTACCCTCCCTAAGGATGTTGTACACCAAAAATCAAAAGATTCTGATTATTAAATGATGGATTTCAGTTGAACAAATCTGAATCCAACGTCTGTAAGGATTCTGTATACCATATTAAAAAAAATTCTTACTAGTGTTTCTAGAAAAAAAGAGTTTTAAAGATTATTCCTCATACAGGACTCAGTTTACAGGACTAAGTTAAAATTCAAACTCCAACAATGTAGCCCAAAACTAACCCAGGGACTTGGTTGGAACATAATTAGATCTACCCTCCCTAAGGATGTTGTACACCAAAAATCAAAAGATTCTGTGCCCCTCCCCCCCCCCCTAGAAAGCCCAAATATTAAGTTAGGGATTTGATTCGAACAAACTTGAATCAGCCACTCGTAACAATGACGTACACCAAACATTAAACAACTCTAAATGGTGGTTCTGAAAAAGATTTTTAAAGATTAATTCCATATTGCCCTAAGTTACAATTTGCTCCCCTGAATTAGGCCCAAATATGAATCGAGGGGTTTAATTTTAACAAGCTTGCTTCTGATCCCTCTATGGATGCTGTATACCAAATATCAAAAAATTCTGATCAGTGGTTCTCCCCCTTCATAAGACACTGCCACAACCGATGGCAATTTTTTTTTTACCATTCTACTCTACCGGTCCTAAGGATACTTCATACTAAATAACAGTTCTCTGTTAAGAGCAGTTTGGGAAACAGGGCATTTGAAAATATTTCTATTTTTAGCTCCTGGTGTTCACATGGGCCACACAAAATCTATTTTGTTGCATGAATCAAGTATTCACGAGTCATTAATACAACATACCAAATTTAGTTCCAATCAGCTCAGTGGTTCAGAAAATATAAATTTCAGGAGTTGCTAAAAAATCTTGCTCCTCCCATACATCTCAAAAGGAAGTGCTCCATACCAAATATAAAGCCATTGTACCAGTTGATTCATAAGAAAAAGTTTTTTATTCAATTTTGAGCATTTTCCCACACCCCCATCCCTATGGGGCTGGACAAGTTGATTTGAACAAAACAAAATGTGATGTCAGAACAAGCAATATCACCTCAAATTTAACTAAAATCGATTCTGCAGTTTTGGAGGAGCGGGTGCAAACACCATGTCCACAGATGAGATGGCAGACTTGGAGTAATTACAATAGTTCACCCTGACTTTCAGTCAGGTTACTTAGGTGAGCTAAAACTAAACCTTGTTTGTTTCTGCTGGAGCTGTAGGTTTTTAAATTTCTTGTTCGGTTTTGGTTTGGTTTTTCAGGTGGAGAAAAACCTTGGTTCGGTTCGGTTTTCGGTTTGTTCATGAGGCCAAGTAAAATTTAATAAAACTCATTCTTATGTCCGGAGTCATACCTGAATGGTAGTGAAATTGAGTGAAACTCAATGAATGCCTGAAATAAGCTAAAAAACATGAAGAATCAGGAAGGCCAATATAATAATTACCTAAATATACAGAACTTTTATTGTGCTTGGCCATTTTTCAAGGTCTGACACCTACACTTGAGGAAAGCTGCAAACACAACTAAACTGAAATGTCGGAAATTCACAGAATGGAATGTAGCCTTCCCAGAGTAGTGAGAGTACCCTGACACTGCCATTGGCAGTGTCTGGGTACTCTCACTACTCTGGGATGGCTACATTATGTGAATTTCTGCAGCAAGAGAGTATTTAATAAAAAACGAAAAACCTTAGATTACGGGATGTCGATGGTTTCGGTTTCTAAAAAAAACTAAAAACCGCGGTTCGGTTAACCTACAGCTCTAGTTTCTGCTTGTGAGTGAGTGTAGGGGGGGGGGAGGGTGTTTGCAAACAAATTCCAGGTGGAGAGCTCACCTCTCCCACTCCCTGGGCATCGATTATTGGGTCTTATTCAACCAGTAAAGGTGCATTTGTTGTATGCTAACAAAAACAGCTCTATTTCAAAGTGTGTCCACAGGGGTTTAAGGAATTTCCACCCTAGCAACAGCTCACAATCTGAAGAGTCATACAGCAAAGCGATCTCAAAAATAATTTATTTCTTTTCGACCAGCAAAAAATACTGCAAAATCAAAACTGTGTTGAGAAAATCAAACAATAATAGCATCTCATATTCAATGTTTTCGCATTTTTCTCTCCAACAGGTGTTGTGTGGGAGGGTGGCCAGAGAATTTTCCAGTCAAAATTCTCCGGGGTTTTTTTGTGATCACAGTAGAGTCATCAGAGGTTGGTTATAATCCATGCATGGTCAGTGATGTTCATGCATGCATTTACCCAGTAATAAAAATCATCAATGTTAATTAAAGAAGCACAGGGTTATACACAGTCCTTCATTAATTAAATTTTTGATAATGATTCCAATCATTGGTGTTTGGAATCTTATATTACTGAATCCGTGGAAATATTGCCCACCTATGGAAAGTGACCAGTACACAGTGGCCTTACTGTACTGTAGGAAGTACCAGGCCAGCATTTTTAAAAATGCAGGAGGGCTAAAATTTGCTCTCCTCACATGGCCTAGGGGAGCGATTAGCAAAAGCTAAAAATGGCAAAATGAAGTTGTACTATTAATGAATTTTGCCTAGTGGGCTTTGTACATACATTTTATTTGGTGCTGCTGAGCAAGTAGTCTCTGTGAGATGGCTACATTGCCCCTCCCACACCTCCGGGCGTTGGTAAGGCCCAGAGGTGAGGGAGGGGCAGTGTGGTCATATTGCAGAGCCCACTAATGCAGCAGAGACATGAAAACCTGTGAGTTTTAGGAATAGGCTGTTGTGGTAATCATTATTTCCTAAGGCTAGGAGGGCTATTTTTTGCCCTCCTCAGTTTTTTAAGGTGAGCAGTAGGCGAGCGAATAAATCGCTCCCCTGAAAACGCCAGTCCTAAAGTACAATTTTTCAGCCAATCAAGCAATGAGTTGGCAACGGGAGCCAGTTGGCAAAAACTTTGCAAATGACCCTTGAGCTTTTTACATATTTTCTAACTTCATATCCAGTGAAAACTCCACTTCATGATTGGCCTAACATGATTTTATACTTGTGATGCAGCCATGATATAGGCATAGATGGATTTATTCAATCATTTATTAATGTTTAAGGTCACATACTTCTGCACAATGGCTAATCGTTACTGCAACATGCAGGGTTTGCATTTTGTCAAGGCTCATCAGCCCAGGCCCCGAAATCACACCTGAGATTGCTTCTGCCAGGGCTGATTTTTCAGTCCCAACAAAAATTTCAAACTAGAGGGGTGTCATTTGTGTGCAAAGCACACTATAGTATATTCCTGCATTCGCATTTGTGATTATTGTCGGGGCTGAATCAAAAATCCAAAACCTTTATGCACATCTACAGACGCTATTCACTAACATGAACACACTTTTAGTGTTTCGAATTGAAACCCCTAGGAGTTTTTCTCTGGAAACCATTCCTCTAACGACAAAAATGGTGCCCCTTGCACCCCTCAGGGCCACATCAAAAATCCAAAACCTTTATGCACATCTACAGACCCTATTGATTAACATGAACACACTTTTAGTGTTTTGAATTGAAACCCCTAGGAGTTTTTCACTGGAAACCATTTCTCTAACGACAAAAGTGGTGGCCCTTACACCCTCGGGGGCCGAATCAAAAATCCAAAACCTTTATGCACATCTACAGACCCTATGAATGAACATGAACATACTTTCAATGTTTCGAATTGAAACCCCTAGGAGTTTTTCTCCAGAAACCATTCTTCTAACGACAAGAATGGTGCCCCTTGCACCCCTCGAAGCTGAATCAAAAATCCAAAACCTTTATGCACATCTACAGACCCAATTGATTAACATGAACACACTTCCAGTGTTTCAAATTGAAACCCTGGGAGTTTTTTTTCCGGAAACCATTCCTCTAAAGACAAAAATGGTGCCCCTTGTGCCCTCCGAAGCTGAATCAAAAATACAAAACCTTTATGCACATCTACAGGCCCTATTGATTAACATGAACACACTTTCAATGTTTCGAATTGAAACCCCTAGGAGTTTTTCTCTGGAAACCATTCCTCTGATGACAAAAATGGGGCCCCTTGCACCCCTCGGGGCCAAATCAAAAATCCAAAACCTTTATGAACATCTACAGACCTTATTGATTAACATGAACACACTTTTAGTGTTTCGAATTGAAACCCCTAGGAGTTTTTCTCCGGAAACCATTCCTCTAACGACAAAAATGGTGACCCTTGCACCCCTCAGGGCTGAATCAAAAATCCCAAACCTTTATGCACATCTACAAACCCTATGAATGAACATGAACACACTTTCAATGTTTCGAATTGAAACCCCTAGGAGTTTTTCGCTGGAAACCATTCCTCTAACGACAAAAATGGTGCCCCTCGGGGCCGAATCAAAAATCCAAAACCTTTATGCACATCTACAGACCCTACTAATGAACATGAACACACTTTCAGTGTTTCGAATTGAAACTCGTACCAGTTTTTCGCTGGAAATCATTCCTCTAACGTCAAAAGTGGTGCCCCTTGCACCCCTCAGGGCCTAATCAAAAATCCAAAACCTTTATGCACATCAACAGACCCTATTGATTAACATGAACACACCTTTAGTGTTTCGAATTGAAACCCCTAGGAGTTTTTCACTGGAAACCATTCCTCTAACGACAAAAGTGGTGGCCCTTGCACCCCCGTGGGCCGAATCAAAAATCCAAAACCTTTATGCACATCTACAAACCCTATGTATGAACATGAACACACTTTCAATGTTTCGAATTGAAACCCCTAGGAGATTTTCACCGGAAACCATTCCTCTAACAACAAAAGTGGTGCCCCTTACGCCCCCGAGGGCCGAATCAAAAATCCAAAACCTTTATGCACATCTACAAACCCTATTGATTAACATGAACACACCTTTAGTGTTTTGAATTGAAACCCCTAGGAGTTTTTCTCTGGAAACCATTCCTCTAACGACAAAACTTGTGCCCCTCGGGGCCGAATCAAAAATCCAAAACCTTTATGCACATCTACAGACCCTACTAATGAACATGAACACACTTTCAGTGTTTCGAATTGAAACTCGTAGCAGTTTTTCACTGGAAACCATTCCTCTAACGACAAAAGTGGTGTCCCTTACGCCCCCGAGGGCCGAATCAAAAATCCAAAACCTTTATGCACATCTACAGACCCTATGAATGAACATGAACACACTTTCAATGTTTCAAATTGAAACCCCTGGGAGTTTTTCTCCGGAAGCCATTCTTCTAACGACAAGAATGGTGCCCCTTGCACCCCTCGGAGCTGAATCAAAAATCCAAAACCTTTATGCACATCTACAGACCCAATTGATTAACATGAACACACTTCCTGTGTTTCAAATTGAAACCCTGGGAGTTTTTTTTCCGGAAACCATTCCTCTAACGACAAAAATGGTGCCCCTTGCGCCCTCCGAAGCTGACTCAAAAATACAAAACCTTTATGCACATCTACAGGCCCTATTGATTAACATAAACACACTTTCAGTGTTTCGAATTGAAACCCCTAGGAGTTTTTCTCTGGAAACCATTCCTCTGATGACAAAAATGGGGGCCCTTGCGCCCCTCGGGACTGAATCAAAAATTCAAAACCTTTATGAACATCTACAGACCTTATTGATTAACATATACACACTTTCAGTGTTTTGAATTGAAATTCCTAGCAGTTTTTCACCGGAAATCATTCCTCTAACGACAAAAATGGTGCCCCTTACGCCCCTCAGGGCTGAATCAAAAATCCAAAACCTTTATGCACATCTACAAACCCTATGTATGAACATGAACACACTTTCAATGTTTCGAATTGAAACCCCTAGGAGTTTTTCGCCGGAAACCATTCCTCTAACGACAAAAGTGGTGCCCCTTACGACCCCGAGGGCCGAATCAAAAATCCAAAACCTTTATGCACATATACAGACCCTATGAATGAACATGAACACACTTTCAATGTTTCGAATTGAAACCCCTAGGAGTTTTTCGCTGGAAACCATTCCTCTAATGACAAAAGTGGTGCCCCTTACGCCCCGAGGGCCGAATCAAAAATCCAAAACCTTTATGCACATCTACAAACCCTATTGATTAACATGAACACACTTTTAGTGTTTTGAATTGAAACCCCTAGGAGTTTTTCTCCAGAAACCATTCCTCTAACGACAAAAATGGTGCCCCTCGGGGCCGAATCAAAAATCCAAAACCTTTATGCACATCTACAGACCCTACTAATGAACATGAACACACTTTCAGTGTTTCGAATTGAAACTCGTAGCAGTTTTTCGCTGGAAACCATTCCTCTAACGACAAAAGTGGTGCCCCTTACGCCCCCGAGGGCCGAATCAAAAATCCAAAACCTTTATGCACATCAACAGACCCTATGAATGAACATGAACACACTTTCAATGTTTCGAATTCAAACCCCTAGGAGTTTTTCGCCGGAAACCATTCCACTAACGACAAAAGTGGTGCCCCTTACGCCCCCGAGGGCCGAATCAAAAATCCAAAACCTTTATGCACATATACAGACCCTATGAATGAACATGAACACACTTTCAATGTTTCGAATTCAAACCCCTAGGAGTTTTTCGCCGGAAACCATTCCTCTAATGACAAAAGTGGTGCCCCTTACGCCCCGAGGGCCAAATCAAAAATCCAAAACCTTTATGCACATCTACAGACCCTATGAATGAACATGAACATACTTTCAATGTTTCGAATTGAAACCCCTAGGAGTTTTTTGCCGGAAACCATTCCTCTAACGACAAAAGTGGTGCCCCTTATGCCCCCGAGGGCCGAATCAAAAATCCAAAACCTTTATGCACATCTACAAACACTATTGATTAACATGAACACACTTTTAGTGTTTTGAATTGAAACCCCTAGGAGTTTTTCTCCAGAAACCATTCCTCTCACGACAAAAATGGTGCCCCTCGGGGCCGAATAAAAAATCCAAAACCTTTATGCACATCTACAGACCCTACTAATGAACATGAACACACGTTCAGTGTTTCGAATTGAAACTCGTAGCAGTTTTTCGCTGGAAACCATTCCTCTAACGACAAAAGTGGTGCCCCTTACGCCCCCGAGGGCCGAATCAAAAATCCAAAACCTTTATGCACATCAACAGACCCTATGAATGAACACGAACACACTTTCAATGTTTCGAATTGAAACCCCTAGGAGTTTTTCGCCGGAAACCATTCCTCCAATGACAAAAGTGGTGCCCCTTATGCCCCCGAGGGCCGAATCAAAAATCCAAAACCTTTATGCACATCTACAGACCCTATGAATGAACATGTACATACTTTCAATGTTTCGAATTGAAACCCCTAGGAGTTTTTCGCTGGAAACCATTCCTCTAACGACAAAAGTGGTGCCCCTTATGCCCCCGAGGGCCGAATCAAAAATCCAAAACCTTTATGCACATCTACAGACCCTATGAATGAACATGAACACACTCTCAATGTTTTGAATTCAAACCCCTAGGAGTTTTTCGCCAGAAACCATTCCTCTAATGACAAAAGTGGTGCCCCTTACGCCCCCGAGGGCCGAATCAAAAATCCAAAACCTTTATGCACATCTACAGACCCTATGAATGAACATGAACACACTTTCAATGTTTTGAATTCAAACCCCTAGGAGTTTTTCGCTGGAAACCATTCTTCTAATGACAAAAGTGGTGCCCCTTACGCCCCCAAGGGCCGAATCAAAAATACAAAACCTTTATGCACATCTACAGACCCTATGAATGAACATGAACACACTTTCAATGTTTCGAATTGAAACCCCTAGGAGTTTTTCGCCGGAAATCATTCCTCTAACGACAAAAGTGGTGCCCCTTACGCCCCCGAGGGCCGAATCAAAAATCCAAAACCTTTATGCACATATACAGACCCTATGAATGAACATGAACACACTTTAAATGTTTCGAATTGAAACCCCTAGGAGTTTTTCGCCGGAAACCATTCCTCTAACGATAAAAGTGGTGCCCCTTACACCCCAAGGGCCGAATCAAAAATCCAAAACCTTTATGCACATCTACAAACCCTATTGATTAACATGAACACACTTTTAGTGTTTTGAATTGAAACCCCTAGGAGTTTTTCTCCAGAAACCATTCCTCTAGCGACAAAAATGGTGCCCCTCGGGGCCGAATCAAAAATCCAAAACCTTTATGCACATCTACAGACCCTACAAATGAACATGAACACACTTTCAGTGTTTCGAATTGAAACTCGTAGTAGTTTTTCGCTGGAAACCATTCCTCTAACGACAAAAGTGGTGCCCCTTACGCCCCCGAGGGCCGAATCAAAAATCCAAAACCTTTATGCACATCTGCAGACCCTATGAATGAACATGAACACACTTTCAATGTTTCGAATTCAAACCCCTAGGAGTTTTTCGCTGGAAACCATTCCTCTAACGACAAAAGTGGTGCCCCTTATGCCCCTAAGGGCCGAATCAAAAATACAAAACCTTTATGCACATCTACAGACCCTATGAATGAACATGAACACACTTTCAATGTTTCGAATTGAAACTTGTAGTAGTTTTTCGCTGGAAACCATTCCTCTAACGACAAAAGTGGTGCCCCTTACGCCCCCGAGGGCCGAATCAAAAATCCAAAACCTTTATGCACATCTGCAGACCCTACGAATGAACATGAACACACTTTCAATGTTTCGAATTCAAACCCCTGGGAGTTTTTCGCTGGAAACCATTCCTCTAACGACAAAAGTGGTGCCCCTTATGCCCCTAAGGGCCGAATCAAAAATACAAAACCTTTATGCACATCTACAGACCCTATGAATGAACATGAACACACTTTCAATGTTTCGAATTGAAACCCCTAGGAGTTTTTCGCCAGAAACCATTCCTCTAACGACAACAGTGGTGCCCCTTACGCCCTGAGGGCCGAATCAAAAATCCAAAACCTTTATGCACATCTACAAACCCTATTGATTAACATGAACACACTTTTAGTGTTTTGAATTGAAACCCCTAGGAGTTTTTCTCCAGAAACCATTCCTCTAACGACAAAAATGGTGCCCCTCGGGGCCGAATGAAAAATCCAAAACCTTTATGTACATCTAAAGACCCTACTAATGAACATGAACACACTTTCAGTGTTTCAAATTGAAACTCGTAGCAGTTTTTCGCTGGAAACCATTCCTCTAACGACAAAAGTGGTGCCCCTTACGCCCCCGAGGGCCGAATCAAAAATCCAAAACCTTTATGCACATCAACAGACCCTATGAATGAACATGAACACACTTTCAATGTTTCGAATTGAAACCCCTAGGAGTTTTTCGCCGGAAACCATTCCTCTAACGACAAATGTGGTGGCCCTTACGCCCCCGAGGGCCAAATCAAAAATCCAAAACCTTTATGCACATCTACAGACCCTATGAATGAACATGAACACACTTTCAATGTTTTGAATTCAAACCTCTAGGAGTTTTTCGCCAGAAACCATTCCTCTAATGACAAAAGTGGTGCCCCTTACGCCCCCGAGGGCCGAATCAAAAATCCAAAACCTTTATGCACATCTACAGACCCTATGAATGAACATGAACACACTTTCAATGTTTTGGATTCAAACCTCTAGGAGTTTTTCGCAGGAAACCATTCCTCTAACGACAAAAGTGGTGCCCCTTACACCCCCCAGGGCCGAATCAAAAATCCAAAACCTTTATGCACATCTACAGATCCTATGAATGAACATGAACACACTTTCAATGTTTCGAATTCAAACCCCTAGGAGTTTTTCTCTGGAAACCATTCCTCTAACGACAAAAGTGGTGCCCCTTACGCCCCCAAGGGTCGAATCAAAAATACAAAACCTTTATGCACATCTACAGACCCTATGAATGAACATGAACACACTTTCAATGTTTCGAATTGAAACCCCTAGGAGTTTTTCGTCGGAAACCATTCCTCTAACGACAAAAGTGGTGCCCCTTACGCCCCCGAGAGCCGAATCAAAAATCCAAAACCTTTATGCACATCTACAGACCCTATGAATGAACATGAACACACTTTCAATGTTTCGAATTGAAACCCCTAGGAGTTTTTTGCCGGAAACCATTCCTCTAACAACAAAAGTGGTGCCCCTTACGCCCCCGAGGGCCAAAAAAAAAATCCAAAACCTTTATGCACATCTACAGACCCTATGAATGAACATGAACACACTTTCAATGTTTTGAATTGAAACTCCTAGGAGTTTTTTGCCGGAAACCATTCCCGGATGTACGGATGGACGGATGGACGGACAGACGGACAAAGACGACCAATATATCCCCGCATTTTTTCAAATGCGGGGATAACAAAACTTAACTATTAAGGCATGTTTAAAAATCATCCTGGAGTAGGCCCAACCCTCAAATCTCTGGGGCTTATTTCAGGCCCCAACCATTTTTTAAAATGCAAACCCTGTAACATGGATATAACGTCAAGTCCAACCAATCCTGTATACCCATTTGCTGTAGTCTGTTTTAGAGAACTTCCACACCATGCACTCAGACATGTTAAGTCTCACTATTTTAGAGGGAGACTCACTATTTTCAAGAATTAATTTTTGTTAAATGAGCCTAAAATTGGGATTTTTTACAGAATCTCACTATTATAATAAAAAACTTTACTCTTTGAGCCATTTAAAAATTAAAATCTCACTATTTTTGCTCAGAAATCTCACTATTTTACAATTCAGCAGCTTAACATGTCTGCACGCACTAGTCGCTGAGACCTATTTCACCTGTAAAATAGAGCTTGGTTGCCATAGTAAACAAGCACTGCTTCATTTCTCAGGTTTCCTATGGAGAAAGATGGAGATATGATAAAATGAGTACATGTTTTAGTGATAAAATCTTGAGATCAGCGAGATGATTGTTCATCCACAAAAATAAAATTTGTTGAAAAATTACATTTTGTGGGGGATATCAAGCTCATAATTCTTCCAGTCTCAAATATGTAAATTATAGAGACAGATGATTGTGAAATTGACATAAGTGGTAAACTTGAAAGAATATTATCTGATTATCTGCAGTCCACATGATAGATATATGAATATTTATTTATTTATTGGTGTTTAAGGTCACATAAAAGATATATGAATACAAGAGGCCCAAAACATGCACCTGACAACAGCCCATTGATTCTTCACAAGTGACTTGAGGATTTTTTAAACAATAATTTGTCACTTATTTTTACTTTAATTTTCTTCTACTGACTGGGACAGGGATTTGAGAGAAGCAACAGAGTTCCCATAAGGCGGTTGCATTTAATATACTGAAAGAATAGACATTTTTTTGTGGACCACTTTTTGCTTTTCTGACACCATATACGCCAGAAATTGCTGCACTGAACCTTAGTATTCGTTTTGAAGCAAAATTATTGACACGTTTCGGGATTCAAAGATTTCAATTTTTCGAGAAATTAATGACAAAAAATGGGAATTCCTATGTGAAGTATTTTTAGATACGTAGTAAAGCCATGTGGACATCCTGTCAGGAGTTTCATCAACCAGACAAGAATCCAGACAATTTTTGCTTCAAGCATGTATTCAACATACAGATATCCTGTATCGACTGAGAAAGCCAAACAAATTGAAATGAGAAAATTACACCTTTTTCACGCAAGTTATTCAGTGTTATTATGAATTTTCACTTCATTCTGATGACCTTTCGGAAATCATTTCAAAGGTATGTTGTAGTTACCAGTTTGCATTTCAGAATTAAAATGTTAAACTACAATCTACACTAAACACATTTAGGTCACTGGTAGCTGGAGTTCACTACAACTGGAGGTTAATTCAAATTGCAGTTAGTTCACAATACTGTCGACAAAAACAACAGCGAAAATACAATGCAACCTTTCTCTGACAGTCTTCATTTAGAGCAAAGATAACACTAAACACAACTTCAATCCAATCGCAGTTTGTCTACAATGTAAATTGATGCTAGAAGCAGAACCATGCATTATGAATGGGGTCATCCTAAACACCAAAATCCCCCTAAATAATTATTTATTTATTTATTGGGGTTTAACGATACTTTTGACAACAAGTGTCACTTCCTGGCGGACCGTTTTACAAGTGGAGGAAGCAATAGTACTGGGAGAGAACCACCAAGCAATGGCAAGCAACTGTCTGAACTCAGCACAAGCAGAGTTAGCACTGATTTAAGACAAGTGCACATCAACGTGTAACTCGCCTTAGTACCACTGTGACCCACCCCCATTAATAGACCAAAAAATCACTTCACAACCCACTCCATTTAAAGCCCAAGGTCCCAATGAAATACATCTAAATGGTTTATGGCTGTTTCAGCCACCATCTGGTTGAAAATAAAACAATAAAAAACTTCAATGAACTTTGTGTAAAATGGTAGGTCCTCTGTACACTATATAGAAAATCATCGATTTTTTACCACTGCCTGGAAGAGGTGCAACCCTTTTTTTCTGTATCTTTGCTTCTGGATAAATAAATTAAGCATTTCAAAAATCTCTGGTAAACTTTAGTGGGGAATGGGTTTCTCCATCTGTATGGACACCACTGAATTAATACACTGTGTATTACATGTGTCTTGCCGAGGGAGTTCTTTTTTTAAAGTGTTTACTTTCAATAAAAATATCAAAATATCTTTTATGTCATTTCACCATTAATGTTTCCTCCTATTCCCGCACCTGTGCAGGTTTTTTTGTAGTTATTACATATAATTCATAGAAACAGGAAATTTCCAGTTTCCATACAATACAGAGTAATAAAGTTGAAAGGGTTAAACTGACTGAGGGCATGATTTATTTATTTATTGTACGGTCACATATTTCTACGCATTGGCTAATCATGGCCACAATATGGAGATAAAACCAAGTTTAGTCAATCATTTATACCCATGTTGCCCATTTTTCCACCCCAAACATCGGTGTCGATGGCTGGATCCTATTTTACCAGGAAACAGAGGTTGTTCACCAATATAGTAAACAAGTGTTGCTTCACCTCTCGGGGTCCCCATTGGGAAAAGGTTATGCTTAGTTATTGCTGAAAGGATTTGTTGAATAGTTGATTAATGTATTTAGTTGACAAGAAAATTGCCTGTCGATAAGTCGCTGACATTTCTAATATCCCAGTTGTCAGGTTACATTGACAGTATCCCACCAGTACCATGAACTGCTGTTTCTTTTGTCTCTATCAATGTCAGTTTACTTGTAAGCATTCTAGTTACCTAATTCTTCTTTAATCACAGCCAACACAAAGTGGACAATTACAAATTAACATAAAATACACTCATCAGCCAATTGTTTACACATTCGGTGTATAACTTTAATGTACTGTGGATAATTACTTATTTATGTAAACAATCTAAAAGCACTGAATGGCCGTTTTGTGCATGGTCTTCTGGGATTGGTGAAGCGTTATATTTTTCCATTCGTGATTTTCCTGTACTAGGCGCCCAACTTCAAATTTACAAAATGGAGTAAGTTGCACTGTTAGAAGCTATTGGAAAACACATCAGCGCTGTTATGTATAAATTTTTCAGGCCTTGATTTTGTCCCACAATGGAAGCAATCTGAATTAATGTATTAATGTATATAAAATGGGACCTTCATTTGGCCTGTAAATCCATGCTGGTTTCAAATCAAAACTTGGAATTTGAACATAATTCTATAATTAAATCAAGAAAATAAATCTATGTTATTTGCCCGTTGATACATTTTATTCAATTTCATCTCAAAACTTAATTTAAATGGAAGTGGAATTTAAAACAGTATGAGCGTAAATCACATATTTTTTGCTCTAAACGTCCGACTCTGGTGATACTTAAAATTCAACTTTAAACTGCCAAAAAAAAACAACCTTTGTTTTACTTTCCAGTATTAAAATGAAACTAGTCTCAATCCCAGAGTAACTTGAATAATTATCCCAGACATTCCAGGTCAGCTGGTCAGATCGTGACACAAACAGAGGCACTGCAATTAGGTCTAAAACGATGGCCCATCAGTATGGAGTTTCGCTACTGCTACTGCAATATTGGGATGTGATTAGTCAACTTCAACTGAACTTTTAGTCCTTCATTAGTTGATATGAAAGATCTTTAGTCGTTTCAACTCTATGATTAATACATGTAAGTACTTGATTTGAACAAAATTGAATCTGATCTCCCTAGGGATTAGTGGATCTGAATAATATTTTGAAAAAATTATACTCATATTGCACCATGTGTAAGACTAAGTTAAAATTCAAGCTCCCACAGGAAGCCCAAATATGAAGTTGGAGTACTTGATTTGAACAAATTTGTATCTGGCCGAAACGAATGTGTAAAACCTTTCTATGGGCTACATTTGTCCTTGATGACGTAAAAGTTACCCTTAATATGAAATTCCGTAATTCAAAATATTATACTACTTTTTTACCTGGAAATCGGTTTACGCAGTGAGCTCTGAATTTGGTAGCTTGTTCCACACTTGTGTTCAATATATGAGTCGTATGTAGCGATTTGGACTTTGTCTTTCACACAAGAAGCATGTGCCATCAACTCACTACCTAACAGAATGTGGTGCATTTTCAATTTAAATTCACAACGCTTTTCTAGTGGCAAGGAAAATATTCACTTCACATGTGACTGAGTTGCTATCAATTCCTCCTGGGAATCCCTTCCCCTCAATTCCTCGAATCAACAGTCTTCCTGTTTATTTGATCGCTTTTCACCAACAATGCAACAGAAATTGTTTGAATCTATTGCAGGGTGAAACTATAAATTATTATTTTCAAATATACATAAATCACCTACCTCGTCATGACTATCAGAGATTGCAAATTGTGTTCTGGAGACGGCTTAGAAAAGTAATGAAAGTGTCAATGACACTGTAGCTCAACTTGACAAATTAGAAATGGTAAATCTGAAGAACATTGGTTCCAATGTTATTTGCAGAAACTTCAACATAACAGTACTGTGTGTGCCAATGTCAGACCAATCCATGCATTTTAAATGTAATCTGTAAGGCTGGCTAAAGGAATGAAAGTGTCAATGACACTGAAGCTCAACTTGACAAACTTGAACTTGGTAAGTTATAAATGAAATGGCAAAAGTGAAGATCATTGGTACCAATGTTATTTGATGAAATTTCAACATAACAGCATTGTGTGTGCACAACGTCAGATTAATCCATGCATTTTTAAATGTAAACTGTAAGACTGGCTAAAGGAAGAATGTTGATACACATATGCAGTATGTTCAGAGGTTATTGTAAATGGCAACTTTTTTCACAGAAATGAGTGCTAATCAACAGCTCTTATCTAAAGTTCTTACCTAATGAGCACACCAAGTTCAAAAACAATCCTATGATAAATGTGGCCTGTAGGCCATGTCAAAGAATGTTGATGAACAAATGCAATAAATTCAAAGACTGTTGCTAACAGCAACAGTTTTTGATGGAAATGAAAAGAAAATCAATAGCTCCTATCTTTGTCACCTTACATAAGCATACAAAGTTTCAAAACAACCTGATAATGAATGTGCCCTCTGAGGCACGCCAAAGGTTTTTTGGGGGAGGGGGGGGTGGGGGTGGGGGTGGGGGGGGGGGGGGGGGGGGCGGTATGGAAATTCATAAATATACCCTCCAGAGAGAGCAAAAGGGATAAGTTGATGCACAAATGCAGTAATTTCAAAGGCTGGTGATAACAACAATAATTTTTAATGCAAAAGAAAAAAAGCAATAGCTCACATCTAGAGGTCACCCCGAACACACATACCAAGTTACAAAGTGATCCTATCATAAATGTGCCCTGAAGGATGTGTTAAAGGGAAATATTGAGGTCTGACTAAACTAAGTTCAAAGGTCAGCGACAATATTTTTTGACAGAAATGGAAGAAAATCGACAGATCCCATATAGATGTCACCCCACACAAGCACACCAAATTTGCAAGTGATCCAATCATAAATGTGCCCTGCAGGGTATGTCAAAGGGAAATATTGATGCTTAACTGCACAAACTTTTTACTAAGTTCATCGAAGGTCATTTGCCCGGGGCAACATTTTTTGACTGAAATCGAAGAAAATCGATAGCTCCCATCTAGAGGTAACCCCAAACAAGTATGCCAGGTTTCAAAGCAATCCTATCATAAATGTGCCCTGTAGGGTGTGCCAAAGGAAAATATTGAGGTCTGAGTAAACTAAGTTCTAAGAACGTTGGCCGTGGCAACATTTTTTGACGGAAATGGAGGAAAATCAATAGCTCCCATCTAGAGGTCACCCCAAACAAGCATGTGAGGTTTCAAAGCAATCCGATCATAAATGTGCCCTGTAGGGTGTGCCAAAGGGAAATATTGAGGTCTGACTAAACTAAGTTCTAAGAATGTTGGCCGCGGCAACATTTTTTGAAGGAAATGGAAGACAATCGATAGCTCCCATCTAGTGGTCACACCAAACAAGCACGCCAGGTTTCAAAGCAATCCAATCATAAATGTGCCCTGTAGGGTGTGCCAAAGGGAAATATTGAGGTCTGACTAAACTAAATTCTAAGAATGTTGGCCGCGGCAACATTTTTTGACGTAAATTAAAGAAAATCGATAGCTCCCATCTAGAGATCACCCCAAAAAAGTATACCAAGTTTCGACCAAGCGATCTGATCATAAATGCGACATGTGCCAAAGGAAATTGTGGACTAACATACGTACACCGGTGGACGAGACGTGATGGAAATAGCTCAGCTTGACTTTGTCAAGTTGAGCTAAAAATGTTGATACACAAATGCAGTAAGTTTGGAGGTCACTGTAAATGACAACTTATTTCACAGAAATGAATCTACATGAAGAGGTTTCGCATAATGAGCATGCAGAGTCCAAAGACAATCCTATGATAAATGTGCCCTGTAGGTCATGTCAAAAAACAATGTAAATGCACAAATGCAATAGATTCAAAGATTGTGTTGCTGACAGCCACAGTTTCTGATAGAAATGAAAAGAAAATTGATAGCTCCTATCTCTTTCACACTGAATAAGCATATGAAGTTTCAAAACAAACCGATAATGAATGCACCCTCTGAGGCATGCCAGAGGAAGATGCTAATGCACAAATGCACTAAGTTTGACAGACATGGCTGGTGGCATGCCAGAAAATAAGCACACTGTCATCTGCAAAATGAGGTCCCCAGAGGGTGAATTTAGTGATGCTACCCTGCACAGCAGGGTAGAATCACTAAATTTACCCTCTGTGAAAGTCAGTCTGAATCAGGGTCTCAAAACTAAACAGAAAGAGGTACCCTGAGGATAAATTGGCCCACTTTATGGGATAGCATCATCAAATTCACTTTCTGGGGACCTCATTCTGCAAATGTCATACTGCTTATTTTCAGGCCTGGCTGGTGGCAATGGTCTTTTTATCTTTTTTTATGGAAATTCATAAATATACCCTGCAGAGAGTGCAAAAGAGATAAGTTGCTACAAAAATGCACAACGTCCAAAGGCTGGTGCTGACGATACTTTTTTATGGAATGAAAAGAAATCAACAGCTAACATCCATAAGCCATCCAGAACATGCATACCAAGTTTCAAGCGATTCTATCATAAATGTGCCCTGTAGGGCATGACAGAGGAATATACTGATGCCTGAGTTTTTTAAGTTTAACAGTCGTTGCCAATGGCAACCACTTTTGACGAAAATGGCAGGGGTCACCCTGAACAAGCATATCAAGTTTCAAAGCAATCCTATCATAAATGTGCCCTGCAGGGTGTGCCAAAGGGAAATATTAATGCATAAGTGCACTAAGTTCATTGAAGGTCATTTCCAGCGACAACATTTTTCGATGGAAATGGAAGATAATCGATAGCTCCTATCTGGAGGTCACCCCAAATAAGCATACCAGGTTTCAAAGGAATCTGATAATAAATGTGCCCTGTAGGGTGTGCCAAAAGGAAATATAGAGGTCTGACTAAACTAAGTTCAAAGGCCGTTGCCAGCAGAAATATTTTTTTGACGGAAATGGAAGAAAATTGATAGTTCCCATCTAGAGGTCACCCCAAACAAGCATACCAAGATTCAAATTGATCCGATTATACATGAGCCCTGCAGGGTGTGCCAAAAGGAAATATTGATGCATAAGTGCACTAAGTTCATCAAAGGTCTTTGCCAGCAGCAATTTTTTTTGACGGAAATGGAAGATAATCGATAGCTCCCATCTAGAGGTAACCCCAAACAAGCATATCAAGTTTCAAACCGATCTGATCATAAATGTGTCCTGTAGGGTTTTCTAAAGGAATGTATTGATGCCTGACTAAACAAAGTTCAAAGCTTGTTGGCAGCGGCAACATTGTTTGCCGGAAATAGAAGAAAATCAATAGCTCCCATCTAGAGGTCACCCCAAATAAGCATACCAGGTTTCAAAGAAATCCAATAACAAATGTGCCCTGTAGGGTGTGCCAAAGGGAAATATTGAGGTCTGACTGAACTAAGTTCAAAGGCCATTGCCAACGGCAAGATTTTTAGACAGAAATGGAAGAAAATCGATAGCTCCCATTTGAGGTCACCCCAAACAAGAATACCAAGTTTCAAATCGATCCGATTATAAATGTGCCCCCACAATGATGCTGTATTTTACATCAAAAGATTATACTGGCTGGCAGATTTGAAGGTGATTTCAAAGAATATTTATTCCTCATATTGTATGAAGTTAAAATTCAGGATCTCATAAGGACCTTCACTCATTTGTTTGAGTTTAATTACACTTTCCACAGCCAAGGGCACCTCATGACAGACAATTCTATGGGTGGAGGAAGCCAGAGTACCTGGAGAGAACTACTGAACAATGGCAAGCAACTGTAAGACTCCCCAACATACTAACTCCATACAAGCAGGGTTAGTATTGGTTGAAGACATGTGCACCATTGACACGCAGTACACCTTAGCACACAGCACCACTGTGCCCTCACATGTGCAATCATGATTAAGTGACTTGCCCAAGGACACAAGTGGGGATCAAACCATTACCTATCAGTTTGAAGTTCAGTGCCATAATCACTGAGCCATTGCACTCCCCGTAAGGAGCTTTAATTACAGTTTAATCCATGTAGAATGGGATTCAGAATGGGGGCCTTTTTCTTGGTTCTGGAAAAATTATTCAATTGGTCATTTATTAGGATTAACTATCAGAAGAGCACTATGCCATTGTAACCTGATTATGCTGCTTAAGTTTATGGAAAATGGTGTTTTGTGCAAAATTGGGAATTTTATAGCGTGTACCATATTGAGAAAGAGGCCTTATTTTGGCAGCAAAAAGGACCTAGATTAAACCTGGCCTTAATATGAACTCACATACTCAATTTGAACACACTTGAATTCAGGGCTGGGGTGAGTACTGGACTTCAGTACTCGAGTATGAGTAATCTGAAAATGTGTGGGTAAAGTACGAGTACCAGTACTGGGGGAAGTGTATGAGTACAAGTACTGAGTACTTTGAAAGTACTTGAGTACGAGTACACATACCCTTTCAATTCAAGTTGAATTTGACCCCCATAAAGATGCAACCTAATAAAAATCAAAAGATTTTGACTGGTGGAACTTAAAACTTTCAAAGAGTATATATTCCTCATATTGCACCCATGGGGAGCCCAAATATGAATCCAGGGCTTGATCAGAACAAACTTGATGTCTGAAAGGGTGTTGAATATTAAATATCAAAAGATCCTCACCTGTGGATCAAAAAACAAAATTTCCACAGGAGCCCAATTATGAAACCGGGAGATTTCATCTGAACAAAATCTGAATCTGCCCCAAGGATGCTGTATACAAAAAAAAATCAAAAACTTTTGACTGGTGGATCTGCATAGGATATTCAAACAAAATTCCTCATATTGCAATAGGTTAAAATCTGAGCTCCCAGCAGGGGGAGTCAGTGTGTGTGTGTGGAGGGGGGGGGGGGGTGTTGGGCAAATATAAAACCAGGAACTTATACTTGAATCTGACAACCATCAAGATGCTGAATACTAAATAACAAAATATTCTTATTGGTGGAACATCAGATTTCCAAAGAATTTTCCCTCATATTTCATCAAGTCAAAATTTGGGCTATGATAAGAAGCCCAATATGAACACATGATGAAATAACATGAAACTGAATCTGCCCCCCCCCCCCCCCCCCCCCCCCCCCACACACACACACACATAAAGAAGCTTATACAGAAGAACCATGTTAATTCAATAGCCAATTTACCCAAGAAAAATATTCAGTTAACACAAGTGTACAATTAATGGGAATTGGGACACTTTCCTTTCTTCTAGTTATAAAAGTAAGCACTTATTCTATTATACCATGTTTGACAGAGCTCATAGAGCTTTGTCAAACAAGACACACTAGACTAAATACCTGTATTAGATGTACTGAGGCCAAAGAGGTATATAAACTAGGTGAATTCAGTGAACTGTCATGGCTATTTTTTGATATACATGTATTACAAGACACTTTATTCAGTTAATAGGAGTTTACTCTATATAAACCCATGTGCAATTAACAGGTCATATTTGCTCTGAAGGAATGATAAATGGTTTTGTGTTTGTTCAATGCATTCAATGTATTCAATCAACAGGGTAATTCAATTAAGAGGTATTAAGACTAAAGTGGGTTTCACTGTATAACAAATACCAAAAGATTCAAAGAGGGTTTCACTGTATAACAAAAAATTAAAAGATTTTAACCAATATTCCTCCTACTGCACTAAGTTCAAATTTGGGCTCCACAGGGAGTCCAAATACAACACCAAAGACTTGACAGAAAACAATTTTCTGCGGATCCTCTTAAGTTTGCTGTATTTATATTTTTATATTAAACATCAAAAGATTCTGACTAGAGCTTCTGGAGAAAATGTTTTTAATTTCTGAAAATATATGCAGACTCAGCATTTTCGATTCCCATCTGGGGTACATGGGACACACCTGTGTGAAATTTTCTCTGGAATTCCAGGAAATAACATGTCTTCTTCATGTCTGGAAACTCTGGAAATCCAGGGAATTCCAGAGAATATCAAGTCAAGAAAAATTCTGCGGTATTGGCCACACTGGATTTCCAGAGAATTCCAGGTTTTAAACAAACCTGTCTGAGCAAAAATTCCTGAATTTCCTGATTTCCAGGAATTCAATTGACGTTTCATTCTTAACAAAATTCCGTGTTTTTTGGGATTTCCAAGACTTAGTTTTACAGGCCTGGCCTTTTGAAAAATCCAGGGGAGCCACTATGGCCCTCCTAAATCTGTTTCAGGGGAGCTATTCTACACTAATATCAATTATACAAGGTTATTAATATGAAATTGAGGAGAGCCATTACAGTTTTAGGAGAGCAATTATGGCTCTCCTCAATTTGCCTTTAGGAGAGCCAAAGAGAGCCAGAGCAATAGCTCCCCTCAAATGGCCAGGCCTGGTTTTATTTTGTCAGAACAGAATTCCTGGTTTTCCGGGTTTCCAGGAATCAGTATTTGTTACAAATTAAATAATATAATTAAAGTTCCCAGACTGAGAAATTCACACCTCAGTAATGCAATTTTTGCAGCTGATTGTATCAAGAATCTCTTGAATTCATTGACATAAATTTATTTTTAACCCTTTACCTAACTTAACAGGTGACACTTGCCACAAATCTTATTAACTAGTTATTTCCATTTTTGCTTCAAAAACATAGCTCATGACCCCTCCCCCCCCTCCCCTCAGTGAAATGAACATATGTAGCTTATTGCACTGAGGTTACTACAATATGGATGTGTCATGGTACATGTACTTATATGCACTATAGTTACAACTAAAAAATGCTAAAGACAGGCATTTATTTTTGAGTTTATTTACTGACAGACTGATTGCCCATGTGGGGGTCACAGTAGCACTGTGTAGTGTGTACTAAGGCATACTAAATGTCAATGGTGCACTTGTCTTCAACCAATACTAATCCTGCTTATGCGGAGTTAGTATGCTGAGGAGTGTGGCAGTTGCTCGCCATTGCTTGGTGGTTCTCTTCAAGTACTCTGGCTTCCTCCACCCATAAAACTGTCCGACATGAGGTAACCCTGGCTGTTGAAAGTGTCATTATGCCCTAATAATAAAACAAATTTACTGATACAAAATTGGAAGCCCTTATGTGGTCTTCATCCTCAAGTGTAGTTCCACAACTTGAAGCCCTCATATGACTGGCCTTTAAATTCATTTATTTTGGGCACACTATTTGGCCCTAATTTGGGCACTTAAAACCAGAAATAACGGTCTTATCCGGTCATGTTTTATTCTCATGCCTTTCTTAGCGTTTCTATTGTCATATTATGGTAGAATGTATTCTCAAATATTGAAGAGGCAGACAATGTATATATTTTTCTTGATGTCTTGACACCTACTCTAATTTGGGAACACGGTCATACCCATAAACAGTGTGAAATTGGAGTAACCTAAAGGTCTGTGGTGTGCACCATATTATCTTTGAGGTGAAATTATTAAGATTGTGAGGATTTTTCTTGTCACAATTACAGGGGGGTTAATAATTCAGGACTCCATCAGTTAAACAAGAGGGTGGTGCCCATCCCATTAGCTCCATAATGCATGGCATGCAAGAAACCTAGGCTTATTACAAATCTGCAAAATATGTCCTGTCAAGTACATGTAAAGCAAAACAGGTCAGAAATTTTCTAAGTCCACACTTGCAAAAAAAGTCTAACACTGCATTAAAAATGCCCAAAATCTACGAAAAATGTCCAGCCAACGGTTAATGTCACCTTATATTGATGCATTTAACACATATATGAAATATAAATGAAACAGCATACCGGTGGTAACCTCCACTCATATATCGCAAAACAGGACTGAAATTCCACATTATTTATTTATTGTTGTTTATGGTCACATACTTCTGCACAATGGCTAATCATGACCACAACATGGAGATAAAGTCAAGGTCAGACAATCGTTTATACCCCATGTAGCCTATTTTAGAGGACTCGCACCCAAGCATTAGCGACTGGGTCCTATTTTACCAGTGAAACAGAGCTTGTTTACCACAGTAAACAAGCACTGCTTCACTTCCCGGGGTTCCCACGGGGACTGAAATTCCACACTTACAAAAAACTCTAACATTGCAAAAATAGTAAAAATCGAAAAAATATCACTGGGTAAGAGTCTGTGGGTAAATTGTAAGCCATAGAAACAGTATGAGGTGCATAGTAACAGGGCGGAAAGTCAAAGTGGACTCTTACAAAAACTTTAACACAAGTGTTGACACTGACATGCCTCGGGTCATGGCATAAGCTCACACAACTTCGTTGGTGTACTAAAAATACAAGAGTAAAAAATACAGCGTAACAGGATATAGATTAATCTTTACTCAAATGGGTTTTGCAATTTTTGGGGTATAACCTTTGTGAGGTTATCTTAAGTTTTTCAATTGGTGCATCTCTATTTGAACCTAACCTTTCCTAAACTAAGACTCTCCTCATTAATAGCATAGTATCATTGTCCAGAGAAAAACTCCTGTCACCTTTGTCAAGATCTCTACAATTTTAAGAATTTTTTTTATAGAAAATATCAATTCTCTCTGCCTTCTAACTGTCGGTGAGTGATCTGCATAACTCTAAATATGTTAACTTTATTTTGGCTGTTACTGCTTCATCTTTTAATAAGACCTGAATATTACCCAGGGACCAAACTGGTAAGAAGCCAGTGTGAATTTGACTCCAAAAATTCTGACCTGGTTCCTGAATCTTAAATATAGGCTTCTCAGTTGGCTCATAACCGTAAGACTCCATGTCCTCCACTGCACATTCACGCAGCCAAGACTTGACTTGGAACTATTGTGAAAATGAATGGTTATTGTGTAAAAAAAATATTTTCAGAAACTACTTGAATTATGCCAAAAATGAATGTAATTAAATTATTAAATGTATGCTCTGCATAGCTGAAAGCTTCAAACAAGAAGACAATTGTCCAAAAGCAATATTACTACATGTACAGTTAATTGATTGAGTGCTTGATGCCCATATTTGAGCTTTATGCTGGTGTGAAGGTGCTAAAACATAAACACTTCATGTTCTGTACATATACTTCATATTATCTTTGAAGTAACATTATATCTTCTGTGTGGATTTGCCTTGTTACAATTTAAAGTACAAGTGTAGGCAAACTCCCATAAATTCTACCAAGGGAAAACACATCAACAAATTTTGAGTGTCAACAATAATTTAGGCCTAAAAAAGATATATATTTGTTTCCACTAACGGGCTGAAAAAAATTAGGGTCAGTAGGTTGGAAAAACTTTTTATTTTTATTTATTTTTTTTTCCAGAATGCAGTTCCCTTAACTCAGTTTGTAACGTTTTTAACATAAAATAGGCCTATGTGCAGTGTTGCACAGTTTTAATATAATTGGTAAAATTGTCAATACTGTCACCGTTACTGGCAAATTAAAATCATATTCGCCATATTCGGTACCTGAAAAAGTTGGTTTTATCCCAGTGAGGCGGTATACAAATTTCAACTTGCTTTAAATTAATGTCACGGTTTACAGGAAGTGATTTTTCTTCACTAGTGTGTATTAACGGAGGTATTTTCCTGAAAAATACCGATACCGAACCTAAAATTTCAATACTGCTCAGCTCTAATTGTTTACATCTAATTTGAAACAAACACATGGACTGTATTCAGGTAAGAATGTGTAGTTAATCACATTATACATTTCGACCAATGACATGCCTGCTATTTAAAACCTGGAAATTTTTCTTGTAAAATACCAAGGGATTCTCTGTAAATTTACACTTGTACTTGAAAGTGATTGGGTGTTTGCACATGTTGACGTCACAATAGCATCATGCCTTCAAAATGGTGTGTTCAAAACTCAAAAGTGTTTCATACAAGACCCAAGCAGGGAACTTTATTGTATTCAAATTAACAAAAGCAAGTCATTTGTGCTTTCTAAGCCAAGACAAATACTATGTTACTTAACCAGTCCATTACCACAATCACTTAAAAAGGCAATTTATTTCAAATGCTGAGGTGTGCTATTTTTAACACTTCTTGACCTTGTGTCGTGATAAAGTGTGGCATGCAAATGCACAATTAAGAATAAGAGGACCACCGAATATTATATTATGAAGAAGTTCTGTGGCTCGATAGGCTTTTATATAAAATAGGGTTTCTTTTTTATAAAATCTTAATTTTTTGACGATCAATAAGTGTGGTGAGATTTAGAAAGTGACAAAAATGCCACCGTTTTTTCACTTTTTTTTGCAATTTCAATAAAATGCTTAGGCTCGGTGGTTTGAAATAGGGTTGGTCAGGTTAGCGGAAACAAACGTATAATTTTTTTAGGCCTTAGCACTCTACCGGCTAAGAAGTACCTCTGGCTTTTAGATTTCAAAAGTAGACTCCAAGTCTGGCTCTTATTTGTAAACGCTCAAATCAGTCCCTGATTACCTATGGGCACTGAACAAGTTAGGCTGAATTTATTGTCTGTGAACCAATTCAGGCTTGTCATTTTGAAAACTGCAGGAGGGCCATTATGGTTTGCCTCAAATCACCACAGGAGGGCCATTTTGGGTTCACATAGAATGACCCCAGGAAGGTCACTTATGATTTGCGGGGGCCATTTTGTTTCAGACTGATGGGTAGACAACTAATATCATTTTAAGGTACATGTACATGGTTTGTGTAATTATGATGTACGTCACCATGTAATGTATATTTGGAAAGTATTTACTGTCTTTGGGTGACTGTGTTGATGACAGGGTACTAACTTCAAAAACTGTGCTTTTGTTACATATACCTCCTTCAATCCGCGAAAATTGCCATTTGAGGTGGCCGATTTTGAGGTGCCTTCGACTGTATTAATGGGCCACAGAAATTGGGTTAGGTGGATGTTTACCATCCACAAAATTTTGAACTCAGGCAGGCGACTGTGGCCCTGGGTGATCGCCCGCCTCAAAATGACAAGCCTGCCAATTAACACTGAAACCCTGTTAATTAAAAAGAGAAAAACATTCATTTAACAAGAGTAAACAACTGACAGCAGTTGGATCATTCTCCTATCTTCCAGTTATAAACTGACCATTTATTCTATTCCATATTGTTTGACAAGTTCACTGAGCTTGGTCAAAAACAAGATATAACAGACTAAATGTCTGAGTATTCTTCACAAGATTATTTAATTAACAGGAGTTTACCCAATAACCTATATGCAATTAAAATGTCAAATTTGTAATAATGGTATGGTAAATAGGGCTGCAACAATATGCTTCCCTAACAATACGATATGTTTCGCGATTCAATCTGCACGATACGATATGTATCATGATACAGATGATCTCTCATGCCATGCAATAACAACTATCAAATACTTTGAACAACATGTATTCATTTCCAGTAACTTCCTTTTATTACAAAACTTTGAATGCACTCTTTAAACATTATGCAACTTCTCAAAGTGATGACCATTGGCATTCATTTATTTCAGGTTTAGATTTTTTATGACCCTTTTTCCAGTGTTTTTGCCCTCAGAATTTTCAGAAAATATGTTCAAACAATTTAATCCCTTATGTCTTGTTTGACAGAGCTCTGTGAGCTCTGTCAAACAAGATATAATGGATTAATCACATAAATATTTAGCAATTAGAGTGTTTTTGCCCTCATAATTTTCAGAAAATATGTTCAAACAATTTAATCCCTTATGTCTTGTTTGACAGAGCTCTGTGAGCTCTGTCAAACAAGATATAATGGATTAATCAAATAAATATTTAGCAAATTAGAGGGAATTCACCAACCTTTCGTTAACTGAATAATTCTGTCTTAATGGCCTCCTTTAGCACTGTCAATGCTGGTATGCAAAAAACAGGGTTTCACTGCACTAGCTTCAAAATCTACAAAATTGTTTGCCTGTAATTATTTATATTTATTGTATCGTGATATACAGTGAACAACAATACGTACTGAATCGTAAGCAATGTTTCGTGGTTTAGATGTATCACAATTAATCGTTGCAGCCCTAATGGTAAATCGTTTGGTGTTTAAGGTATATAAAATTCATAATAAGATTATTCAATTAAAAGGTATAACAAAAAGTGGGCTCCACTTAAATAACAAGGACAACGCAAAGTATGGGCCACTCATTGCCCGACTCACACTGTGACAGACATGTTTGAAGTAGCCTTAAAAGTATTGTGGGACATAAAAAAAATTCTAAATCAAAAGAGTGAAAAAAGATCGTAACTCTTGTAAATATTATTGGATGGAACATGTTCCTTGTGCATATCCCTTCCCACATGCAGGTCTATCGGTATACCATAGGAGATCCAGATCTAACCTATAGCTTTGGAATTACAATGCAAAACATTTGTATGGACAGACAGATGGATGGATTGGCAAAGGGCTTCACTAGATACCCCAAATTCTCCTTCAGAGGTCAGGGGCATAATAATTAGTTGTTTGGAAATTGGAATCATAATACAGAACAATTTAATGAGAATCTGGTGTCAATTTGTAAAGTGGTACAAATTTTCTATCAATCTGCAAAATGACTCATTAAGTTTACAAATTTTCTATCAATTTATAAAATGATGGATTCACATGGTTTAGAATGTGACCCAAAGCTCCTGTCATTTAATATTAACCCTCTAAAATTAATATCAAAATGAAACTATAAACAGAAACCTTCCCTATAATACAACTCCCCACTGAAAATAGTCCTCATTAAGGCACAAACTAACCCTTTTATATTGCTTTGAAAATATCATCCTCAAGAGGTGGGCAATATACCAAAGAACTGAACCGACACCAATATCAAGAGGTTACTGAAAAGCTTAGCCAGACCAATCGTTGAATACTGATACCGTCTGAATTTTCAAATTGTCCTACATTCGCTCTTAACAAGTCCCTGTTTAGGCTTCATAACAGTTAAAAGGTTCATTTTCATTTAAGAACTAACTTATTTTCTTTTAAGTTTTGTTTAACCCTCAGTGGATTGGGCAACTGTCCTGAATTCCCACTAGACTACAACCCGTACATGTCCAACTGCTTAGTAGTGGTTTCTAGTCAAGTCTTGGCTGAACAGGCAGCCAAGACCTGTCTAGAAATCACTGCCCAAGTGTTCTGTCTATTGCCAGCAGGATGGCCTAAAGGCATGCTCAGGGCACATGCTCTGAGGTCGGAAAAGCCTAAAATATGTCTTCAAACATTAAGGTGTGTTCAAGAACAAGTTACAAAATTACTGTAGATCTGATTTGTGGTCTGAAAAGAATGCCACTATTGAGCTTGTGGCACAAGTCATTTATAGTGTTGTGGTAGAATGGTACTACAACAACTTATTCTGTTTTTCCTAATGTGAATCCTCTTTGGTAGTATCAGCAAATCTCAGTCAAGTCAGATATCAAATACCAAACCAACAGAAAAATACCAAAACCAAAATCAAATTCAAATTAAAATTACCTCTTATCTCTATCTCAAGTATATTCTTCCTTGACAACTATACTTGTAGGATGCATTTATCTTGACAGTCTTTTTACCTCATTACTCTTGAGTTCCAAATAAAAGTACAGGGTGGAATAAAGTATGGGGTTGAAAATTGGGGGAATACAAAAAGAAATACAGCGAAGAATAAAAGTACAGGGCGAAAATCATAAGAGAGTTACTGTCATTTCTGTAATACCTCCAACCGCATACAGGACTGTTACCTGGGCTTGAAGCCCAGGTAACAGTTCTGTTTGAGTTGGGTGTATGAAACTGACTAAAGTATCCACAGTATGTCTCCAATATAAGGCATTCACTTGACACTGATGGTATTGTTAGTAAACATACGGTCCCAAATAACTTCATACAGTGTAACAAATATTCAGACGAGATTCACGCGGAAGTGAGTATGCCCCCCCCCCCCCCCCTTTGTGGCAATGACCTTGATCTGTAAACCTTGACCTCCATCAAATTTGTAAAAAATTTAATATTTGTACTTTGGTTCATTTCTGAGTTATGGCTGAGACACAGATATTGATGATTTTCAGTGTGACCTTGAAATGTGACCTTGATCTTACGGACC